>NW_021024816.1:350691-387242 GCF_004153795.1 Camellia sinensis | reverse complement strand
TTTGTACCGCCATTTTTTGCTCCACCGACCGCATCGGAAAGTTCAACGGAGCAAACACAGAGGTGTTTGGTTGAGGTTCACTGGCCACCGCACCAGTTCTCTCTCTTGTTGACTCATTGAGGTCGGGAAAGAGAGTGAGTGGACCACGGGATGAAGGTGCCGTATTCTGGGTAGCTGAACGGGAAGAAGAGGCCATCCATGGACTCGGCTGTATCCTCGATTCTTTCGATTCTTATGAGTCGATTGTGTTGAAGTTACCAGAAAGCAGTGTGGATGACTATTGTGTGTCGTCAAAACCATTTGAAGTTGACGAATTTGATAACAAGGATTGTCGAAGTAAGTTGAGAAGGGGGAGGAGACTCAAAGATTTTCAGAGAGATGTACTGCCCGGTCTGGCATCTCTTTCTGAACATGAGATCTGCGAGGATATAAATCTTATGAAAACAGTACTTAGGTCAAGAGAATACAAAAGAATGAGATCGAAGATGGCTGGCGGAGGGAAATGGTTTGCACCTGTCAGCAGCAGGAGGTCATGGTTTTCACCTGTCAGAAGCAGGAGGTCGAGACTCCATTACGTTGGGCTACGATATTATTATTTTTTTTTTATTTTTTCTTTACATCACTTTACACTCACTCTCTCTTCCTTTTGGCAGAATTGAAAACCCACTCTCTCATATTTTATTAAACTATCACCACCCACCCACTTCCTTCTCTCACTCTCTCGGCAGCTTTAACAACAACAAATAAAATAAAATAACAATACAATAAAATATACAATACCCACCAACCACAAATACCATAAATAAATACATCAGCACCTCACATGCATTGAACCTCCTCGGGCCACCCATTCACTTTCTTAAGAGCAAATTGAGAGTGTACCTGACACTACCGTTTCAGCATTCTGGGTGTCTCCTGGCACTAAAGCAAAAACTCTGCCCTGTCTCATCTGTGTCCTTCCAACGTTGCTTCCTTGTGTAGAGCCTGAGGTGCTCCCACTTTTCTTACCATCACCAGCTCTTGCCTTTGGACAGTCCTTCACGCGGTGGCCTATCTCGCCACATTCAAAGCAGCCTCCTGTCGCCCAGCGGCAAACCCCGGTATGCGACTTCCCACAACTCGTACACGTCGGCTTAGCACTCCCATCCCGATCTGAGTTGCTGGAATTGCCCACATTTGCCTTCTTCTTGGCATTAAACGGTATCCGACGACCTTCATAGTTCTGTCTCTTCCTCTGACTCTCTCCTGAACTTTGATATCGGTTTAGGTTAGCTTCCGCCAAGATGGCCTTGTCTAACACCTCGGCGTAAGTCGGCATATTGAGCATGTTGACCCGATCCTGGATTGGTCCTCGTAGTCCACTTTCAAACTTCCTGGCCTTCCTATACTCATCACTGACCATATGAGGCGCATATCTTGCCAATTCGGTGAAGGCGCGGTCGTACTCTGCCACTGTTCTGCTGCCTTGTGTCAGGGTCTGGAACTCTGTGGTCTTGCGATCGCGGACGCTATGCGGAAAATGCTTGTTGTAAAATAGTTCCAAAAACCTGGCCCAAGTTAAACCAGGGTTAGCCTCCCGGATCATCATCCACCACCTTCGAGCGTCATCGTCTAATGTGAATGCTGCTAATGTCACCTTCTGAGTGTCGGTGCTAGGGAAGATCTCGAACAGCTTTTCCATTTCCAAAAACCACGCCTCGGCCTTCATCGGCTCTATGCCTCCTGCGAATCTTGGTGGGTTCATCTTCTTGAACTCTTTAATCAAAGTCATCGTCCCTTCCCCATACAAGGCTGGCTGTGGAGGCACTTGGGGCACTGGAAGAGGTGGGGCTGTATGTCGGCCATCCGTCTGTTCGGCCGGGGTTGATGTAGCACTTGCATTCTGTTGCCTCATCTGCCTCAACTCGTGAGTTAAACCTTCAACTAGTCTCTCTAGTCTGTCCAATCTATCCTTTGGTTGATCTCGGCCAACTGATGGTCTACCTCTCCTCATGATGCTATGAGTAGTCAAAATGCAACCTTAAAACAAACTGAACCAATAAGCATGTATGCAAATAACAAATGGTTATGCCAAGATGATGCACACCTTGTCAAGCAACAAGCAATATGATGCAATCCTAATATTATTCTAAAGGACATCCTATGCTCTTTAGGACTCGAAGTGTGTGAATAACGTACTACAAGGAATGCGTGCTCTGATACCAATCTGTCACGACCCCTAAACCGCCCCTAGTAGTTTGGTGCCGTGATGGCCAGTAATCTGAGATTACCGAAGGCCGACTTTCAAAATCACACAGAATCAGAGTATAAATATATAGGGATCACAAGTGCGGAAGCAATAATTTAAAATACAAGTGGTCCATAAGAGCAGTGTATAAGTTACATGGAATGGCATACAACTTTGCAAAATACTACAACTTGGATTCAAATACAATAAAGTACAAAATACATTCTACATCTTGATCAAAAGGCTTCTCCAGCCGACATGTGTACATTACAAGCATTATAAGCCGAGAAGCATAATTTTCAAGACTGCCGACGTGTATGCAAGTTAAGCCGACATAACAAAACCCAAAATAGCTTGCGAGTCACACTTAGGCGTCACCGCCTTCCTGCTCATCACCTACATATATATAGAGAGGGTGAGCTTGGATACTCAGTGAATGGTATAAGAAATAAAGGGGTTTGCATGACTGGTATTCAAGATCTTTATCAACAATACTTAACATAATTAGTGCAAGTCAAGGGATGAACCAAGTCCATCTTCCAAATCTGTCAAGTTTCAAAGGATGCTTACTAACATCATTATAATACAAGTGATGACATCTCGGCAAACAAAACCCACGCGGTAAACCGTCAGTGGCAAACAAGACAAGACAAGGCAAGACAAGGAGATATCTCAATTCAATGGTGTCGTTGCATTATAGTCCCCGGACACTAAGGACTTGTGCTACTAATGCTTAGAGTCCCTTAGCACGTACGGACTTCCAAACTCTGTGCTACAAACGCTTATAGTCCCTTAGCACGTACGGACTTCCAAACTTTGTGCTACAAACGCTTATAGTCCCTTAGCACGTACGGACTTCCAAGAATGTCATTCAAAACAAGAATATATATATATTTTCCAATTAGGAATAACCATTCATGCTTACAAATACTTTCTCAAAACGGTGCAAACGAGACTTTATCAAAACATTATAACATAGCTTTATTAAAAATACACTCACTTAGTTCTTGAGACGTCGGGGTCAAGGCAAGTCCAAACCCTACAAACACATGGCAAAGTCGGTTGAATGCACTTTCAAACAAGTTTCACATGCATGCAGATGATCTCGGCATTTCCCCAAGACTAAGTCAAATCAGAACAAACACAATTCTTTATCTCGGAAAACATGCTGGGTGACTACCAAGGTCTAGGCCGAGGTCCCACACCTCCTTGCCGAGGTGTTGCCTCGATGGTCACATTCAGCGGAATGAAGTCGGGAAAAATCTGGGTTTCCCTTTCTTGAAGAACATAATGAACATGAAGGACATGAACATGAGGATGATGAATGCAAAGATCGTGATTTGCTATTACAAAATCTGAGATTTCATGTTGTGAGTTCAAAAACATGGACCTGGGTACCCATATTCAAGGATCTAGTGAGAACGAACACAAAAACATGAAACTTAAATGCAACCTTCTAGATCAAACAAGAACTTTCTTTCAAGAATACGTGAACACCATTTTCTCTTTCCAAAACCAACTTTAAATCGATGCATGACATGCAAAACATGTTCGATCATGCAATGCAGCTAGATGATTAGTAAGAATGACAAGAGTAGATCAAGAATCTAACCTCAATACGCGAATCTAATGGTTTGATCTCTAGGAATCAAGCTCGAAACCCACTCTCTCACTCTAAACTTCTTTTTCTTCTTCTAGAGCTTCTCTCTCCTCACAACCAAAGACATATAGCAAAATGATTCATTTCTAAGTCTGTTGGCTGACTTAACCCTCTACAGAGGCACGTGGCAGCGGCTGGTTGGTGCTAATCAAAAAGGTGACTGAGTGACAAGACAAAACTATGACAAAGTGTGTTCAACAAGCAAGACGGCATGGGCACTCTAGCAAGTAAGGACCTCGGCTAATATCAAGACATCGGCAAGTAGGGAATGATGACCTCGGCTAGGAAGGACAACACTTGACTAAGCTGTGCCACACCTTGGCCTAGATGTGCCACACCTCGGTCTAGGTCATACCACTCCGGGACAAGATCACTTGGGTGCAAAGGTAACATCTCGGCCTAGATGTTGACATCTTGGCCAATATGTTAGGGCGAGGGTGGAGGTCAAACAAAGTGGTTCCAAGATAACTAAAAATGTCCTCGGCTAAACTCACACCAAGCAAGATACAAAACATGCTGTAACATTTAAACGAACAGGGACAAGACTCGAAATGCAAGTTTACAAGACGGAATCACATGAATGCATATGAGTATGGTTAGAATAGCATGAGGGTTATTACAATTATATTATTTGGTTTTCAGGTGAGTAGTTTCATGCTACGTATTTTTATAAATGTTCCCCCTACCCTGAACTGTTGGAAAATTAAATTGTTGTTTCATGACTAAACTGTTTTGATAAATTATTATATTATCAGTGGAATCAAATTATTTTTGAAACATGTGTGAACTTGGCATACTATAAACTATTTGTTTTGGTCTCATGTTTATAATGATGAACTACCATGTTTAGCGAAACTGATGTGTATTGATTATTTGGACCAATTATGTATTTAGTCCAGGGAAATTATTCCACTGTGTGTGGTGACTCAGGCCACTAGAGAACAGATCCGGGTTGGGCCGTGATGACTCTAGTGCTCAAGAATTGTAAGGAAAAGACCCAGGTTAAGCTAGGTGACCTTCAATCAGATCGTCTTAGAGAAAAGGCCCAGGTTGCCACCCTAAGGATGACTCTTAGTTTGGTATTGGATCCAACAGGGCTTATAGCCTTGAGAACTGTTTTGCATATTACTTGTTATTTCTTGGTACCCAGAAAATTATTGGTGTTCATGTTGTAATATGTTTTCAGTGAAAAATGTCATTTATCATGTTCTTGAGAGACATGAGTATTTTAACTGTTGAACTGCGGAACCTTCTTTTTGAAACAGATTCTCTTTATCAAAACTGTATGCCAATCTAGTTTCTGTGATATATATATATATATATACATCTTATTTTGGAATTGAACCCTGTTTTCAAAACTGTATTTACTATCCATGTTGCAACTCACTGAGCTATTAGCTGACTTAGTTGTTTATCATTTCCAGGTGTTAGAAGGACTTAGAGTGGACTCATGGCGCAGTGGGGACTCAATTGCATGGACCTCTAGGACATTCATTATTTTGTTTTAGCTTGTTATGTCGGTTTTGTGCATACATTGTGGTGGGATTTTATTTAAAATTATTTTATTTTATGGGCGATTTGTGTTCCATTTAGTATATATTTTTGGAAGTTTGTTATGGTTGGTTTTACCATTTATACTTGTGACTTGTCACTGGATTGAGTTTTGATTTATTTATTTGTGGGTTATCGTCACATTTATTATTTGTGATTTTGGGTTCATGTTTAGGCCTACGTGTGCCTTGGGCTAAGTCCCTGTGGGCCACGACTGGTCATGCCCAGATTTGGGTGTGACAAGAGCTGATGGGGTGAACGTATCTCTTGGGCTAGAACCACTCAATGTGTACACTCTAACTGCTCCATTATTGGCAATGATGACTTCATTTGTGAGGTCCCTAGAGATGACCATGTGGTGAATGTATCACTTGACCTTGAACCCTCCCCAAGTGGAGGTTGTCTCTAGGGGTTCATCCCATTTTGTTGAATCTCCGTTGGTCCCACAGATTGGAGTTGCTGAGATGCAAGTTATTAAGGGGAGCGAAGACATAGTAGTTGGCCTAAGATAGTTAGGTGTTCTACAAATCTGCTCCATATGACTTAGACTGGTGGTATCGTGGCAAAGTTTTTTGTGCCTTCTGGGAAGGTCTCCCTCTTGAGCTATTGGGTATCTACTGAGGTTGCCCTCATACTTGTTTGCGTTCAGGCCTTACATCCTGAAGCATTCAATGCTTTCAATGTCCGAGATCCTATAGTGAAAACTGTGTTTTTGGAGTCTTTTGCTGGCTTCATTTGTGACCTCGCTACTAAGAGAGTACTTACAGCGTCAGGGAAGTTTGTGAAGACTTGTAAGTTGAACCTTAGCGGGTTTAAGGCGAATAACTTGAACTTGGCATGGATGAAGACTAGGCTTGAGGAGGTTGATGGGATGCTTGATCATGTTGACAACATTGCTATCATTTCCCCCTTGGAAAAGTCCATTAAGAACTGTGAGTGTACATTGGAGCAGCACCACATGAACCTGGCTCAGGTCAAGGGGAAGGACTCTGCCCTTGTCACTTGATTGGGATGTTGGTCTAACAAACTCTTTGTTGTAACTTCTTTTCAAACATTACAACCATGTTCTGGAAGTTTGACTTATATGAGAAGTATGAATGTTGTGGTAGTACTTATGAGTTTCATTCCATTGTCTTCTTTACAATGTTTTACATAGTTTAAGAAAAGATAGACAAAGCCTTAGCATTTACAAGGCCAGTTCTAAACTCATATGTAACCCTCGCTAACTTGTAACACCCACTACTACTTGTTTCGGCAACTTCATAAGGGCCTTTCTACTTGGGTGAAGACTTGGGAGTTGGTTGCACCCTCATCATTGTATCCACTCCTTGGCTATGGCCACTGGTGTTGTTCTTTTCTAAATGGCGATGGCTATACTATCTTCAAGGATATCCACCTTTGCCTTCAGTGTAGCCAACGTGTTGGGAAGGAAAAAATTTCCTTAAATTAATTTTGCCAATAACATGGTTCTTGATGGTCTTCGGGATTAGCAAGTACTATGCTCTAGATCACTCCTGGTTACAACCTAGATTGGATGTACCGAAATGATATCGCAGCTTCTGGGCAGTGCCTTTCAAATTTGAAAAACAAGGTTCTAATGGACTGACATGTAGAAGTATAGTAGCAGAGGTTTCCCAAGTTGTGAGGAAATCATGGTAAGTGGCAAGGTAAGTGTTTTCTTCACTGCATCAAAGGCTTGTTGGTAGTCTTGCAGTCATTCAAACTTATGATTCCCTTTCAGCAGCGTACCAAAGGAGAATGTTATTTCAACAAGGGCTGGAATGAACTTCCTGAGGTAAAATAGTTTGCCTAGGAATTTTCTTAGAGCTTCTTGAATTGATGATTCCCTTTTGGTAGTGAACCAAAATATAAGGCTATCTCAACAAGGGTTGGAATGAACCTCCAGAGGTAAGACACTTTGCCTAGAAATGTCCTCAGAGCCTCTTCGACTTGTGATTCCCTTTCGACAATATACCAAATGAGAAGATTGCTTCAGCAAGGGCTAGAATGAACTTGCCGAGGTAAGACACTTTGCCTAGGAATTTCTTTAGCGCCTCCAGGTCAGGATGATACTTTCTAACATGCTACTTTGCCAGCTTGGGGTTGGGAAAGGTGTTGAGGTGATAGGTAATGAGGGATAGGTCAAGGCCAAACATCTTGTCGTATGTCCAAGCTAAGAAATCACTATACTACTTCAAGAGTGCTATCAAGTCTTCCTTAACAGCTGGCACCATTGTATTGTTGATTAACACATGCCTGTTCTACTATGACAAGTCATTGAGGTTGACCTTGCCTAATATTTCTTGCTGTAATCTTGGTCCATCATGTATGTATCTGTGGACTCGCCTTTTTCCACCCCCCCTTTCGGAAGGTTTGAAAAGAAGGCCTCACAGTTCGGACTACCACGGTTCTAAATCGAGTCTCACAAGGGCAATGTGAAACTGATAATCACCAAAGAGTCCAAATCCGGCAAATCGTTTGGAAAATTGATTTTAGGATCAAAAATGCCAAAATTGGATTGCTTTGCCAGATATAGAGTCGCCACCTAAATATTTTATTTTTGGAGAAATTTAGGAAACCCATGACTCATGACAAAGGCCACGTGTCCGTCATCACCAAAGTTGCCTAAGCTTGGGAACTTAGGTACGAGAGGGGAAGGTCATGAATTGAGCACCCCCGCTCGCCCAATCAAAGATCGGCTTCAACTAATCATGATATGATTTTTTATAAACATTATGTGTTCTTATTTTGGTTATTAAGCTAGCTTTATTATGTGATGCACACAAGCAAATATAGACTAGTTTGCTCAATTTGGAACAATTCAACTCATGTTTGTTTGCGAAAATGGTTTAAATTTGCCACCTCAAGTGGGCTTAAAGTTTGCGGATTTGCCACCAAACATAGTGGGCTTAAAACAGGTTTGCCACTCAACAAAGTGGGCTTAAAACTCACATTCATTGAATCGTTCCAATTCAAACAACAAGCCTTCATCCATAGACATTCATGCAGTTTAGCATTTAAGCACATAGCCTCATGGCAAGCATGCTAAATATGGCAACATTCACACTTATGAAAGTATGCTAAAGTATAAAAACTCACCTAGTACTCGAAGCTAGGAAAATATGGGTTAGAAAACTATACGTGATTTCTAACTATGCAAAATGCCTAATGCAACACATGCAATATGTAATTAATAGGCTCAGCTACTAAGCATGGCATTTGATTCAATTTAAACAACATGTGATTAAACACGTATTCAAAGAATTATTGAAATGACGATGCAGTTTGAATGATGCACCGAGCCTCGGTGCATGCAATACGAAATTAATGGATGCAAGCATGTGATATGCTAAGTGAAACATGTCCCTAATCTAACTATTGAAAGGGATTAAATGAAAGGGAGAAAGACGTGTGGTTGGAACACACACACGCACACACGCACACACACTTATTACAACATTACGCCCTCGCGAAGGAGGGTTCGAATGAATAAGCTAACCAACTAACTACGCTAATTAAGCTAACTAATTATTACAAACCGAACTAATCAACTATTCTAGCTAACTAATTACAAAACCGAAATTGAATAACTAGTTAAACTAACTAATTATTTACAATACTTATTAGCTACAACTAATTAATTACAACACATATTTAAGCTAGATATTTAAGCGTTAAATAAGCTTGAAAATGCAATGAAGGCTCATGCACGTGCTTATTTTCCACCTGAAAAGCCGTTGTTTTGCTTCTGCAAGCCTCTGTTTGCACATTTGATCACTGAAAATTCTGCCAACTTCTAGAACACCTCTGCTTTATCTTACCAACACATTGTGCAAAAATCACTGATGGCCGACAAGAGGGACAAGGGGCCGGTCTGCTACCAATGGTGGTTGGTCGGCTACCATTGGTGGCCGATCGACCACTGGTGGTGGCTATCGGCCACTGTTGGTTTAAACTTCCATGCTGTAATAGAGAGAAAACAGGGTAAAACCGTGTATTTCTCAAGGGTTGTTTGTACTGTCTACCCTCCTTAACATCACACAAGCTCAAAGGAGAGAAACTTTTGGCCCTCAAACCATCAGCCAAGCAATTTCCATGCATGATGGCTAAGGGACCAAGTTTGTACAAGCTCAATAAATGCATAAACAAGGCCAAAATGACCACCACCCTATCATGCATGATCAAGGGCAATGGTGACCTAGGAAAATGACATATCTCATCACTTTGAGTATGAAATGTCCCATTTTCTTTGTGTTCAAATTAACGTCCGATTTGAACACCTGCAATGCAACACAAAGAATGCTTATCTTGCACACTTTTACTTGCCAATTTTGTTTACTCATTTTAGTTACCAAACCATTCATTAACCAATTAAGTCCACTGGTGAGTCTCCTCTAATGAAAGGGGGCTCAAACCACAAATTGCTTTGGGCATGAAAGAGGCATTACACTGTTGGTAATGAACCCCCCTAAGGGATTAAACCATTAGGTGTAGCACCTCCATTTCACACTTATGCAAACAAGTGGCTTGAAACCACTTTCAAAGATAAACTAAAAAGTGAAGAAATGAGGGAAATTGCAGAGATTATAAGTGCTGAAAATGAGTGATAAAAGCACTAAAACATGCAATCAACACAAACCAATGATGCTTAAAGCCTTAAAACACCAACTATTACACTAGTGGCATGCAAAACAAGACTCAAAAAGTACCAAATAGCCAAAACAGTTCAAAATAGAGTGTAAAACATGCTAGACTCGAGCTAAGTTAGGCTAGGAAAACATGCTAATATGTGAAGCTAACTAGGTATGCAAACAAGACACAAGGAGGGAAGGCTAACCCCTCCAATTTTGGACTTCAAAATATTTTTTTGGCCACTGAAAAATCTCTGAAATTCTATGTTTTGAAGGCCCAAAAAAGTTAGTTTGAAATTGATGAATAAAAGGCACAAAAGCTATACAAGCAAACAAGAAGGGTGAACCTCCCCCAACTTAAAAGGACTCAAACCACCACTTTTAAGTCACAAAAACAGAGCTTCTTATAGTTCAAAACCAGGCCAAAAATAATTGAAATAGATGGCAGAACAAGTACCTTGAAACAAAGAAAAATAGACAAGTTTTATACCTTTGAAGTAAAGCTCAATTTTAGGCACCAAACCAAGATAAAACCACTTGCTAGAGCTCAAAGAAGGTCTCAAAGAATCTCAGCTCAAAGGTAAGGAGATTTGGTTTAGGAGGTATAGGCAAAAGCTAAGGATTTGTGAGCAAAGGTATACAAAATTGCAAGAGAGAGAGAGAAATCTAGAGAGAGAGGAAGAATTTTGTTCCAAAATTGCTAACCCTCAAAAATGCGGAAGGAACCACCCTATTTATAGAAAAACACTCTTTGAGCTTTGAAACATCCCACCATACACGTGTAGGGTACCATACATGTGTAGACAGATACAACTCATTGTGCTAACAGATGGCACAACTGTCAACAAATATCTGGAAAAAGGCATTGGTGGCTGTCAGCCACCACTGGTGGCCGACCGGCCACACCCCTGGTCAACAACCGTTATCCATGGTTGACAGCCTATGGTGGTGGCCGACATGTCACCAAAAGCTCCAGGCAAGAAATAACAAGATTTTGGTCCAAAACAAGGCACAAAACAGATAAGGTTTCAAGGCTCAAAGGCAGAGCACTCCGCCGAGGACTTCGAGCACTCAAAATAAACACATGTAATCATAATCATCGAGTGCACAAGCGATGACGTCCAAGTCTTGAGGACGGTAAAAAATGTGGTGTCTACAGTTGCCCCTCTTTAACAGAACTTGGAAGTCATGAAATGACGGGAGTGAATGTCAAAGCCTAGAGACGACCCATTTTTGACAAGGCCGAAGACTTGAACAAACAAATAAGCAAGACAAAAATGGTTGCGCCCATAGGCTGCCTACGTATCCCTTTGCAAGGAATCAAACCAACGTAGTTCTGGGACAAAATGCAAGTGATATGCACGAAGTAGGAACATAACTTATGACCATGCGATGAGGTTGTAATGAAACATTTAACTGCAAATGCTATGCAATGAAAATGCCACATTCAAACAAACCGAAACAGGGTATAGCAACCTCAAACACACACGTAAGTAAACACGCCACACGTGGGAATTACGAACCAAACCGCATTTCATGCAGAAAGAATGTAAGAAAAAATTATGCAAACTTAACTACGCGACGCGTAAGAAAGGCGAAAAGTGACCGTCGAGCGCACCTGAGGTCTCAACCAAGATCTTAATGTGTTACACATAGAAGGAAAAGGGGTGGTGTGAACACCAGGATGCACCCAAATGTTTTTAACCGAAGGGAGGTAACCGAAGGAGGTGATAAACATCAGGATGCACACAAATGTTTTTAACTGAAATAAGGTAACTGAAGGGGGTGATAAACATCTAGACGCACACAAATGTTTTTAACCGAAGGAAGGTAACCGAAGGAGGTGATAAACATTAGGACGCACACAAATGTTTTTAATCGAAGGGGGTGATAAACATCAGGACACACACAAATGCTTTTAACCTAAGGAAGGTAACCGAAGGAGGTGATAAACATCAGGACACACACAAATGTTTTTAACCGAAGAAAGGTAACCGAAAAACAACCACTCGAGCGTATACTTCATAAGTCGTGAGGTAAAACCACAGAAAAGTGTACGATAGATGCACAAAGGTGAACAAGCACAATAGATGCACAAAAGTGAACATGTGCGATGGATGCATAAAAGTGGACAGGTGCGATAGATGCACAAAAGTGAAGGAAGAGACTCTCTTACCGAGACATGAATGATTTTAGCTAGAACTCCTCTGAATAAACCGTACATACAATATTGTGCTTGCATAAGAAAGAAACTTAATAGGTACAATACAATAAGAATGCATGTTCTACACAAGACAAATAACCAAGATACAATGTTAATGGCATGTTTTATGCAAAACATGCGAGAAACAAAACAGAAGCATATACTATGCGACGAGAGTCAGAGCATCTTCTATGCCACGTTGGAATGCATATTCAATGCAACAGTACAAAATGCATGTTCTATGCATGATTAACAGCATGTTCTATGCAAAGTGCAGAATGCATATTCTATGCAAAGTGCATAATGCATGTTCTATGCAAGAATGAAAGCGAATGTTATCGAAACAAGTTTAGTAGCAAATTTTCGATTTACCTCTTAGAAGAGTTGCGATACGCAAAAAGGATACACCTCGTGCAACGAGACGGATGACAACCACCTGAAAACACTGTTTCAAGTTTCCACAGAGAGAACTTGAACTCAAAAGTGACCTTTCCTTGCACTTCTTGAGGAACAAGGACACAAAACAACATCAAGATTCAATTTAGGAGCACTGGGCATTGGATGGTCACCAGAGAAGGGTGTCGGCCACCCTTGAGCATTGTCGGCCACCAGTCGTGGCCGGTCGGCCACCGATGGCAGATCAGGGCCAATTCGGTCTTTTCTCAATGGGTCTTTAAGTACACCATCCCAAATATCATTTCCTCACTCCTCCAAACTAGAAACCCCTCTCTCTCTCTAGATAGTTTTCCCCTCTAGATCCAAGCTTTATACGCATTTTCCAACACCCCACGCACATTTGATTCACTAAATCCTCTTTGTATACTCTATTTTGAACAGATTGAAATTCGATTTCGGTGCTTTTTCTTGGAGTTTCACCACTTGATGCTTGTTTCCCTCGAGTTCTTCTTGGGTTCTGTGCCTTTTTCCAGGCTTTAACTTTTTCTTCCCTTTTTCTCTCTCTTAGGGTTGACTTTTGGCATTTTCTACCTATTTTCCTTATTTTCAACCACTTTCTCATCTTCTTTTCAGATGGCAGACGACGTTTCTCATGATGTAGCTTCTGTAGAGATTCCACTCCAGTTGTGCCCAGAGATGGAGGCAGAGCCCAAGCTTGTGCTACTACCACCCAGGGTTCGACCATTCGACTTGACGACATATCATCCTCAGACGCATGTGCTTCCACCCGAGAGTGTCTGACATTTTAGAGGGTTTGAGCGAGGCGCACCGGAGGACCTTTTGTTGGGAGAGCTGACCTCCCATTTATCTTACGACGCCATCGAGGTATACGCTGCCTTTCATTTATCTTACAACTCCTCAATGTACCTTGCATTTCTTGCTTAAATCACACTCTTGCACTGTATTTCTTACACCTTCTCGTTTTGATCACAGGAGGACTCCTGCTCTATCAGAGGCTATGGAGCCATATTCGCGAGGGAGTGGTATGTGGATCTCCTCGATGGTGTCCACCACATTGTTGATGAGGCCGGCTTCGGCTTGTTCTACATGGGGCTATCACGCCTTATAGCGAGTCGACCTCTACTTGGAGCGTTGGTAGAGAGGTGGTGGGACACCACCAACTCTTTTCACTTCTCTACTGCGGGAGAGATGACGATGACTCCCTATGACTTCTCTATGCTCACTAGCATAGAGGTAAGAGGTCGTCCGATCCCTTATGATACGGACATGGGTGAGTGAGAGGCTGCATGGATCTACCTGCTAGGGGCACACCCACATCTCTTTCGATTGAGGATAGTATGGTACAGCTGGTTTGCAGAGCAATTTTGAGGGAGAGAGCCAGAGACCCCAGAGGAGACCGAGCATTACGCCAGAGGCTTCTTGATGTTCCTCTTCGGCACCACTTTGTTTGTAGACAAAGCGAACATTGTAGGGTTATATCTCCTGAGTGCACTGGTGGACTTGTCTCAGGTCCGTGTTTATGATCGGGGCAGTGCTGGCCTTGCCACATTGTATGGATATTTCAGCTTGACATCCCGTAAGAGCGGGAACAGGGTCGGTGGCTATTGGAGAACCTGGGAGGTATGCTTTACCTTTTTTGTTTTGCATTTCCTGCCGTGCTTTCTGGTTTGCACTTGTACTTTCTGTACTATACATTTTGCTTTATGCACTCACACTTGTACCTTCTGTACACTGCACACACATTCTACTTCTGCATTCTGTATTCCACATTCTCTGCTTTCTGCATTCCCTGTATTCTGCATTCTCTGCTTTCTGCATTCCTTGTGTTTTACATTCCCTGCTTTTCTGCATTCTCTAGACATTGTACACACATTCCGCTTTCTGCATTCCCTATGTTTTGCTGTATACTAAATATGGCCCTTTTCTTTTTGCAGCTTTGGGTATATGCCTACTTCCTGACCCTTGCCCTAGAGCCAGAGGTGGAGATGCCTCCTGTCATGCCATACTCTCACTGGTATGACGGGAGATGCCTGCGGAGGACCTGAGAGACTTTTTCATTCTTTCGCCGGTACTTCGATATTGTGACTGCAGCAGAGGTGACTCAAAATTCACAATTAATGTCATTCTGCTTCAGTTCTAATTCATATTGTAATATTCTAATGGCAACTAACAAGTTGTGCATTCTCTGTTTATAAATCACGTGGCAGCCTTGGGCGATGATGCCTGAGGGAGTCGGGGACCAATTTGCTGGAGCTCGGGTGGCCACCCGTTTCTAGCTTCTATTTGAGGGTCTGGTTTGCCGGGCCTAGTTTCTAGGCGAGTGTTTCATACGCCAGACCCTGGGTTTGCCGCAGCCGATAGTTCCCATGGCGCCCCCACCATCTATGAGAGCTACAGAGTAGCTTACCTCCTAGGAGATGATCCAGTTTACCAAGGGCTTGGACGCAAATTACTTCTTGGGGGAGGGTGATTATGCGACATTCATTGAGACAGACCTCATGCCTCCTTTGACCAGCATTCACAGAGGTGAGGGGGTGAGAGCTCCAGCTGTGAGAGAGAGAGAGACAGAGTACCCAGGGCGACCAAGGGGCGTGGTAGAGGGGCCACCCAGACGAGGCAGAGGACCAGCTGGCCAGAGCTGCCTACTGCACTCACATATTGGCGGTATATTGGGGAGGCATACCAGATCCCGATTGAGCCTGTCGCAGTGGGACACAGATAACGTTGGAGCTCCTGACGCACCCCCAGTATGTACCTCATTCTTTTAGTTTTCTCATTTATTTTTCATATTTGTTCCTTCTGGAGATTGATCATTTTCAATGCATTTGTAGGCACCTCCAGGATACATTGAGGATCTGCTAGAGTTATTAGCCTCATTCGAGGGCATGATATTGAAGAGGGAGGCACTGCTCGGCTTCCATGGCATTCAGGTTATTTCTTCAGTTTTCATACATTCCAGTCATCAAATTTCCACTGGCACACTAAAACTAACATTTTAACTGAAAATTTCCCCATGCTTCACTGATACACTGCATCTGAATTCATACACTGTACTTGACTTTTGCATATACTCATCCTGCACACCATACTTACATCTGATACACATACTGTGGTTGACATATGACAACTATCTTTTTAGGTCCCACCTATACTGATAACACCGGCGACAACAGCACCAAGATCATCAGTACCTCCTCCAGCAGTAGGGAGGAGAGAGCGACAGGCTCCAGTACGCAGGCGAGGCAGAGCCAGGGGCGCCCGAGATGAGAGTAGTCCTTTAAAGCCCATTTTGAGCAATGATGACGCTGAGACTAGTGAGGCTGAGGAGGCAACGAGTCAGCGTGCTGAGTCATCTGAGAGTAGAGACAATGACGCCGGCTCGAGTTCTACTAGTGGCGATGCTACCGAGCCAGGTTCTAAGGCAGAGAGCAGCGATGACTCCAGTTCTGATTCGGCATCCGGTTCAGACAACGACGCCGATGGAGACAACTCTGAGTCCCTACCCAAGAAGAGGACGAAGAGGGCCTCTCGAGCCTGAGATAGTTGGCGTTGATCTATCTGTATTTTTGCTTAGTTTCTTTTTGTTAGTAATCTTAGCACTTTGTACAGCTTCAGACAGTTTTTTTTTTTTTTGAAAAACTTGTACTTCACTTTCGTAAAAAAAAAAAAAACTTTCGTAAAAAAAACAAAAAAAAAAAAATAGACCATGATTGGAATGAAAACCAGGTTTTTGAAAAAGTGTTGTATTTTGCATTATGAGCACCCCATTGCATAGAAACGAGATTGAATTGATAATGAAAATTGAACACTTGTATTGGCAGAACTTTCTTTATCAGGTAATTGTAGACGTGCCTGAACGTCCCGAGCTCCGCATGCGAGATGGCGCGGAATCCGTTTTGTTCATTAGGCTGCTACAGTTCGGACTCAAATGTCATGGTTCTGAATCTAATCCCGCAAAGTGCAATGCAAGACCGATAAATCACCAAAGAGTCCAAATTCGGCAAATCGTTTTGGAAAACTAATTTTTGTAAAGAAGTGCTAAACATGGACTGCTTTGCTAGATACAGAGTCGCCACCTAAATGTTTTTGTTTTGGGAAATTTAGGAAACCCTAACTCGTGCCTAAGGCCACGTGTCCGTCATCACCAAAGTTGCGTCGGCTCGGGAACTTGGGTACGAGAGGGGAAGGTCATGCAATGAGCACCCCCGCTCGCTCGATCAAAAGATCGGCCTGTACTAAGCATCATATTTTGTTTTTGAAAACACATGTGTTCTTATTCCGGTTATTAGCTAGAATTACTATGTGATGCGCACAACACACAAGTATAGACTAGATCGCCTATAGTTGGAACAAAACATCTCATGTTTGTTTGAAAATAGTTTGAAGGTGCTACTCGCAAGTAGGCTAAGACGTGGATTTGCCACCCTCAAGTGGGCTTAGAAAACATGATTTTGCCACCTCAAGTGGGCTTAAAACTCACATTTTGATGAATTGTTCCAATACAAGTAATCAAACCTTCATCCACAGGCATTCAGGCAGTTATATCACTTAAGCAGTTAGCCTTATGGCAAGCATGCTATCATGGCAACACTAACACACATGCAAGATGCTAAAGCGTAAACACTTACAGTGTACTCTGAGCCAAAACAATAACTAGTTAGTAATCAATGCATAATCCTAGTTTGTGTTAAGATGGCTAATGCAACACATTTAAAATGCAACTAGAAATAGGCTTGGCTATTCTAAGATGTCATGCGAGATGCAACTTGATAATCATGTATTCAAGTAGGAATTGAAATACAATGCGGTTAGTATGATGCGCCGAGCCCGGTGCATGCAATACAGATGAATGGATGCAAACATGCTATCATAGGTATGCTAATCAAAACATGGCCTAGAACTAACCATCGAAAGCGGTTAAGTATGGGGTTGGAAGACATTCACACACTCACGCACACTTATTACAAAATTCACCCTCTCAACGGAGGGTCCGAATAAATAATACAAATCAACTAATTAATCAACTACCCTAGCTAATTAATTATTACAAAACTCTTAACTAATTAAACTAATTAATTAAGTTACAAGATAGTTAAAACAGCCTCGAGAAGAGGGACAAATGCATGCTCGATCGGCTTCACTCGGAAATCCGTTGCCATGCCTCACGTTGCCTCTGTTTGCACTGTTTTGCATCTTTGAAAACTGTAAAAACCTCTGTGATGCTTCTGAACCACCTCATGGACATGCTGAGAGGCCATCGGCCAAAAGATATGGTCATCAGCCAAGAAATAGGGGTCATCGCCCACTTTTTAGTCTATCGGCCAAACATTGTTAGCCGATCGGCACTCTAAATAACCGTTCGGCCATCTCTACCTGCAATCTGCTCCTTTTGCTGTAGCAGAGGACAAACAAGGGCATGGAAATACATTTGAAAGGTAATGTTGCGTAACTACACCCCTTATCATGTTTGGAGCTCAAAGGAGTGTAGAGTTCGACTCTCGAGCCATCAATCACGTATTTCGATGCGTGATGGCCAAAGAGGCCGAATTGCGCACATCAATATGGAATGAATGCACAAAAACACACAAATACCTCACACTCTATCATGTTGGATCAAGAGTGTGGGCGACTGAGGATTGAGGCACGTTTCGTCACTTCAAGTACGAAACGTCCCTCGGTCCTCGTGTTTGGTTTGACACCCCAAACCAAACACAATGCATGCAACATGGAAAAGCAAATGCAATGCAACCTAAACAAGCATGTGAAATGCAATGCAACCTAAACATACAAACATGCATGACATGCAAAGATGGACAAGCATGCAAATGTCATGCAGCTCAAGCAAGTATGCAACAACATGCAACAGGTCAATCATGCAACAACATGCAAAGATGGACTTAAACCAAAATGAGCAGTCCTCAGCCATGCCCAAATCAGTGGTCAATAGTGTTGAAATGATGGTATGAAATGCAAAACAATCATGCATGCCAATTGGCCTATCACTTAGTCATAAGGACACGACTCTCAAACATGAGCAAGGAGTGACAAACATGATAATGTGGCAATGAGGTAAGCTCTGAAATCATGTTAGGAATAATGCCAAATCAACCAAACGATGCAAGTATGGCATGCAAAAAGGCTCAAAGCTTGAGACTAGCCAAAGGACTTAAAGCAAGGCTATACAAATCAAGCCCCAAAGGGCTGAGGGCAATCAAAACAGTCCCAAGGTAGGTCAACATGAGGCCAAAAACAAGCTTGAACCTAGCCCACACAAGCTAGAACAAGGGTCCAAAAGGCATGAGGCATGCAAGGCTAACAAGAGGTATTACACTACACCTATTACAACCAAACATGGCATGACTTAACCAATAAAAATCAGAGTTATGGCATGTCAAAACACGCCCAAAAACCCACTTAGATGGCATCCCAAATGCCTAAGCATGGTGGCATACACAATGATGCACTCTAAAGGCATAAAACACCAAACTTTCTAAGCACGGAAAAGGTGACAAATGTGAATGCATGACCACACTATGTGGACTGAAAGCTCATATGAAATGGTGCCAAATCATAAGAATAGTCTAAGCAATGCATGCTAATGATCTGGACACTCAAAGCCAACAAGCTAGACTGAACCAAGGCTGCACAAAACAATGCATGCATGACCAAGACAATGCAAATCAGAGCTAGAGCATGGTAAAACATGACTAAAAGCTTCTTTGAGTTGAGCCAAAACATGCAAGAATGATGATCCAAACCCATGATGCCTGTTAAGGCAAAAGAGAGGATTACACTACATGTGCATGATGCATGTAAGAGGCTATCAAACCAACTTAAAACAGAGTTATAGCATGGCAAAATAACACCAAATACTTGCTGAAATGAAGCCAAAACATGCTAAGTAATCATGTTACCAATATGAGCCATTTATACTAGCATATGAGACACAAGGAGAGAGGGGGTGTCCCTCTCCTATTCAAGACTCCAAAACCACCTCCCCACCACTGAAAATCCTCTAGATTTCAGTAGTGAGAAGGTCAAAACAAGATGGTTTCAAAGCTCAAAAGGGAAGGCACAAAACAAGGCCTAAGAGGGGGTAGAACTCTAAAACCAACTCCTAAGGACCTCAGAAACCCAAGGATGGTGTTCTACTAGGTGTTTGTGTGCAATAGTGTGAAGAATCTACACTTTTGGGCACAAACAAGAGCAAAACAAGAGAGAGAGGTAAAATATAGAGAGAGATAGATATAGAACTTGTGTATGCAATTTTCAGAACCTCTAGAAAGGGAGGGGAGGCTCTCTTATAGAATTTCAATTCTCAAGCTTGTTCAACAAGCTTGAGTCTTGAAAGTAATCCCTTGATACACGTGTATGGAGGATGAGAATTGTGCCCACCAGTTGTCACAAAATATCTGCAAAAAGCAGATGGAAAGGTCTCGGCTCAAAAATATGGTCGATCAACCAAAAAGAGTGCCGATCGGCCAACACTTATGGTCGATGGCAAGAAAACATGGCCGATGGCATCAAGCCTTAGCCGATGGGTTGAAGGGATGGCCAACAAGCCACCCTCTTCCCTTAGAAGCAAAACCAAAAGTCCTTGGTCCACAACCAACCACAAAACAGACAAGTTGAGAGATCCTGAGGCAAGACGCGCAGCCGAGACTTCCGAGAACTCAAAACGAACATGAGCATGGATGATCATTGAGTGTTCAAACGATGATGTCCAAGTCTTGAGGACGGTCAAAAATGGGGTGTCTATAGTAATGGACCGACCAAGATTGAAAAACAAAGACAAGGTACAACCTAATATACAAAATAAAAACAACTTGATAAACAACTTAAATGCAAACTCAACAAAACTAAAAAAAAGGACTCAAAACAAGACCGTAACATATACAAAGAGGAGAACAAAACAAAGGTTCTCAGCACTCTCAACACAAAGGTGGATAGCAGGTCTGCAAAAAAGGCTGTTTGTTGGCTACCAGTGGTGGCCGGTCGGCTACCCAAGTGGCTTGTCGGCCATCACTAATGATCGGTCGGCCAACAATGTGAGGAACCTCCAGATTGCTGCCACTTGGCTTCCACTCACTGTCTTATCTTCTACAAAAGATTGGAGCTTTGTGATTTCTTTATTTCAGCTGCAAATTCTTCAAAAATAGAGCCATTCTTCATCGAAAAACTCTCGAATTGGATTGCAACTTTAAATGGCTCGGATAAGGTGAATTTTTGAAGTTTCAACATAATAAATGCACTATTCTCACTGAGTCGTTCTCCACTCTGTTTTCCGTTCCTACATGCCGCAGCTAGATATTGGAACCCATTTACGCATGTGTTTAGCCTCGGGAGACAAGTGGTATGCCTGACAATCGAAGAATTCCAAGTGTTAATGGACACCCGGAGCGAAGAGAAAATCTTGCCTCTGCCCCGTTTTGGTCATATCCAAGCTTTGGGATAGATGTGCGGGCTTACTCTACACGAGGTACGTTCCTTGGTTCACAATAGAGAGCTGGACATTTCCAGTTTGATCCATCGATTTTCTGATGCCAACGACCGTGGCGACCTTGTTTGGCGGGGTTTTCGACAACTCGCCCTTTGTTTGAGCATGCTAGCACATTTCCTCCTTGCCCCTAATTTCGATGGGTCTAGCATCCGGCTAGTTGAAGTAGCCTAAGGTTTGAAAGAGAGCAAGAGCTGCATGGGCTTGGTACTAGCCGAGACTTTGATGGGCTTGGACACCTTCCATCGGCAGGAGACAAACAAATTTGCGGGAAGTACACTACTCCTTTTCAGGTAATGTTTCCCATCCTTTCTTATATGTGTTTCTCACATCACTCGGCACTCATGCTCTGCTTCTCTCTCAAAGCCTTTTTCTCACTTTTTCTCTCAGCACACAATCTCTCTTTTCTTTCTTCCCTCCCCAGATATGGCTTATGGACAGGTTGAAGGTAGTGGATTCTGGCCCTGCATATTCAGCACGAGGCTATTTCTATCGCTAGCGGCTAGTGGATTTCCCGAACGAGGGATGGTGGTGCCATTGGATGTGCAATAGGTCTACTGCTGACATTGTTTGGTGTTGTCCCTAGTTTGATCTACCCGAGATGTGCTACAGCATGGCTCGGCAACCTGGCATTCAGTTGATTAGCTTGACACATTGTGTATTCTACTTTCTGTTTTGGTACAAGCATCAGTTCGGATACGACCAGACTTGCCTAGAAGAGGGGGTAGAGTACTCGACTTCATTCCCAATCCGAGGTTCACAACTGGCTCGATATTCCATTGCATGGAGAACGAGAGAGCTTCTGGCTCCTGCCCCTAGTTTCAACTGTGCACTTTTTGGCGAGTGCCCGACTTGGCTCAAAGATGAGGCATAAACCCGGCCCACTTTAGCATCAGAAGTTTCCACGAGCACAAGCGGGAGATGCATGAACACCTGATTCATCTATGTCCCTAGTTTGTTGCTTTGATCTTACTTTTCAAGTTTTCCTTTTGAATGTAATAAAAGCAACTTTGATTCGCATCGAGAGTTGGAGAACTTTGTGTTGAAATCAATGAAATTGAAGTTGTGGGCACTGAAATTTTTTCTTTTGGTCCAAAAATGGTCTAAGTTGTAAAAAGATTAATTTGAACAAAATCAACTTTTATCAAAACTTTTCAAAACCATTTTCGATAAGGATCACAACTTGACATACGCAAAATGTATCCTCAAGATGTACAACTCCGAATCCAAAAATGGAAAATTGCCCCCTGTCTGAATGGCACTATTCAGGACTGTAACCAGTTCTCAGGGACGATCACAACCGAACATTCAGATAGAGAATAGACAAAGATGACCTGATCAACACATGGACATGACAGTTGAGTTGGAGGTGTTTACGGCCGAACTTCAAAATGAAGTTGCCTACATATCCCGAAGTTGGGAATCAAGCCTTACATAGTTCAGTTTAGGTTCATTGGGGTATTAACGCTCTCCTTTTGTTCTCTAACTTTTTCCAAGGCCGCCCTTTAGGGTTTTCAACCTTGCGAGCCCAAATTTTCTTTATTTCCAATTTTTTGTGCTCTAATTTTTGCCTAAGTTGCCCTTCCGGGTTTTCGGCCTAGCAAGCCTCTCAGGAGTAATATTTCTTCAACTTGCCCATGTTGATCGGTTGGGAAAATTCTAGGCCATCTAGGTCTATAAGAATAACAACTCTACCCAACCAAATAGTTTTGATGTTGTAAGGACCAGTCCAATTGGGTCTGAACTTGCCCCTAGGGTCATAGATGGGAGCTCGATTGTCTTTCAGTGCCAAATCCCCTTCCTTAAGATTCAGAGACTTACTTTCTTGTTAAAAGCCCTGGCAATCTTACGTTAATACCCTTGAACATGGTACAATGCTTTCAGCCTTCTCTCATCGAACATCATTAGTTCCTTGAACCTGCTCTGCTGCCAATTCGCCTTTTCTATTTGGCACTTAGCTAACCCGCAACGACGGAACCTCTATTTCAATCAGCAGAACGGCTTCCATCCCATAAACTAGAGAGTACAGAGTTGCCCCAGTAAATGTCCAAATTGAAGTTCAGTAGCCCCAGAGAGCAAATGGCAATTTGTCTGGCCAATCCCTGTAGGTCTCAACCATTTTTTACAAGATGTGTTTGATGTTCTTGTTGGTAGCCTCAACAGCTCTGTTGGTTTGCGGCCAATATGTAGATGACTTATGAAAAGTCATGTTGTATTTCTCTAACAAGTCGATCACTTCCTTTTTGAAATGGGAGCCATTATCTAAAATGATCTCGTTCGGGACTCCATAACGGCAAATGATGTTAATTCGGATGAACTTAGCCACATGCACTGCCTTCAACATGGCATAAGACTGAGCTTCCACCCACTTTATAAAATAATCAATTGCCATCAAAATGTACTCATGCCCATTTGACCCTTTCGGTGTAACTGCCCCAATGATGTCAATTCCCCAAACTGAGAAAGGCCATGGTGAAGTCATGTTGTACAGGTTCGACAGCGGGATGTTCATGCGATTGGCATGAATTTGGCATTTGTGGCGTCACCGAACAAGACCAATACAATCCTCCTCCATGGTAGACCAGTAGTAACCTTGCCTGAGAATCTTCCGGGCTAGCATTACTCCGCTCATGTGTGCTCCACACTCTTCTCCATGGATGGCCTTCATTAGGCACTTTGACTCTTCTACATCTAAACATAGCTTTTGCATTCCCAGATGGCCCCTCTTGTACAACTTACTGCAGATGATAAATTAAACGGCCATCCGCCGTATTACTCTTTTATCTTTCGCATTTGCCCTTGGTGGATAAATCTCCATTTCCAAGAAGTTTCAGATATCATAATACCAGGTATTTTGATCTTGCACTTCATCTATTGTGGCGTTAGACTCGTAGGCCGGCATATATCTCTATTTAATAATGATCGGACGCATCCGGACTCCGAATGTGATGTCTATCATAGAGGATAGAGTTGATAAAGCATCAGCGAACCTATTGTTCTCTCTTAGTAGATGAGTGAAGGTTAGCTTCTCAAATCTAGGAATCAGAACGTCCAAGGTCTGGTGATAGATCTTTATCTTTTCTTCTTTGACCTTCCAGTCTCCATTTGCTTGAGACACAACTAGGTTCGAGTCCCCAATGACGTCTAACCTTTTTGCCCCTAGTTTCAGCGCAGCTTCCAAACTAGCAATACATGCCTCATATTCGGCTTCGTTGTTGGATATCTCAAACCGAAGTTTGAAGGCTAAGGGTATATGGGAATTGTCGGGTGCTGTAACAAGCCCGCGGGGGACCTCGCTACAGTTCGGACTCGATTTGTGTCACGGTTCTTTATCTGAACCAAAGAGTCCAAATCCGGCAAAGCGTTTTGAGAAAACAGATTTTTTTGAAAGAAGTGCTAAATATGGACTGCTTTGCCAGATATAGAGTCGCCACCTAAATATTTTTTTTAAATGGGGGAATTTAGGAAACCCTGACTCGGTGCCAAAGGCCACGTGTCCGTCATCACCAAAGTTACCTCGGCTCGGGAACTTGGGTACGATTGAGGAAGGTCAGCTATGAGCACCCCCTCTCGCCCGATCTGAAGATCGGCCTCTACTAACCGTGATATCTTGTTTTGAAAACGTTTATGTGTTCTTATTCCGGTTATTAGCCTAGAATTACTATGTTATGCGCACAACAAACAAGTATAGACCGAATCGCCCAAATTGGAATAAAACATTTCAAGTTTGCTTTGAAAGTGATTTGCTACTTGCGAGTAAGCTAAAATGCAGGTTTTGCCACCCTCGAGTGGGCTTTTATAAAAGACGGTTTTGCGACTATCTAGTGGGCTTAAAACTCACAGTTTTAATGCATTATTCCAAGTTAGGTAATTCAAGCTTCATCCACAGGCATTCAAGCAGTTATATCACATAAGCAGCTAGCCTCATGGTAATCATGCTGTCATGGCAACACTCACACGCATGCAAGGATGCTAAAGCAAAAGAACTTACAGATTACTCCAAGCCAAAACAGAAACTAGTTAGTAATCATATGCATGATCCTAGTTCATGTTAAGATGGCTAATGCAGCACATGCAAAATGCAACTATAATAGGCTCGGCTATCCTAAAGAATGGCATGTGAAATGCTGCAACTAACAAGTACCCAACTTGGATTTGAAATACAAGTGAAGTTAGCATGATGTGCCGAGCCCGATGCATGTAAGACAAATGTATGGATGCACGCATGCATAGCATAAGGTATGCTAATTTAGATATGCCCTAATACTAACCATTGAAAGCAGGTAAATAAAAGGGAAGAAAGATGTGGGGTTGGAAGACATACACACACGCACCCACACTTATTACAAATTTGCCCTCGCCCGGATGGACCAAAAGAATATACAATTTAATTAACCTACAAGCTAATTAAATATTACAAGCCCTTAATTAATTAATAAATTAACTAAGCTATGGAAAGCAGTAAAAGGCCTCGGGAAGAGGAATGAATGCATGCATGCTCGGCTTTGCTCGGAAATCCAACGCCATGCACAAGTTTGCCTCTATTTTCCCTGCTCTGCTCCTCTGAAAATTGCACAACTCCCAATGTAAGCTTCATGGACACTGTGGTGCACCACCGGCCATGGGGAATGATCATCGGCTACTGGTTAAGCCATCGGCCACTGATGGATGGCCGGTCGGCACTGGAGATGGCCGGCCGGCCAAATCTTCCGGCAGAAACCTGTTTTGGCAGCAGCAGAGGGCAAAACATGGCATGGCAATGCATTTCAAGCAAATGTGTGCACCAACGCATCTCTTATCATGTTGGTGACTCAAAGGGACATGGTTCTCGATTCTCGGACCACCAATCGCGCATTTCAATGCGTGATGGCCCAAGAAACCAAGTATGCACTTTGATTTCAAATGAGATGCACATCAAACAAACAAGTGAAACCCAACCTCTATCATACTCAATTCAAGAGGCAAGGCATGTATGCTCATGCAATGCGACCTAGGCATGTTAACTAAGTATGCAACATAGGCATGCAAGCAAGTAATGCACAATGCATGTTAGGCGCACAACGTAAATGAGCAAGCATGCAAGATATGGAATAATAATGGGAGTGACAAGCATACAAGATGTGATCTAAGCATGCAAGTGTGCCGGGCATGCATCATATTACGCAACCTAAACATGCCACAACACACAAGTATGCCATAACACACAAGGTGAGCATGCATCAACATGCAAAGGATGGTCATACACTAACTTGGACAGCTCTCTACTAGGTCCAAAACAGTGGCCAAAATGATGCAACAAAGGCATGAAAACACACACAAGCATGCATGCACAAGGCCTTAAACATGTAGCATAAGCCATCAACTCTTCAAAGCATGAAAGGGATGGAAAATGCACGTATGCAAGCATGGAACATGGACTGAAATGTGGTCTCCAATGATGCCAAATCATGAGAACAAGCCAGGTAAAGCATACTAGTGACCTACACACCCAAGGCTAGTAAGCTAGAATGCAAAGAAGCTATACAAAGCATGGAAAACATGAATCCAAAGACCCAAGACAGACCTTAAGCATGTTAGAACATGACCAAAAACTTCACAAAGCTAAGCCAAAATATGCAAGCATGGTGGTCCAAAGGCAAGATGCATTTCTCGGCAAAATAGAGGAATACAAAGCAAGTGTATGATGCATGCCAAGGGTCAACAAACCAACATGGGACAGAGGTAAAACATGCTAAATAAACACCAAATACCCACTGAAATAGAGCCAACACATGTTAGAATGAGGTGCTCCTTTGGAAGGCCATGCAAGGGGTTGTTATACACATGCAAGAGGAACACTCAATACGACCAAAAAAATTCTGGAAATGGCTTATGGGGGTCCTAAAACCCATTGAAAAATGCCTGAACCAAGCTCAAGAAGTGTGCAAATATAGGCCCCTTTGTAAGGCCAAAAAGGGCATCAAACAAGACAACAAGGAGAGGGGATGGCCCTCTCCTTCTTAGGACCTTAAACCACCATCCTCACCACTGAAATCCCTCAAGATTTCAGTGGTGAGAAGGCCCAAACTAGGTGGTCTCGGAGCTCACTAAAAATGCACAAAAATGAGGCCAAACAAGGCCTAAGAGGGGTCAAACAACCCCAAACACCAAAGTGGTCTTAATGAAGAATCTTAAACACAAAAAAAAAAGAACTTTTTTATGTTATACACCAAGCTCAAATCAGCAAGAAAGATAGGCTAAAATGAGGTACAAGAAAGTGCTAAAAAGGGGGAGAAACTTACCCTTGAAGACCAAATTCGAGATCAGCAGCTTCAGGGGCCAAAAACTAGCTTTTGGAGCTCAATAAACCCTCCCAAGAACCTCAGTCCAATGGCAGTGGTCTATGGCTATGAGGTGTGGTGCAATAGGCCAAGAACAAGGGTCTTTGAACACTCTAACACACCCAAATGTAGAGAGAGAGGTAGATATAGAGAGAGAGGGTGATATATATGTTATATGTATGTATTAGGTCTGATTTTGCTAAACCAAAACAATGGAGGAGGATGGGTTTGTTTTATAGAGCAAGGAAATGGCATAAAGCTGTTTTATAGAGCAAGGAAATGGCATAAAGCTTCTCAAAGAAGCTATACAAAAGGGTCAAAGGGACCAAGCTTCTAAGAGAAGCTAATGCAAAGGTGCAAGCTTCTTGAGGAAGCCAAGACAAGGGGTCAAAGCTTCCTCAAGAAGCTTTGAGCAAAGGGTGCAAAAAAGAGGGTCAAAAGGGGTGCAAAGGGTGCAAAACAGCCACACACGTGCATGGGGAGCAGAGTCTGTGCATTCCAGCTGGCACAACTGGCATCCATTCAATCTGTAGAATACTCCAGAAGGTCGTCGGCTAGCAAACTTGGTTGGTCAGCCATCTTTTCTGGCTGGTCGGCCATCTATTTGGTCGGTCGGCCGGCCATTTGTTTTGGCCGATCGGCAGGAAAAATCTGCTCTGCAGGTCCAACTTCAAATGGGCATAACTTCTTCATATGAACTCCTTTTCAGGTCATTATTGTGTCACAATTGAAGCCTCAGAAGTAAGCTTTCCAATGGAACCAGCCTTGAATCAAAATTCCAATTGTGAAAAAAGTTATGCTGGTTTTAGTGAAGGATGCTCAGTTTCGGTCCAACCGGGATGATGCCCAACTTCAACCAATCATATCTCCGCCCTCTGGTCTCGGATTTAAGAGATTATTGAATACACAATGAAGCCCCAGAAGTCTTTTTTCCAACGGTGGTGGCCTCATAGCTTAACTCAAAGTGTATAGACAAATAAGCTTGATTTAGCGAGGACTGCTCGTCCCTCTCTTAGCAATTCTTGCCTATCTTCTTCTCCAACTTGGCTTCTCCCCTCTTCTCCTCTTTTCTTCAACTTCAAACCCCTAAGCAAGGTGTTTTGAAAGATTTTTGAAAAATTTCATCTCTCTTTTATTTATTTCCACTTTGTCCTTGCTCGGTTTATCGAAAAGCGTATTTTTTGACAAAATGTGAGCCTCGGAACATCGTAGAAACTTTATTTCAAAAATGTTTTGAAAGAGAGGGTTTTAAGGTCTAAAAACCATTCAAAATAGCTTTGGTCCAAAATGGGGTGTGAAGTTGGGATTTGACCCTCTCATTGCCGAAGAAATTGAACCTTTGCCCTGCACACCTTTCATCATCGAGCAAACCATCAGTAGCGCCCAAGTCTTAAGGGCGGTCAAAAATGGGGTGTCTACAGTTGCCCCTCTTTGACAGAACTCGAAAGTCATAACAATGACGGGAGTGAATGTCAAAGCCCAGAGACGACCCATTTTTGACAAGGCCGAAGACTTGGACAAACAAACAAAATACCGATAAATAAATGGTTGTGCCCACAGGCAGCCTACGTATCCCTTTGCAAGGAATCAAACCAGCGTAGTTCAGGGGCAGGATGCAAATGATATGCAGGAAGACTTTGATAATTGGACTTATACGCCACGCGAAGCCGGTTTGAAAATTGGACTTATACGCTGCGTGAAGCCGGTTTGAAAATTGGACTTATACGCTGCGTGAAGCCAGTTTGAAAGTTGGACTTATACGCTGCGTGAAGCCGGTTTGAAAGTTGGAGTTATACGCTGCGCGAAGCCGGTTTTGACAAGTAAAGTGCACAAAACAGTGCGATGCGCAAAATAGCGCGAATGAGATGTAATGCAAAATGCAATGAGACGCGCAAAATAGCGCGAATGAAATGTAATGCACAAGACAGTGTGATGCGTAAAATAGCACGATGTGCAAAATAGCGCGATGCGCAAAATAGCGCGAATGAAATGTAATGCACAAGACAGTGCGATGCGCAAAATAGCGCGATTGAATGCATGCAAAATGCAAGTAAGGTGCACAAAACAGTGCGATGCGCAAAATACCGCGACTGATGAATTACACAAAACAGTGCGATGCGCAAAATAGCGCGTGTGTAAATTGCACAAAACAGTGCGATGCGCAAGAAAGCGCGAGTGATTAGAAATGCGAAAGTGCACAAGGCAATGCAATGCGCAAAATAGCGCGAACCTGAACCTACACAGAACAGTGCGATGCGCAAAACAGCGCGAATGATAATCTGCACAAAACAGTGCAATGCGCAAAATAGCGCGATTGTAATGTGATGCACGAGATAGTACAAGTGAAACACAACCACAAGATGCACAAGACAGTGCGAGTGAGATACAAAGTGTAAGTGCACAAAATAGTGCGAGTGAGATACAATGCACAAGAAAGTGTGATAAAATGCATGTTCTATGCAAGTGAGGAAAAATGCATTTTCTATGCAAAAGATATGAGCATTTTCTATGCAAGTATGGAAGAGTGCATTTTCTATGCATGAGATAGGCATATTCTACGCAACATTGAAAACAAAGGATATTCTATACGGAATCGAAAGCAAGCATATTCTATGCATGAATTATAACGATGCGCGACACGCATGTAACAAAAGTGTATATGAAAGTACACAGTCTATGCAATAGAGGGGCATCAAACATGTACTCTGGTGCCTCTGATTTACCTCTTAGAGGACTTTGCAACATACTCAGCTCAAAAGGGGACACCCTGTCTATATTGGCGAGAGGTAACATCTGCATGTGAAACCCTCAGGTGCTGCTTGGACTGCCATTTTGACTTGAAGTAGGCTTACACTTGAAGTAGAGGCACCCTCATTCTTCAGAACATTGACAAGGTCTGAAGAGGTACATCCGGAATACAATCTCGGAATTTGCCGAAGTTGAAACACACTAAGATGCTCCAAATTTTGCTCTTTTCTTTTACTTTGCAGTCTGGAACCAATATAGCGTCAGATAGGTCCTGGTTTTACTGTTCACACTTATCGGGGGGGGGGACCCTGCAGTTTATGAAAGAAGGAATCTTGTTTTGTACAAATGTGGAGAATGGCACAGCACTCTGAGCACAAAAAGATTTATTTTTGAAATTGAGAAAGGAGTTCTTAACCGGGTATTGAGCCTCCGACTGAACACAGCGAAAAAGACTCAGCAATGGAAAATAAAAGGTAAACAACCTAAACACATCGAGTAACACTCGAAACGACCCAAAACAAGAATCGAGATAAAACAAAAAGACACGACACTCAGGCATGCATAGGGAGCCTATTTCACCAGGTATTGTTTCCCACCCTTTCTCACTTGTGATTCTCACATCACTTGGCACTCAATCTCTAGTTTTCTGAAAAAGCCCTTTTCTTACTTTTCCTCTCAACGCACATCTCTCTATTCTTCAATCTCTCATTTTTTATCCCTCCCCTGGGTGGTTGATGGGTAGACGAGAAGTTGTGGGCTTTCGCCCCTAGCATTCTGCTAGATTCTTTTCTTCTGCTCACAGCAGTGAACTTCCCTTACAGAGGGGTTGTGATGCGGCTGGATGTGCAGCAGATCTGCAATCGACATTGGTTGACGATGTTCTACTGGGGAGTTTGGACGTGATTATATCTGTCCAGATGAGGGAATGAAATATCCTACCCCATTCCAGTTCGTGCTTCGCACTTGGCTTCATACCTTGTTGCTTGGAGGGTGAGAGAGCTTTCAGCCCTTTGTTGTTGACTTCAATTGTGCCCTGTTCTGGCAGGTAGAGTGCCCTTTCTGGCAAGTATGGTGCCCTTTTGGCAAGTATTTTGACAAAGGGGAAAAGACAGAACACCTGACTCAACTGTGTCCCTAATTCATCATTTTGACCATTTTTTGTTTTGGTTTTTCTACTAAAACAATTTTGACCAATATGAGAGTTAGATTAACATGCTTATTCAACTTTTTGATTTTGAAAATCATGCAAGTTAGGTTGTGAACACTGAAAATTTTCATTTTTTTTGGGTCCAAGAAATGGTCCAATTTTAGAAAATATGGAATAATTTTCGAGAGGATTAGTCAACCTTAGTAATAATTCTCCAAAACTATTTTTGCAAACGGCCAATGTTCAACGAGCATGGAACCTACTCTCGAGATGTACGGCCTTGGACCCATAGCAATGGAAAATTGCCCCTTGTTTGAAGGACACTGCATGGCAACAGAAAGTTGCCCCTAGTTTGAACGGCACCGCAGTGTATTGAATGGCAACGGAGAGTTGCCCCTCGTCTAAATGGCATCGCAGCGCATTATAATCAGTCCTCGGAGCGATAATTACAACCAAACTCTCGGATGCAGGGAAGGCAAAGATGATCAAAACCATTATATGGACACAATCGAATTGAAGTGTTTTACGGCTGGACTTCAGAATGAAGTTGCCTACGTATCCCAAAGATGGGAATCAAACCTTACGTAGTTCGGGGGTTAAGGTACACTTGGGTATTAACCTCTCCTTTTACGCTCTAACTTTTGCCAAGGCCGCCCTTTCTGGGTTTTCAACCTTGCGAGCTCAGTTTTTCTTATTTCAAATTTTTCGTACTCTAACTTTTGCGTAGGTCACCCTTTCGGGTTTTCGGCCTAGCGAGCCACTCAGGGATAGTATTTCTTTAACTTGTCCATGCTGATCGGTTGGGAGAACTCAGGGCCATCTAAATCCATCAAAATGACAGCTCCACCCGACCAGATTGACTTGATGATGTAAAGGCCAGTCCAATTGGGTCTAAATTTTTGCTCTTTTTCTTCTTTTTCTTGCTCTAACTTTTGCCTGGGTCGCCCTTCCAGGTTTTCGACCCAGCGAGCCTCTCAAGGGTAAAACTGTAGCTTGGTCCATGTCAAATGGTTTTGAAATCTCGAAGTCATCTGAATCTAGGAGAATGGCTGCTGTTCCCTGATGATGTAAGAGTCCATCCAATGGAGGGTGAATTTGCCCCTAGTGTTGTGGATCGAAACTCAGTTGTTCATCAGCAGAAACCTTCTTCTTTCCTCCCTTCTGAGATTTGGCATTCTTGCCAATCTTTGTTAGCTTGAGAATCATCCCAATTTTTTTTTTTTGACTCTTCGAGCACATCTGACATCTTTGCCCCTAGTTTGAGGGGTGCTCATGATCTAACTTCGCAAGCTTCTTAATCTGACTTTATTGCCGCTAATTCACGGGCTGCTTTTGACCTGGCCACACAAGCCTTACATTGTGGTTGACCGTTGAACATTCTGAATTCCAGTTTAAGGTTTGAAATCAAGAGGGGTGGTGTCTCGAGGCTGAGAGCGATCCTAGGCTGCACAATCTCAAGAGCGATTCCACACAGGTCTTCGCAGGACCGCGCAAAACATTTTTTGAAAGTTTTTAAGAAAGCGGCAAATCGCTCGCGCTGAAGACAGTGTAGAACCAATCTGGATCAAAGCTAGGGTCTTTCTCAGTACTCACACTAACAAGCATGATTTCATTCATTAAAAGGCTTAGCACGCCTCTCTTTCTCTCAGTTTGATCAAATTTTGCAAATCCCGAGGAATTCCTTCATCTTTGTTTTCAACACAATGTTCAAAAAGTTTTGAAAAACTCAGGTCATTACAATGACTTCAAGGCACCGAAAAGACAGAGTTCTTAGTCAAATACTGTCATCTCATTTAGAATTTCCGGCACAGCTGGCATACGGCAGAAGCAAACACAAGAGTGTGAAAATCACCATTGTTCCATTCAGATCTATTGGTGTAACTGGCTCCAGGCAGAAACAAACTCAAAAAGAAAATGAAAAGACAAACACAAAACGAGCAAGTGATGCCTGAGGTAACACCCCCGAAATCACCCGACTCCAACAAAACAGGACTGACTCGATACAACAAGACAGACCCAACTGACTTAGTACAAAAAGACTAACTCTACACAACACAACAAGACTGACCCAATACCCAAGTCAGAAACTAGCATTCGCAAATGCTTAAAACAGTGCGTGCCATACGCCATAGCTGGAGTAAACCGAGCGCCATCCGCAGGTGGTTCATCCCCCGATCACATCACATTATCCCCCACAAGTTCACTGATCAAGTGCAGATAGACTTTGCTGAGTTGGTGCGACAATGACCTTATTGTCAATCAGATCTTGTATTTCGTGGTGAAGACGGAGACAACCATCAGTGACATGGCCGACTTGCTGATGAAAGGCACAGTACTTGGTCGGATCATGGGAGTGAGGAAGTCTATCTGGCAGTGGTCGCGGCTCCAAGGGTTTCAAATCCCCCTCTCTAATCAGGATCCTAAAGGCCGCTGATAGAGACATGTACAGTGGTGCGAACACCCTCTGGCCTCGAGGTGGGTGTTTTGAGGTTTGTGGAGTTTTGCTGGATGCACCAGCAAAGGGATTGGCAGGCGTTGACTGGGTTTGCTGATCGTTTCCGAGCACGGGATTAGGGCTGAAAGGAACATTCCTCGTACAAAGGCCCTTCTCTTGGCTTGCCCCTTGATTCAGACTGCTCTCATTCTGAGTGGCAAAAGTGTCATCCACAGTTTTTGTAACAACTGCGAGGACTTGCTCTTTGTTCAGTCCCTCAGCTTTCAAAGCCTCAATATCCCACCGAAGGTGTTCATGGGGACCATTGCCTGCCCCTACCTTGTTCTTACCAGTCGCTTCCACTTTGTCAAGAGATTGGCCTTCTTCTAATGCAACTCGTCCCGAAGTTGGGGAGCCTTTAGATATGAACTCCCTGGTACGTGATGTGGTTAATGATGGGGCCAAAACCCCAAAGGCCAGATCTGCCACAGTTCTCTGAAGATCTTCGATCATTCTCATCAGCTTAGAAGTAGTGGGTTCATGGGTTTGATATGATTGGGGTTCAGATGCACCCATCATGCATAAGTTTAGGCTCTCTGGGATAAACACATTAGGCTTGGGTAGATGGACTGGGGTGATGTATACGCTGGGGTCGTAAGGGACGGGCAGTGTGTGGATTAGGTTAAGATGTGGATGAGGTACTTGATCATTGGGGGCTGAAAGTGGAGCTATCGTCCGGTTGTCAATGAGATTTTGGATCTCATGACGAAGGCGGTAGCAACGGTCGGTGCCATGACCACGCTGCTGATGGTACACACAGTACTTGGAGGGGTTATGTCTGGCTGGGAGTGGGTCAGGCAGAGGTTGAGGATCGAGGGGTTTGAGATGCCCTCTTTCCATCAAGGCTTTTAGTGCGCTAGTCAAGCTCATATAGAGGGGGGTGAAAGTTCTTCCCTGAGCTCGGGCTGGGCCGGCTGCTTGTAGGCTTGGATTGGCAAAAGGGTTGGCTGTGGCTGTTGTATTGATTTCGGTGGGTTTGGGAATAACGTTACTACCAGCATTGGTACTCCCGGAAATCACCCTTCTTGTCGGTTCACTTGTTCTGGGAATGATCCCTGTGTTGAACGCATTCTCGACCTGAACCCCCTGTTCATGCAAACTCTTGAAAGTGAATAGCGGAGCGACTATCAACTTTTGCAGCATATCATGCTCAAGGTTTCGCACCATCATCTGCACTTGATCCCTCTCGGAAGGCCGATTTGTCATCTATGCTGCCTTTGCTCTCCACCTCACAACAAATTCCACAAAAGGCTCTGTTGGGTTCTGGCGGGTTGCTTCAAGTTCTTGGATGGTCATTTCAACTTGGGTATTGTAGGAATACTGATCGACAAAGGCCTCAGCCAATTCTTCCCAGTTTTGCTTCACTGTATCCTCCAACTTGGCATACCAAGTGGCTACTACACCCGACAGGGTTCTTCCATACAGAGAGAGTTTCTGTGGCTTAGTCAGACCCATCGGCTTCAGGATGTCCAAGAAAAGTCGGATATGTACCGTTAGATCTCCAGACCCGTCGAAATGGTCAATATATGGCATTTTGAATCTGTCTGGGAGCCACACGGCAGACTCAGTGTGCCCATCCTCAATGTCGGGAACGGAGTTAAGGCCCTGTGCCTTCTTGAATTGCTTCTCAAGGTTTGCAATTTTCATTGCAGTCGGATTGAGCTCATTAACATGAAAGGGTTGAAGCCTCTCAGCAGGTTGCACCAGGGATCTGAGCACCTGAGCTTGAGTCAACCTTTCCTGAGGATTCGGACACTGCAAATCTTCAATTGGCGGAAGTGGATCAAAGTTCGGCTGGGGTCCCAAAGCTGGATGTAAGGCAGATGCCCCAGGTGGGCGCTGCGTTTCAATACTGGTCTCAGCTTGCATGGCAGTTCCCTGATTTAACGCTGCTATCACGACCACAAATTCTTCTGAACCCTGTGCCATCACGGGTCTGCTGATGATGTGACTGGTGACTGTCGGATCAGATGAACCAATGAGCCCTGTCTGGCCCTTCTTTGCCTTGCCTTAGCGAAAGAACACTGGTTGCCCTTGAATTGAATCTCAGACCTAACAAAGTCTATCAGCACTAGTCCAATGTACCAGGGGGATATCGGAGCCTTCTGAAGCTATGGTTCCAGGACTACCCTGCAAAAGAGAAAACAGACAGCATTTCAGCTCGGATATGATCATAGTGGAATGACTGTGCTCAACACTGATCACTGTTCCCCCAAATATCTGTCCCAAAATTGATCCCCTCAGGTAAAACTGATTCCCCAAATACTGATGCCCACAGGCCTGATGCCCAAACTTGCAAACTGATATATGCATTCCTATAGAGATACACTCTAAAAGCACATAGCAAGTAAGAGAGAGCCAAAACACCCCTATGTTGGGGTAGGGTTTTCCTGTCCTATTTTGTCAGGAGCTAGAGTTTCACTATGCACACAGCAGTTCTCAAACAACCTAACATCGGGTAAGCAGCCTGTCCTAATTTGGAATGGTCACTGTGGATCCGAATATGCACTAGAGATGGGCCGGGGTGATGTATACGCTGGGGTCGTAAGGGACGGCCAGTGTGTGGATCAGATTGAGATATGGATGAGGTACTTGGTCATCGGGGGCTGAAGGTGGAGCTATCGTCCGGTTGTCGATGAGATTTTGGACCTCATGA
>NW_021024816.1:330969-350619 GCF_004153795.1 Camellia sinensis | reverse complement strand
AAAGGAGACTGGAAAGTCAAAGAAGAAAAGATGATGATGTACCACCAGACCTTGGACTTGTTATTTCCTCGGTTTGTGAAGCTAAACTTTGCTCATCTACTAAGAGAGAACAACAGGTTCGCAGATTCTTTAGCAACTCTATCTTCCATGATAGACATCCCATTCGGAGTCCGGATGCATCCAGTCATCATTGACCAGAAATTTGCGTCAGCCTATGAGTCAATTGCTGCTATAGATGAGGTTCAAGACGAAAACCCCTGGTATTACGACATTTGGAATTTCTTAGAGAATGAAGCATACCCGGCAGGGGTAAATGCCAAGGATAAAAGGGCAATCAGAAGAATGGCCGTTCAGTTCATCATCTGTGGGGGTAAGCTGTATAAGAGAGGTCATCTGGGAATGCATAAGCTGTGTGTTGAAGCCGAGGAATCGAAGCGCCTGATGGAGGCCATCCATGAAGGAGAATGTGGAGCACATATGAATGGGGTAATGCTAACGCGGAAGATCCTCAGACAGGGTTACTACTGGTCCACCATGGAGGAGGATTGTATCGGCTTTGTTCGGCGATGCCACAAATGCCAGATCCATGCGAATCGCATGAACATTCCGCCGTCGAAGCTGTACAATATGACTTCGCCATGGCCATTTTCAGTTTGGGGAATCGACGTGATCGGGGCTGTCACTCCGAAGGGGTCGAATGGGCATGAGTTCATCTTGGTCGCGATAGATTATTTCACGAAGTGGGTCGAAACCCAATCGTATGCAGTGTTGAAGGCGTCGCACGTTGCAAAATTTATCAGAAACAACATCATCTGCCGCTACGGGGTCCCAAACAAGATTATTTCGGATAACGATTCCCACTTCAAGAAGGAAGTGATTGACTTGTTGGAGAAATACAACGTGGCTTTTCACAAGTCATCCACATACCGGCCGCAAACCAACGGAGAATATCAAACACACACTGCAGAAGATGGTGGAAACCTACCGGGATTGGCCAGATAAGCAGCCGTTTGCTCTGTGGGGCTATAAGACTTCAATTAGAACTTCTACCGGAGCGACTCCGTATTCATTGATTTATGGGATAGAGGCCGTTCTACCTATTGAAATTGAGGTTCCGTCATTGCGAGTATTGGCTGAGTGTCAAATAGCCAAAGCAGATTGGCAACAGAGCAAGTTTGAGGAACTCATGCTCTTTGATAAGAGAAGACTGAGCACATTGTTTACCATGTTCAAGGTTATCAGCGCAGTAATTGCCTGGGCTATTCAACAGAAAATCAGTAGTCCAAGGAATCTAAAGGAAGGAGATTGAGTGCTCAAAGGACAACCGAGCCTCTTCCACGATCAGGGCAGTTCAGCCCAATGGACTGGTCACCTACATCACAAAGCTACTGGTCAGTGAGCCTGTGGTTCTGTGGATCTAGATGGCTGAATCTCCCACCGATCAACATGGATAAGTTAAAGCAAATACTATCCCTGGAAGGCTCGCTTAGGCCAAAAACCGAAAGGGCGAAACCTAGGCAAAAGTTTAGAGCATTGAAAAATTGGAAAATATAAAAACTGAGCTCGCAAGGTTGAAAACCCGCAAAGGGCGGCCTTGGCAAAAGTTAGAGCGTAAAAGGAGAGTGAAAATACTCGAGTGAACCTGCGCCTGAACTACGTAAGGCTTGATTTCCATCTTTGGGATACGTAGGCAACTTCATTCTGAAGTTCAGCCATAAACTTTTCCCCGATCAGCTTTGTCCATTTGATAATCTCAGTCATCTTTGTCTACCAGCATCCATTGGAATCTCCGGTGCAGTGCTTTTCAGACTAGGGGCAACTTTCCGTTGCCATGCAGTGTTGCGGTGCTATTCAGACTAGGGGCAACTTCCCAGTTGCGGGGATCCGGGGTTGTGCATCTCAGTGACAGATTTCAGGCGTGTCCAGTTCTGATCCATATCGAAAATAGTTTTGAAAAGTTTTGATAAAAGTTGACTTTGTTCAAATTAATCTTTTTACAACTAAGACCATCTCTAGACCAAAACGGGAAATTTTCAGTACCATAACCTTCAAAGTTCATTGATTTCCTAGAAGCATCCCTGGAATTAGGGGCAAGACGGTTGGACGTCATCGGTGTTTATTACATTCATAAGGAAAACTTGAAAGTACTAATAAAGCAATAAATCTGGGGCATAGCCAAGTCAGGTGTTCCTGCGTCCCCTCCTAGAGCTGGTCGAAACCCTCGGTGCCAAGCTGGGCCCGATCTGTGCCTCCTCATTAAGCCAATCTATGCACTCATCAGACAAAGTACAACTGAAAGTAGGAGCAGGGGCCAGGAGTTCCCTAGTCCTCCACGCTGCAACCTGCCGAGCAAGTTGCGCACCTCGAAACGGAAAGGCAGCTGGATGTTCTATCCCCTCTGCGGGGCAAATCTGGTCATGGCCGAACTGGTGCTGGAACCGGAACGGGAAATAGAATACGCAATGGGTCAAGCCAATCAACTGAATCCCAATCTGTCAGGACATGCTGTAGCCCATTGCCGGCAGATTGAGCCAAGGGCACCGCCAAGCAATGCGGTCTGCGGACAGGCTGCACATCCAATCAAACCACCATCCCTCGTCAAGGGCGTTGACTAGACGTTGCCTGAAGAAGTAGCCGCGAGCTGAGTATGCTGGGCAAGAGTCCACAACCTGCAACTTATCCATCAACCACACCTGGGAAGGGATGAAAAAATGAGAGAATAAAGAATAGAGAGAAGTACGATGAGAGAAAAGTGAGAAAAATGATTTTGTGAGAAAAACCGAGCTTGAGGGTCGAGTGATGTGAGCAATACATATGTAAGATTGGGTGGGAAACATTACCTGCAGTAGTAGTGGACTCCCCGCAAATCTGGTCGTCTCTCGATGATAAAAGGCGTCTAAGCCCATCAACGTATCTGCCAGAGTCATGGTAATGCAGCTTTTTCCCTCCTTTAAGCCTAGGACAACCTCGATCAATTGGACGCTAGAACCCCCGGAGCCTGAGGAAAATAGAAAATGAGATAGCATGCACAAACAGAGGGCATGTCGCCGGAAGCCTTGCCAATGATGGTCGCCGCGGTCACCAGTATCTGAAAACTGATGAATCAAACTCAGAATATCTAGCATTCCGTCACAAAACAGAGATCGAGCGTCATACATAGAGAGTCCACACATTCGCCCTAAGCTCTGAACATGACCAAAGTTAAGCTGGGGTAAGATCTCCTCGTCACGCTCGGATTCCATTAAAGCTTGAAAATCTTCGAAAGTAGGACATACCTCTTGCCCGCTAAAGCTAAAGACATGAGTCACCGGGTTCCAAAACCTCGCTGCGGCATGAAGAAACGGAAAGTGTAGTGGAGAGCGACTCAGAGTGAATAGTGCATTTATGCCGAAATCCCGAAAATTCAGCTTTTCCGAGCCATCCAAGTTGTTAATCCAGGACGAGAAATTCTGGGCAAGAAATCCCTCCATTTCGAGCAAATCAGTGTTGAATTGAGTAGAACTACGAAGCTGAGGTCTTTTGTAGGGGATAAGATTGAGTGGAGGACAGGTGTCAACATTCTGGTGATTCTTTCATCCACGGCCGGCCGGCCAAATATAGTGCCGACCGACCACAACTTTTGGCCGGTGACAAGTTATCATGGCCGATAGCCTCCACCCCTGGCCGGTGGTCTTCCTCCTTGTTCTATGAACTGTTTATGCTGAGAATTTGGGGAATGCCACCACTTCCAAGGCTCTCCGATGATGGATTTTGCGGCGTCACGCCCATTTGCTTATTGAGTTGTTGTAAATTTGCTTATCGAGTTGTAGTTCACTCTTTTCAAGTCTTTGTTGCTTGTCGAGTTGTACTCGCACGTGGCTAGCTTATTAAGTTTCCTTGCTTTGCTTGTCGAGTTGTAAGTCAGTTCACTACTTGATTATTACGATGTGAATGCTCAATTTTCAAACCGAGTTCAATTTCATTCACATTGTTATGTGATACCATGCGATGCGATGCTTAGGAAGCACAAATGTAACATCATTTTGATTAAAATAGTTGTTTCATTTCCCTCATGTGTTTTGCAAAATACACTTTTTTTTGAAAAGGTAAAACCTGCTTAAGGCAATGCAATGTGTTTAAACTACTAGTAAAAAGAAAGTAAAGCAAAAAAAAAAGAAGAGCGGGGCAGCCAAGTATCGGAATTGATACTGGTAACCTCCCCTTGTGGTCAATGCACCTCCCGCGCCCTTGTTCTGGTTAACTATGTGGTTTGGCGCCTTCATTACTCGAGACAATGCAAAGAAGTACACTTTCGGAACATTAGTAGGCCTTCGAGTTGATCTCAAGCCGTGTCTTCTATGAGCAATGCTCGGTACGCGCAAGGAACGCCCCTTCCCGTATCCTTTTCATATCTTGTGAATTCACAAATCGCTTCAATTATACCATGTTACAGTGCTCGGCATTTCAACATCATGAATAACTGGTCCTTACCATATTTCAAGTTCCTATGCACCTCCCGCGCCCTTGTTCGGGTTAACTATGTGGTTTGGCGCCTTCATTACTCGAGACAATGCAAAGAAGTACACTTTCGGAACATTAGTAGGCCTTCGAGTTGATCTTAAGCCGTGTCTTCTATGAGCAATGCTCGGTACGCGTAAGGAACGCCCCTTCCCGTATCCTTTTCATATCTTGTGAATTCACAAATCGCTTCAATTATACCATGTTACAGTGCTTGGCATTTCAACATCATGAATAACTGGTCCTTACCATATTTCAAGTTCTTTTTTATACACATTGCTTGCGTAGACCGCATGCTTTACTTACATGTGTTCAATTTCAAGTTTCAATACACATTGCTTGCGTAGACTGCATGCTTTACTTACAAATGTTCAATTTCAAGTTTCAATACGCATTGCTTGCGTAGACCGCATGCTTTACTTACATGTGTTCAATTTCAAGTTCCTTTTATACACATTGCATGCGTTGTTGCGTTATGCTTTACTCACATGTGTTCAAGTTCCTTTTATACACATTGCATGCGTTTTTGCGTTATGCTTTACTTACATGTGTTCAATTTCAAGTTTCTATACACATTGCTTGCGTAGACCGCATGCTTTACTTACATGTGTTCAAATTTCTTCATACACATTGTGCGCGTTGTCACGTGTGCTTTACTTACATGTGTTTGTGCCTTCACGGCATTGTTATGCATCCCACTCAACTTGCGTTGTCACGCACTTTCGATTGCATGTTACGCATATTGCTAAACAATATCTGTACCTGTTAAGTTTTCTTTCTCTTTTAGGCACGATATTGTATGTATGGTTCGTTTAAAGCTGGTGCAACCAGACGAACCGCGCAGGTATTATATTCTCCGAGTGAGACGTATCAAGAATTACATAATTCTCTTACATCCTTTCTGCATTGTAGTGTAGTTTGGTGTATGCTAGCTTAAAACTGTCGCATGTTATATTTCGTTGCAGCTTTCTTTGCATGATCATAAGTTGTGTTCGGCTTTGTGCATTGTCTTGTATTTTGCCCCTGCCTTCGAGCGCATATCTTGTTTGCCTTGCATGTTTGTCTAAGTCTTCGGCCTTGTCAAAAATGGGTCGTCTTTGGGCTTTGACAATCACTCCCGTCACCCGTCATTGTTATGACTTTCGAGTTCTATCAAAGAGGGGCAACTGTAGACACCCCATTTTTGACCGTCCTCAAGACTTGGACGTCATCGGTGGAACACTCAGTGATCATCCATGTTCGTGTTCGTTTTGAGTTCCCGGAGGCCTTGGCTGCGCGCCTTGCCTCAAGATCTCTCAACTTGTTCGTCTTGCGTTTGGTTTTGCACCAAATACTCGTGCTTTTGCTTTGAGAGGCAGGGAATGGCTTGTTGGCCATCCCCACACCCCATCGGCCTTCCCTTTGCATCACCGGCCATTAATTGCTGCCACCGGCCATGGTTTCTTAATACCAATGGCCGGTCGGCACTCTATATGGCCGGCCGGCACTTTATTTGGCCGGTGACCTCTTTTGCTGGCCGGTGTGACCCTTTTGCACCATTTAGACTTGGTGCATGCCAGCTGTGCCAGCTGGAATGCACCAACACTCTTCCCCGTGCATGAAGTGGCTGTTTTGAGCCTTTGCACCCCTTTTTTCCTTCTAGAAGGTTGAACCCTTTGGTCAAACTTTTTGAGGAAGCTTGGCCAGCTGTCCTAGCTTCCTCAAGAAGCCTTGACCTCCTTGCCCCCTTTGCCCCTTTTTTCTTAGCTTCTTTGAGAAGCTTAGAACCATTTCCTTTGCCTATATAAGGACCCCTCCTCTTCCATTGTTGGGGGTTAGCAAAAAACAAAAAAAGACACAGAGCTTATACATATATTCTGATATATATCCTCGCTCTCTATATTTCCCTCTCTCTCCTCCCTTGTGTGTGTTTTGTGGCCTAAAAGTGTATTTTTACCTTAGTTTTGCACTAACACACACGCCATCACACCTTACTCCGACCTTGAGGGGCTTGGAGGGTTTGTTCTTGAGCTTTTATGCTGATTTTGATCAAAAGAAGAGGGCTGCATTTACTGTTCATCAAGGGTTCTTCAAGGGTAATTACTTTACTTTAGTTTCCCCAATCTTGCATTGGCTTTTGACCAGTCTTGCATGTTGATTTAAGCTTTGTGTATAACTGAAAAAAATCTTGTATTTTCATGCTTAAAATTCTTCATTAAGGTTGTTTTGGTGTTTGGGGTCGACCCCCCCCTCCCCCTCTTAGGCCTCTTTTGGCCTCTTTTTGTGCTCTTTCGGCAAGCTTTGTTTACCTTGGTGTGTTGGCCCTCTCACCACTGAAATCCAATGGATTTTCAGTGGTGAGGAAGGGGTTCTAAGGTCTTTCATAGGGGAGGGACACCCCTCTCCCTTGGTCTCTCATTTTTGCATATTCTTGGCTCATAAGGGTAGCATTCATGATTAGCTATTTTTGGTTCCATTTCAGAGGTTTTTGTATATTGTTAGGTCATAATATGCCTCTGTTTTTGGTTGAATTAGTGGTCTCTTACATGCTTAATATACTTGCTTTGTATTCCCTTATTTTTACCTAGAAATGCATCATGACATTTGACCACCATGCTCCCAAATTTTGGTTTTACTTTGTGAAGTTCTTGGCCATGTTTCATCATGCTTAAGGTTTGTTGACCACTGATTTGGTCATGTTTGACATGTTTGATATAGTTGCTATGCATTTTGATTTGTGAGCCTTAAGGGTGTGAGTCCCTAGCATGCATTGGTTAGGCTATTTTAACGATTTGGAATCATTTAACATGCCATTTCAGTCCCCATACCATGCTTACATGTCTACATTTATCAGCTCTTTCATGCCTTGAAATGTTGGCCTTCCATGTCTCAGGATAGGTCATTGTGCATGGCCATATGTTTGAGGCTTTGGGATGCTATGTGTGTGGGTTTTGAAGCTCATTCTCACACGCGATAGCACTGATTTTTGTTGGCCTAATGTCCATGTTTGTCTTCCTTTAGGCATGCTTGAGTTGGCTTTTGTACCTTAGTCTTGGGCTCGTTGATTGGCATGTTTGTCTTACATGATTGGCACCATTATCTTGGCACTTTTGGCCGCTGTTTTTGGGGTGGGCTGAGGTCCCCCTCTTTGTGGTCTAAATCCACCTTTGCATGAGCATGTTACATTACATTAGAAGCATGCTTGCATTGTATCCTACTTGCATGTTTGCTTAATGTTGAGCTACCTCATATACTTGTTGCACATTTGGCATGATTTGTGCCTTAGCTTCATTTGCATGCTTGAGCCATGTTTGTATACTTGCATTGCATTGTTTAGCTTGGGGTGTCAAGCCAAACTTGAGGGGTGAGAAGTGTTCATACTTCAAGTGATGCAACATCTCTCAACCCTCGGTCGCCGAGGCCCTTGACTCTAACATGATGGGGTCTTGGTACTCATTTGTGTGTTGCATGCATTTTCATTGAATGGCAAGCTTAACTTCTTAGGCCATCATGCCTAATTGATGGCCCGAGGATTGAGGGTCATGCCCCCTTGAGTCCATGGCATGATAGGGAGTGTGACCATGCTTACATTTGCTTGAAATTCCATGCCATACACTGCCTGCCCTCTAATGCTGTCAACTGCAGGTTCTGCGGGAAGTTTTAGCCGATCGGCTAAATACAGTGCCGGCCGGCTATTTATTTGTGTCCGATAGACAAAAAGGTAGCCGGTGACCACACCCTTCGGCCGGTGATGTTCCTACTTGGCCTGCGGCATTCCCCAATCTCCAAAGAGCATATCCTTGGACTTTGACAGCCCTAAGAGGAGCAGGGCAGTGTCAACAGAGGCAACAGTGCTATGGCAGCAAATTTCCGAGCGAGACGGGTTAAACTTATTCCATGCCCTACACTGCCTGCCCTCTACTACTGTCAACTGCAGGTTCTGCGGGAAGTTTTAGCCGGTCGGCTAAATACAGTGCCGGCCGGCTATTTATTTGTGGCCGATAGACAAAAAGGTAGCCGGTGACCACACCCTTCGGCCGGTGATGTTCCTACTTGGCCGGCGGCATTCCCCAATCTCCAAAGAGCATATCCTCGGACTTTGACAGTCCTAAGAGGAGCAGGGCAGTGTCAACAGAGGCAAGTGCTATGGCAGCAAATTTCCGGGCGAGACGGGTTAAACTTGCATCATCCACGCATCCCAAGCAGGGCTGCGGCCACCTTCTTTCTGTAATTAATTTGTTGATTAATTAGAAGTTTTGTAATTAATTAATTAGTTAGTCGGCTAGTTAATTAGTTAAATCTGTATTATTTATTCGGACCCTCCAAGCGAGGGCAATTGTGTAATAAGTGTGTGTGAGAGTGTGTATGTCTTCCAATCCCACGTTTTTCTTCCCTTTTATTTACCCGCTTATGATGGTAGACTAGGGCATATTTAAATTAGCATACCTTATGCTATGCATGCGTGCATTCATACATTTGTCTTGCATGCACCGGGCTCGGCGCATCATTCTAACTGCATTTGTATTTCAATTCCAAATTGAATACGTGATTAGTTATAGCATTTCACTTGTCATTATAGATTAGCCGAGCCTATTTTAGTCGCATTTTTCATGTGTTGCATTAGCCATCTTAACATGAACTAGGATCATGCATATGATTACTAACTAGTTTTTGTTTTGGCTCAGAGTACTCGGTAAGCATTCATGCTTTAGCATACCGCATGCATGTGAGTGTTGACATAATAGCATGATTACCATGAGGCTATGTGCTTATGTGATATAACTGCTTGAATGCCTGTGGATGAAGGTCGAATTGCTTAAGTTGGGATAATGCATTAAAACTGTGAGTTTTAAACCCACTAGATAGTGGCAAAATCATATTTTTCTAAAAGCCCACTCGAAGGTGGCAAAACCTGCATTTTAGCCTACTTGCGAGTAGCAAACCATTTTTCAAAACAAACATGCTATGTTTTGTTCCAATTTAGGCAATTTGGTCTATACTTGTTTGCTGCGCGCATAACATAGTAATTCTAGGCTAATAACCGGGATAAGAACACATGACGTTTTCAAAACTGGATATCATGGTTAGTAGAGGCTGATCTTCGGATCGGGCGAGAGGGGGTGCTCATAGCTAACCTTCCCCAATCGTACCCAAGTTCCCGAGCCGAGGCAACTTTGGTGATAACGGACACGTGGCCTTTGGCACCAAGTCAGGGTTTCCTAAATTTCCCCAAAATAAAATATTTAGGTGGCGACTCTGTATCTGGCAACGCAGTCCATGTTTGGCACTTCTTTTCTAAAAATCTATTTTCTCAAAACGATTTGCCGGATTTGGACTCTTTGGTTCAGATTAAGGACTGTGACACAAATTGAGTCCGAACTGTAGTGAGGCCCGCAGGCGCGTCTACAAAAGGTTACCGTTGCTGTGGTCTATAAAATAAGACAGATTTGTTTTTCAATTTCACAATATTATTACAATTTCTCTTTTCTTTGTTATTGTTAACTTCAATCTTCACTTTTTATTTCATTTGTCAGTTCAATATTCTGATTGTGTGATCTTCAATCTTCAGTATTTCTTGAATTTTTCACTCATTTCTTTAATTTTTTACTTGTTTCGTCTTTTACAATATTTTGAGTTGCGTGTTGAATGTTGTATCGTATTGAATATTTTTAACTTGTTTATTTGTAAAAATTTTACTTTCAAACTACGGAAGATTTTGAAATGTTTGAAGAATCACAAACATCAGTGCAAAACACTAATGCTACTTTCATTTCGGAAACTTCTTGTGTTTCTTGTGGTAAAGCGTTCACCATTATAGAAGATGAAACTTTATGTAGATCTTGGTTGGCTACCTCTCAAGATCTTATAGCTAGTAATAGTCAGACCATGGCAATATTCTAGGAATGAGAATTTGTTTATTTTAATTCACAATTGCATGGTCAATCAAATTGAAACCGTATTTCTTTGTCTCACTGATGGTTTGTGATGCAAAAGGCAATTAATAAATTCTGTGACTTTCTTGAGCAAATCCAATTGAGGCAACAAAGTGGAACAACTGAGGTAGACATGGTAATTTTCATTTCTTTTGTAGCATATCTATTTTATGATTTGTATATACTTTTTATGGAACTGATTTTTTTTTATTTGTTAGGTCACTGAAGCTAAGTGCATGTATAATGCAATATTGAAAAAACACCTTACATTTGATACAAGTTGAGATATTTTGAGCCGAAGTTGTAAGTGGGATGAAATTAGAACACAATGCCAAAAATCCATAGCACTACCTTATCCATTTTCGAATCTAGCAACTGAAGGTGAGGTTTTTCAACTCAACAACAATATTGAGGAGGATCAACAACCGACTAATACATCAACACAACCAATTGGTACTAAGGCTGTGAAAGAAAAGTTGAAGAAACAAGTAATTCATGATGTTAGACTTGATGAAATGGCTATCAACCAGTCTAAAATTGTTGAAGTGTTATCAAGTCTGTCCTCTAGAAGTGTTGAGCGAGATGAATAAAAGGCGATAGAATGTGAACAAAAGGCTACAGAATGTCGAAGAAAGGTTGATGATAGGGAGGACCAACTAAAAATATTATCTATGATGAATGAAAGAGAACAATGAAATGATGATCATAAAATAATGTCAATGGATGTGACCAATTTAAATCCTATGCAAAGGGCCTACTATTAAGATCTTCAACGGAAAATCTTATTTTGATCAACAAATAAATTTCCTTGATTGTGTTATGAAGACCATAGATAAATTTGTTTCATATCAATTTTCTTAATTTTTGTGCTCAGTTATTAATCTTCTAGTAATGATGTTCAAATTGCCCAAAAAGTGATCTTACAATAATGAAACAATATTTGTTTTTAGTAATGATATTTCTTTGAATAGATTTTAGTTTACAAATAAATAATTAAGGATAAAAATTGTCAGAAGCATTTTTGGATGCTTTTTTATTATAAACTATACTTTGATTATGTATTATCTTATAAATGGGTCAGCCTACAAGTAGAAGACAATGCCATCCCACCTAAATTTTACCCATCTTTTCTATACCATACACAATGTTCTTTTTCAACAACTGAAACTTGATCGTGGGTGATCTTTTGTTGGTCAAAGAGAGGCGATGCCCAAATTAGTTTCTTTTGAAGAAAACAAGCAATGGCTAATGTGGATTAAGAAAAAGTGTAAGACATTATACCATATGCCAGATGCACCAATTCTACTAGTCGATGAACTATACTATAAATATTTTAATTCCATACTGTTTTTGCACAACATTCCTTTTTCAAGAGAGGAGACTTCCTAACTACTTTTTCCAAATTCTCTTACATGCCAAAGTCTGGTTTTCTAGAGTTTCATGCAAATGCCAATTGACTATCCTCTTCTTTAGGCTTATGACCATGTGAAGAAATTGAGATCCATAGCCCATGAATGACAAAGTTATGCTTCAAATTAAACTTTAGATCAACTCTGCTCTTACCACACACTATTACATCATTGATTCAAAAATAAATAAATAAAACATACTACTAGTACATACTAACAAAAATATAAAAAACAAGTAGTAGTAATACATCCATGAAAACAAATTAACAAAACACATACTACTAGTACATTCTAACAAAAATAAAAAAACACATAGTACTAATAATACATCCATATAAAAACCAAAAACCACTTAGTAGTAGTACATCCAATCTCTCCCTCAATAACTTCAAAGGTCAGTGTCAGGTGGTGGTAGAGGGAAGTAGTGATGGTAGATCTCACTAACTTGATGCTCAATTTGACCAATGCGATAACTTGTAACTTCGTGACATCTTTCAGTGTCCACACGAAACTTACCAAATTGTTGAATTAATAAGTTTTGTGCAGTCGCAATTGCATTGAACTGATTAGCCATGTGTTGTTCCCATTGAACATGCTGATTCTGTCATTCTTGTTCTGTAGCCAAAAAATCACTCCAGTATTGATGTTGTTGACTTGGTGGCATGGCATTCTCATAGGGGTCTTCCAGAGCATCTGTTAGTGCAGGTGGAGCATTCAAACTTTGTAATAGATTTTCACCACCACCAGCTCAGGTGACTGTGTACTTCGAAATTGTAGTAGATATTTTAATTTCTGCTTCACTTACAAGTATAATCTTGAAAGCTTTGAAAATTTTAATCAGCAGAGCTCTAAAAACTAATGACCGGCCAGTGAACTGATCAAAATTTGCAACCACCATTTCTTTCATTAATATGTAGCATAAATCTAATTTGTATCCAACTTCAAAACAATATAACAAATAAGCATTAAAAACAAATTAGATTGAAGGGACCGATCTCAGAGTATAGCCCAATCTCAGAGTCGCCACCTAATCTTTTGGAAAAATTAGGAAACCCATGACTCCTGCCAAAGGCCACTGTTCGTCATAACCAAAGATGTCTCGGTTCAGAACCTTAGGTATGAGGAAGGAAGGTTATAAATTGAACACCTCCACTCACCCAATCAAAAGATCGGTCTCTATTAAATCATGATATGAGTTTTATAAACATTATATGCTCATGTTCCGGTTTTAATGATGCTAACATTATTATGTGAAGCAATCAAGTATAGATCATGTCACTTATTTTGGTATTCTTTAATTTTATGCATTTTTGAAAGGTCTTTGAATAAATGTACAGCTCAAAATGAAGTTGAGCCCACGTGCATATTGCCAATATCATTCCAACTCAAGTAACACAACTTCCATCCACTGGCATCCAAAGAGATACATCACTTAAGCACGTAGCCGCATGATAGGATGCTAGACATAGTAAGAAAATCATGTACAGCCGGATGCTAAAAGTATAAATGCTCACCTAGCATTGATTTATAACAAGCCAAAAAATAATATGCTATATACATATGTATAATCTTATATAAAAATAGCTAATGTAATAGATACACAAAATGCAACTAAAGATCTGGCTACTAACATTTGATACAGGAATCATCTCAGGGCATGAATTAGCACACAAAGACACATAATAATTGATAAAAATCTATAGATATAAGTTGGTTGAATCCTAATGCATGAAAAATGGATGTAAGTCATGAATATGATAAATAAAACATTATGCTATACAGAAAACATGTAAATAAAAGGGATAGAAAGACATGCGGTTGGAAGATTATTACAACAATTAAAATAAAAATGAGAAGAGATGAAGATTATTACAACACTAAATGAATAAATAAAAATTAAAAAAAAAAGTAAGGTTGGAGGAGTTATTACAACAATGAATAAATTTAGCTAAGTTACTGCTGAATCTAACAAAGCATATTAAATCAATAAAAGAACTTGATTAGTAGTGCCAGAACCAGCCAAGAGACCACCCCCCAGAAGCTGTCTGCTCTATTCTTGGAGAAGGTAGCCAGCTATACAGAATGGGAGCCAACCGAATGGAAAATAGATCGGCTGAACCTCTCTTCCGGGTAGAATCTAGGTTAGTGCAAACTTTGCAGAATAGAAGCCAAGGATCCTTTCTGAGGGTTGTTCATGCCTTCTACCTCTTCCACCCATAGAAATCACTTAAGGATGGGGTAGATGGGTTGTGACCCTTAACGATGATATAACAGACATATATATATATATATATATATATGGATCAAAACAAAACAAAGTCAAGCCTAAGAAATAGATGAGAACCTATATCATCTCTTTTTGGATAAGGGTAGGTTAGTACCCAAATCCATGCTATTAATTGGAGAAAGTAGATTAATGCAAATCATTTCTTAGTGGAAGCTTTGCCTTTAAAACAACAGATTCATCAAAAGCTATTGAGAACTCTTCTTCTATTCATAGAATAAGGATGTTTCTATCTCTTTCTATATTCACAAATGATTGATAAGAGAAATTTCAACATTCTTGACATAGAATCTCTTGTTTTGCTTCCAAGAAAATAAAAATGAAAACCAACCACTTTCTTAACATCAAATCTCAAAAATCATTTAACTAATCCCATGAAACAACCTCTGCTACTCATTAAGATTGAGCATAGGTTGAAGCATATGGGCCAATATGCTAAGATAATGAGATATGCGATGAAAAAAGAGTATAAGATGAAAGAAACAACTCTACGTAATCAAACTTATGAATGTGTGGCTACTTTTTACTCCTTCCACATCCATAAGGTTCCAATTAACACATCTATATGCAACAACAATAAATTATAGCACTAGAAAGCAAGAAAAGTGTGCAAAAGCACAAGAAAATAAAGAGAACAATCAACTCAAGCGATGTGTGGCTATATCCTAGTTCCTTCCACATCCATGAGGACTCATCACATGATTACAACAGGCAAATAGTGAGATGTAAAGTTTATAAATGAAGAACAAGAGAGAAAATATGAGAAAATTGCAAAAGTTCAAAGCTTTCTTGTTCACAAACTCTCTCCTAGTACCCTCAAAGGTCTTGATTAAGCCCAAGAATCCTTAGCAACGAGCTCCAAGTCCATGTTTGATGGTGTTTAGGTGATGGGTGTATGAAAAATGAAGGTTGAAGATGAAGTGTGGAAGGTGGGCTCTCAAACAAGTCTTTTAGTCTTTTTAAATATTTTGTAGCCATTTAGAAATATTTCTCAACCTTTTGTTTTAGCTTTTGAAAAATCTTAAATACCTCCAAGATATTGATTTATGATTATGCAACATTTTAAATAATAAATAACAATCTCAATCAAACAATCAAAGACAAATCAACACAACGATTTAACGTAGAAAAACCAAAATTGAAGCGCCTCTAATTGTGATAAAAAAAATCACATGCCAAAGCCACAAAACAATCCACTAAGAAAAAAAAAAGAAAAAAAAAGAAAAGGAATTTTACAAGTGTACCCTTAATTACCTAGTGAATACACGCCCGAATTGAACCGACCCCTATGTGCCTTTTCCACCACCGTCTTCACCTTAGAATTGTCTTGCCCAACGTTGAATCCACAACGCTAATGTCGAATCCATGACGATGACCCACTCCAGAATCCATCAAAGCTTCAGGCCCAAATTCTCCGGAATCCACCAAAGAACAACTCTCTCTTTTGTAAATAAAGAAAAACAAACAAACCCTTGATGATGTAGATGACCCAAAACAGGATCGCACAGACCGCTCGAGCGCACATTTCACCGCTTGAGCGATGTGACTAAAGGCGGTGCGAAACATATAGGCTGACTGCTCGAACGCAACTTCATATCAACATCATCCGTGAGATAAAGAAAAACAAACAACCCTCGATGACCCAAAACAGGATCGCACAGACCGCTCGAGCGCACATTTCACCGCTTGAGCGATGTGACTAAAGGCGGTGCGAAACATATAGGCTGACTGCTCGAACGCAACTTCCACCGCTTGAGCTATAAAACTTTCTTCCTAGAAGTTTAAGCACTTTACAAAAATACTGGATGATCTATTTCTTCGCTTGAGTGCGCAATCCATTTATCACTCTTAAATCATCAAGGAAACACTCATAAAGCACCCTCCAATATAAAACACTTTGTATCTTGTTTCACTATGAAAATCTAGATGACCTAAACCCTAGAAACATTATAGAAAACAGGATCGCACAGACCACTCGAGCGCACATTTCACCGCTTGAGCGATGTGACTAAAGGTGGTGCGAAACATATAGGCTGACTGCTCGAACGCAACTTCCACCGCTTGAGCTATAAAACTTTCTTCCTAGAAGTTTAAGCACTTTACAAAAATACTGGATGATCTATTTCTTCGCTTGAGTGCGCAAATGACCGTTCGAGCGCTCAAATAACCTCGATTGCATTTTCGCTTTTTGCTTCAGGGACGCTGCCCCTCGACTCCACCGTGGCATTGCCCCTGACCCGCCATGGGGCGTTGTTCTGTACTTAGTCAGCAAAGTAGCAAACATAAAAAGATTAAGATCACAAACTCCTCTGTATAGGCACAATTCGGGTTGAATCGGCATCGAAATACTCAAAACCTCACTGAAATAAAAGATCGAATAAAATTACAACTGAAAGGAGTTTTGTTAAAACATGATTGCCAATTACAAAAACCTAACAGCTTTAATGGAGTTTTGGGTGTTGTATCAGTGAAGAAGAAGTGAAAAAAAGGAAGAAGAACGTTGAAGATGAGGTATGGGTGTAAAAAAATTTTGTAACCCTTTAAAATGAAGAAAGAAAGGTGTATTTATTGAATTTTGAGGTAAATTCGAAGAAAATGTCAAATTTTTCGAAACAATTCTGTTACTCAGACAAATCATCCGGCTAGACAAAAAAGTATTTGCCCAAACAAAAAAATCGTTTGGCTAAACAACTTTTCAAAGGAAAAAATGAGATTTTTTCTAAAAAATTCTCATTCTTTCAACTCATTTCTACTTTGTTTTTGCTCAATTTACTAAGAAAATATAACACTTGAATTTTGAAAATGCGAGCGTCTGAACTTTGTAGAAATGTTTGAAAAAGGGTTTAAGAGGGTCTAAAATACTTTGACCAAAATGGATGTAATGTTGGGATTAAAACTTGAACCTGGCTCTTCTGCTGAGGAATTTTTAAGATAGCACATTCTAATTTTTATCATCAGGTGTTCGAAAAAGAGCGCCTAAGACTTAGGGCCGGCCAAAATGAGCTGCCTACACACCCCTTGAACGCCTTTTTCCGACTAAGTTTAAGGCATTTTCGACTCTAACTCCCAGCCTACATGTGCTAATTACATGTCATTTGTCCCCACAGGTTTGCATTTTTGGCCTCCAAACGCCCTTTTTCGATTAAGTTTAAGGCGTTTTCGACTCTAACTCCCAACCTACATGTAGTAATTACATGTCCTCTATCCCAAAAGTTCCTATTTGTCAAGAGGAAGTTGCCTATGACATCTATATAGTGGTTCGGGAACTGTTTGCATTTTCATCCCTCGAATGCCATTTTTCGACTAAATTTAAGGCATTTTCGACTCTAGCTTCCAACCTACACATGCCAATTACATGTCGTCTTTTCCTACAGGTACTATTTGTCACAAGGAAGCTGCTCGTAACATCCATAGAGTGGTACAGGGATTGTTTTGCATTATTGCCCCCAGAACGCCCTTTTTCAAAAGTTTAAAGCGTTTTCGATTCTAACTCCTAACCTATGTGTGCTAATTACATGCGGTTTGTCCCATAGGTCCTATTTTCATGAGAAAGATGCCCATGATATGCATAGATTGGTTCGGGAACTGTTTTGCATTTTTGTCCCTTGAACGCCCTTTTTTGTATAAGTTTAAGGCATTTTCGGCTCTAATTCCCAATCTACGTGTGCCAATTGCATGCCATCTATTCCCACAGGTTCTATTTGTCATAAGGAAGCTGCCTGTGACATCTATATAGTGGTTCGGGAGCTGTTTTGCATTTTTTGCCCTCAAACACCCTTTTTCAACTAAGTTTAAGGCATTTTTTACTCTAACTTTGAACCTACGTGTGCTAATTATATGCCGTCTGTCTCCACAGGACCTATTTGTGACGAGGAAGCTACCCGTGACATCCATACAGTGGTTTAGGGGCTATTTTGCATTCTCGTCCCGTGAATGTCCTTTTTCGACTAAGTTTAAGACGTTTTTTTATTCTAATTCCCAACCTACATAAGCTAACTATATGCCATTTGTCCTCACAGGTCTTATTTGTTACGATAAAGATGCCTATGAAATCCTTACAGTGGTTTAGGGGCTAGTTTGCATTTTCGCCTCCTGAATGCCCTTTGAAGACTAAATTTAAGGCGTTTTCGAAAGTAAAATCCTTTTGACACGGTCAATTTTTTTTCAAGAAAGCTTTATACAAACATATGACAGTGGAAACTTGAATAGCTATGGAGAGGGTCTGTTACTGATTGGATGTTAAAACCTAACTACAAAGTAAGAAGTCAATATTCCCACTTAAAATGCAAAAGCTAAGGCAATTAGTGTTTTGATTAGGGCACCTAAAGCTTTATGCAATGACAATAAAGATGAATTAGAGCCGGTATTTCCAGAAAGTCTATTGTAGAGCAGAATGATAGTACCAAGATATACAAGTTTTGAGACATTTCATGAAGAAAAAAACTAAAACAAAAAAAAGTAGTCATGTGACACTGCCAACAAGTGAGCTTGCATAAGAAATATGCATCAACAATAGGCAATGTAAGAAGGGTATTTTACTTAATGAATTCATGTATTATCTTTTTTCGCCTCTTATTTTTATAATGTCAAAACAATCCTAGGTTCTTCGAAACAATAATGTCAATATTTTAATTTTTGTATAACTTTTAGTATCATATGAATAAAATTCTTCTGACCAAATAATAAGATAACCATCTGAACCTTGCAAGAGGGTTGAGAGCTGTAAAACCATGTCATTGAGATGATTGAGTTGTACTTGTTGTGCCTCCCTTGTTTTTTTCCATCTTCGACTTGTTTCATCATCTCATTTCTCTCTCTTATTAGCTCTTCACGATCTCTCTAGCACACCTTTTTCTCCCTCATCATCTCTTTGTGATCTCTTTGGCGCTCCTTACTTATTTGAAACTTAGCTTACAATTTGAAAGCACATTGTATTCAAAAAAATAGGGTAAAAAAACTAAGGTGCCGTTTGGTAACACTTACGTTTTCAGTTTTCTGTTTATATTTATAAAAATTTAAAAAACTCAAATAAAAACTTGTTTGGTAAAAATTTTTATTTATAAATCAGTGGTCTCAGTTTATAAATTTGGCCAAAAAATGAAAACACAGAAAATGTGTTTTCATTTTGAGTTTTTAGTTTTTTTTTTTTACAACCCAACACTAGCCACCACCCGACACCATTTTCCACTACCGTCTTCCGCTACCACCACCCACCACCCACTCCCACCACCACCACCACCTGTCACAACCACTCACCACCCACCTGCTACCACCACCCACCACCCGCCACCACCACCACCAACTCGCTACCACCCACCACCCGCCACCGTCACCACTTTTCACCACTGTCTTCGGCCACCACTTGCCACCACTTGTCATTTCTCACTCTTTTTTATATTTTAAATTTTTTTTAAACACTTTGTCAATTACCAAACGCGTTTGTAGTTTATGTTTTTCTAAAAATAAACAAAAAATAAACAAAAACCAGTTTATAAAATTTTTGTAAATATAAACTAAAAACTGAAAACGTAAGTGTTACCAAACGGCA
>NW_021024816.1:228664-330651 GCF_004153795.1 Camellia sinensis | reverse complement strand
CACCACCACCACCACCACCACCACCCACTCGCTACCACCCACCACCTGCCACCGTCACCCACTCACCCGCCACCAGCTACCCACCACCCACCGTCACCACTTTCCACCACCGTCTTCCGCCGCCACTTGCCACCATTGTCATTTCTCACTTTTCTTTATATTTTTAAATTTTTTTAAACATTTTGTCAATTACCAAACGCGTTTGTAGTTTATGTTTTTCTAAAAATAAATGAAAAATAAACAAAAATCAGTTTATAAAATTTTTGTAAATATAAATTGAAAATGTAAGCATTACCAAACGCACCCTAACTATTTGGTTTTCAACAAACTTACTTGGTTTTTCAGCTATAAAAGTTTAAAATAAACTAAAAAAATCTAACTACAATAGTTGAAATTTGAAACTTAGTGTCAAGCCATCTCCTTACTTTTTTCTTCTTCTTTTGTTTTTTTTTTTTTTTTGGGGGGGTCTTTACAAAAGAAAAAACCTCATTGGTCATTAAAAAAGAAAGTAGAATAAGGATAGAATATAAAGGAAGAGACACATATATGAACACGAAACAGTGCATCTAGATAATTAAACCTCATTAGTATAAAACAAAGGAAGTAAATTACTAAAACAATAATAGTAAAGACAACAATATAATTAAATATCATGACAATAGACAAGAAAGTAAGCGTAATATAGAGCTAAAACATAATGACAAAATTTACCAAACACAACCATCATAAGTAGAAGAAACAACCAAGCTATCATAAAAAGTTAGCAATTATAGTAAATAACTAAGGATTAGGGTTAATTGCACCAAGTTGTTTATGCGAACGAAAGACATGCATCCTAATATAACATGATTTATATATAGTCAATCTAAAATAGTTAGAAGAAAGGTGAATTAAATCAATGATAATTATTTATTAAGTAAAAAACAATTGTTAAAAATAAAGAGGTTGCAGTGCAGGTCCAAGTCACAGCATGTGCACTAGAATCAAAAGGCTTAGGAATAAAATTAGGGATGAGTTGCACTAATTATTGCTTTATTTAGAGTTATGTGCCGTTAATGATGTGTGTATGACCTTATTTGGTATTCTAATCTTATAGTATAATTTTCAACTCATGTTAATGCTAGCACATTTCCTGAAGTCATTATTTACCAAGTAAGCATAGTATATCCTATTATTTTGCAAGGAAAATCGAAAGCCATATGTAATTAGTGTTAAAATGATTAATTAACATAAGGGTATAAGAGCCCCAACTATATGCCATCCAGTACGTGTTTTCCTAAAACCTAGTGTCTTCTTTCCCCTTTCACTACTTTGAACCACATAAATAATTTTTTCAAACCTTTTTCCTTAGGCGATTCATTAAAGCACATATATAAGGTGGACATGAGTTAGGTGCATATTTGTCCCTCTAGAACCTAGTTAAAAGTCAACAAGAGAGTTTGACATACATGAAAACATATAGGATGTAATTTGTTCGTATAGCTTATAATGTTCCTTTAGTTTATGCAGTGAACATTACAATGCATTGTATGACTTGATGCAGGTTATTCATTAATCATGCATATCTTCTATTACTTTTGCTTAATAATGTATTATTCTTTGCATGCAGAATTAGTGAGAGGAAATAATATGAAGGTCAGTAGAACTGCATTAAACATAACCATCCCAAAAGCAACAACAAGCCAACCCCAATCCAGTCTTAAATCCAATCTCAATCCATCACAGAGGTGCTTCAATTCAACTAAAGATTTTTATTTGTTATGAAGTGTCCTCTATTCGTTATGCCCCCAGCCGAGGTGCATCACAATCCTAACTCGTCAGGATTGCGCCAAAATTGATATTTATGGACTTGTAATGTTAGTTTCGGCCCATTAGTTTTCACCCTATAAATTGTATCAGTTTATACATTTTAGAGTTAGAGCGAAACAAAGAGGGCTACAGAGTGAAAATAAAGAACAAAGAGCTGCAACTAATTTGTGAGCAATTAACAAGTGAAAATAAATCAAACCCATGTATGATTTGATGGGTATTGCCCAAAATCATCATAAAAATCACTAAACAAAGAATCAAAATACATGAGACACAATCAATGAGCAACCATACATGCAAATACATACACAATCAATGGATTGGGTCTTTTAAACTAATGAGAGAGAAAGGAAAAAGAGGGAGAAAGGTATCAAACCAATAAAATCAAACCCACTTACAACATCAAACCTATGAAATTCTAGAAATCAAACCACTTAAACCAAACCCATTTAAGAAATCAACAAGAAATTAAACTGAATAAATCATATAAAACCCTAGGGCAAGAGTGAGAAATAGGGAAATAGAGGAAGGAGAGAGAGAGAGAGAGAGAGAGAGACAGAGACAGAGACATACCAAGAGCGAGAGAGCGAGCGAACTTGTTATTGGTGGCAGTGGCGGTGGTGATTTGAGGCGGCGGCGGCGATGTGCGGCATATGGTGAGTGACGGTGGTGGTGAAGGATTACGCTGAGGTGAGGTAGGGTGAGATTTGGTGGTGACTGATTCTCTGTGTAAGAGAAAGAACTTTTGTGTCTATCTAAATAGAGGAGGGGCGCGAATATTATTCTATTTCCCTCTAAAATTCTTAGACCTTTAGCGACTAAATTAGTTTTTTGTCGACAAATCTTAATATATAACGACTAAAACTTTTGTAGCCAAAGCTTAATCAACAGCAACTAAAATATTAGTCGCCAAAAGTATTCATTTGGCGACTAATTTTTTTTTTTTTGGTTGGAAAAAATGAATATACCATGACTAAATTTTTTTTAGTCACAAAAAATTAATATTTGCTGATGAAATTATTTGGTCGCCAAAGAGTAATCATAAAAATATGGTTGTTATTTGGCGACTAAATTCCCTTTTGTCAGCAAAAAATATTATACGACGACTAAAAAAATTTAATAGCCTAAAATCTAGACTAACGGCGACTAATATTTTTTTAGTCGCCTATTATGACATATTTAGCGACTAAATTTTTTTTAATCACCAATAAGTAATATATCACGACTAAAAAAATTTACTAGCTATACCCTAAAACAATACCGACTAATACATTTTTTAGTCTCCAAAAATGTCACTTTTGGCGACTAAATTCCTTTTAGTCGCCAAAATTGGTCACCAAAACTGTAAATTGTTGTAGTGTTCATTACTAAATATTTAACTTCGTCACTAAAAATAGAACAATGACACATTTGGCAATTAAAATATTTTATCCATAAATTTTTCTCTCTGAAACCTTAATTTGTTGAAATCAACTTTCACGGATTGAAACAATATGGGTTTTCTCCATAAAAACACCACTCTAATTTCATGCCTATTTAAATTCAAGCCATGTTTGGCAACTTAGTTTTTTGGCTAAAAAACTCAACAAAAAAATAAAACAAAAGTAAAAAAATGTATCAAAAAAACTAAAACCCCACAATATAACTAATAATAAAAATCATCTAATTAATTCAATATTTTCGATACAGCTCAAAAAAATAATTATCAAACACTTTCACTTGGTTTGGTGTAGACTAATTTTTTGAAATGAGTTTTTTATTTTTTGTATGTTTTTATTTTTATTAATTAAAGTAATTTTTTTTTAATTTTTTTGATACACCTAATATAGATACACTAAAAAATTATAAGAGCTGTGAAAAAATCTTTAAAAAATTTATTAAATAAAACAAAATAATAATTCTATATATTTTTGCATTTGTGTATTTATTGAACTTTTTAATTCACAAATATTTTACTTTTTACGTTCATTTAGGTTAAAGACTTCTAAAAAAAAAATTAAAAAAAATTGCTTAAATATTGGAACAAATTCAGAAAAACAATCTTAAGGTTTTAGTTGTAACAAAATAAATCTTAAATTTTTAGTTTAGTCAATTTAAAATTTAATCTTTTGATTTATTTTGAATCTAAACTATTTGTCCATTTTCATTAAATAAAATCGATAAAAAAAATATTTTAGTCACTAAAAAAAATCATTGAAAACCAAAAAACATATAAAATAAAAAACTTAACTTTCGAAAAACTAGTGTAAACCAAACAAGGTGATTAACTTTTTTCCACCTTACAAAAAATTCAAAAAAAATAAATTAATTAAAAATACTATAAAAAAGGATAAATTACAATAAATCCCCTTATAGTTTAATTGATTTGCAGTTTGGCCCACTCAACTTCAAAACTCAACAGTTAATCCACTCAAAATATTATCCTATTATTGGTAACCTTTATTTTTTAGAATTATGTTAGGAATTTATAGAAAATCAAATCATATGTTAAGTACAAAACACATTTATTAAATTTTTAGGGCAATAATGTCCTTATCTGGTGATCTCGTTTGTACTTTTTCACTAAAATAAAAGAGAGAAAATGTAAATGAAATCACTAAATAAAAGTATTATCCTAAAACAATCAATAACAAGTATTTTTGATCTAAAAATTCAATAAATATATCATGTGCTTTACATATGATCTCATTTTCTATAAATTTTTAACAGAATCATAACAAAAAGGATTAATTACATAAGATAATATTTGAAAGGTTAACTCTTGAGTTTTGAAGTTCAATAGGAACAAAAATATAAATGAAATGAATCAAATTTAAAGAGATTTCCTATAATTTACCCCCCAAAAAAATCCCAAATGAAGTACAAAATTTTGTAAATAAATTTCTAATACTTCTAATCACGTGCAGAATATATTTATGATTACGACCAAACGTTTTTTAAACCTCTTAAAAATCAAATATGAAACATTCAAAATTTAGTGCCTAACATAAATAAATTAATCAAACTTTCACAAAAACACCAGTTTTCATGCATATTCAACTGACAATAATATCATTCTTCTATGCAATTGAATATTCATATCAAAATTAGAATAAATATAAAAATCACCAATACCATCAAGAATATATATATATATATATTTTTTTTTTTTGGGTACAAACACACCAAGATGATGACTTGGTTCAACATTGTTTCAACAAAACTAAAATAAAATAAAATTTAATTGAATTTGAATATACAATCCAGCACTTTACAGTATTAGGTGTGACCATTAATATATATTATTGGGAAGAAATAACCAAGAAAGTCTCCACCCTTCATCTTCATCGTTTTTGATTCAACAGTCTACACAGAAAAAACAAAACATTGAACTCATCCATATAAAATAAAAATTATTCGTATTTATAGTTATGAACATATTTATATATATAACTATAAATATTTTATCTTACATTTATATATTTTGTATAAAGTTCTTTTTGTAATTTTAAAATTTTTGAAATCCTCTTGGACTCTTTGTTGTAAGATGTAAACCAATAAAAATCTTGCGTAACAATTTTTTTTTTTTTTTTTGAACGGCAAGAGAGAACTTTATTGATGAGAGCATACAAAGTATGAGGAAAACATCAATAAAGTGGAGCTTGGAGCTAGCACAAACTCCAAGCTCTAGTTGGTGAGGAACCAACAAACAGAACAAAACAAAGCAACATATAAGCAAAACAGATCATCACCAAGACCAGAGCTAAACAGATCAGAACTGAGCAAAGCAGATCAGATCAGGCCAAGCAGATCATCACCAAGACATGCACCAGATCAGAGCAAAACAGATTAGAACAAGCCCAGAAGATCAGCACCAAGACCAGAGCAAAACAGATCAGAACTGAGCAAAGCAAATCATATCAGAGCAAGACAGAACAGGCCAAGCAGATTAACACCAAGAACATCACCAGAATAGAACAGAGCTAATAGCAAGACGTGCACTAGAGCTTCACCAAATTCAACCAGAACTTCTTATGATGCAAAATAGCCTTGACTGCAATTGGACTAAAAAATGCATGAAGACTACGAGGTCCTACCACCAAGGCAATATCTGATTTGAGGGAAGCTGAAAAGGAAGTCATGAATTGAAAGTTGAAACCATTTAGATGCAGCTTTATACCAGAAGGCTAGTCTGGTGATAATGAGTTCATGAAGATCCTGAAGCTGTGGTTGTGAGCCTTGGAAGAGACATTCATTTTTGTGTTTCCACAATGACCATAGAGTCACCAAAGGAATAGCACTCCAAATCCTCCTTTCTTCATTTCTACAACTATGCCCAGCCCACCACTGGAACAGCCCTTGTATAGACCCAGGGACCACCCAAACTACCCCCCACAATTACAGAAGCTCAGACCAAACTCTCCATACCATGGGGTAGAAAATCAGCACATGATCAATTGATTTTTGCTGGAACTTGCAGAAAGTACACAGGGTGGAAGAATCCCTGTCCAAAATTCCAAGCTGCTACAAGAAAACTAATGTTTTAACCTTATGTCTCCAAGCAAGCAAGCCAAAGAATTGCACTTTGGAAGGAAGATAATTAATCCACACCCATCTACTGAAGATGGCATTAGCCCCAAAAGCAAGGTTGGTATGTTTATAGAAAACAGAAACAAGTGTAGACACCCCATTTTTGACCGTCTTCAAGACTTGGACGTCATCGTTTGAACACTTGATGATCATCTATATTTGTGTTCGTTTTGAGTTCTCGGAGGTCTCGGTTGCGCATCTTGCCTCAGGATCTCTCAACTTGTTTGTTTTGTGCTTGGTTGTGGACCAAACACTTGCGTTTTTGGCTTCTGAGGAAAGAGGGTGGCTTGTTTGCCATCCCCTCAACCCACCGGCCAAGGCTTGAGGCCATCGGCCATTATTTATTTCCACCGGCCAATTGTATTGGCCGATCGGCACTTTATTTGGTCGGCCGGCCCTTGTGTTAGTCGATCGGCCATTTTTGCTGGCCGAACCCTGTTCATCTGCTTTATGCAGATATTTTATGCCAGCTGGATTAGTTAGCATGCACATTTGCTCCCCTCCATACACGTGTATGGAGGGATTTGCCTCTTGGTTTAGCTTGCTTTGGAAGCTTTGTTATTGAACTTCTATAAAGAGGGAGCTCCTCCTCCCTCCTCAAGGGTTCAGAAAAATCGCCTAGAGAGGATAGATATAGTTTTGTATCTATATTTCTTTGTTTAGTCTTGTTTTGTGACCTAAAGTGAGTTTTTGTCTTACTTTTGCACTTGAACACCTAGCATTACACCATCATTGGGTTACTGAGGTATTAGAGGGTTGTTATTAGGGTTCTTGAGCTGTTTTTGATCAGAGAAACCTGTTGGAGCTTTGTTCTTGAAGAAGTTCTATAAGGGTGAGTTCATTGCTTTAGATACCCCTTTCTTACTTAAGCTTTTAGCCCATCTTGCTTATTGTTTTAAGCTTGGTATATAATTGATAAAAGTTCTGTTTTCACTTTCTTTAGAACTTTGTTTAAGGTCCTTTTGAGGTTTGGGGTTGTTTACCCCCCCTCCCCCTTTTAAGGCCTTGTTAGGCCTTGTTTTAGGCCATCCATTTTGGCCTTTGTTATTAGCTTTGCATGGCCTCTCTACCACTGAAATCCAGAGGATTTTCAGTGGTAAAGAGGTGGTTTTGAGGTCTTAAATAGGAGAGGGTCATCCCCTCTCCTTGTTGTCTTGAATGCTTGCATAAATGGCTTGTGTTGGTGGCTTGTATGCTTAGCTTGTTTTAGCTTTATTTCAGTGTGTATTAGGCTTTGTTTTGCCCTAATACATCTCTGTTTCAAGTTGATTTAGACATACCATGCATGCTTTGTATACTTGTCTTGTAATCCCATGATTTGCCTTAACATGCACCATGTTGTAACATGTCTTTTTAGCATGATTTTGGCTCAACTTCATGAAGCTTCCAGCTTTGTTTTAACATGCTAAAGCTCTGATTTTGGTTGTTTTGGTCGTTCATGACTTGCTTTGTATAGCCACAATGTAATCTAGCTTGTAGGCTTTGAGTGTTGAATCTTTTGATATGCTTTACTTGGGCCATTTCAGTGGTTTGGCATCACTAGTTATGTTATTTCAGTCCATATAGTATGCTCAAATACTTGCATTTATCACCTATTCCATGCTTTGGATAGTTTGTGTGTTATGCCTCATGAGCATGTCGTTGTGTATGCCACCATACCTAGGCATTTGGGATGCCATCTAAATGGGTTTTTTGGCCCGTTTTAGCATGTCATATCTCTGATTTTGGTCACTTGAATCATGCCATGTTTGGTTGTCTTAGGTGTAGTGTAACACCTCTTTGGTAGCCTTGCATGTCTCATGTTGTTTTAGCTTGTTTTGGCTTTGGTCATTGCATGTTTTAGGCTCACTTTGGTATACCTTTAGACTGTTTTAGGTTATGCTTGCCATATGCTCTTTGTCTTGTGTAGCTTTGGTTCAAGTCCCTTCACTAATCTTAGGCTTTAAGCCTTGTGCATGCTATGGTCATGATTTGTCTATGTGATTTGGCATCACTTCTAGCATTATTTCAGAGCATGTAATGTTGTCACATTTGCATGCTTTTCATTCCTTTTAAGTGTTCTTGAAAGTTGCCTTTTATGCCTTAGTCTTTAGGCCAATTGGCATGTATGTTTGTATGTGCATTTGTCCTTATTTCCATTGCACTTTGGCCACTGATTTGGACCTATTTGAGAGCTGTCCATTTTGATTTAAGACCATCCCCGCATGTTGTTGCATGCTTGCCTTGCATGTTGTAGCATGCTAGTTTAATTGTTCCTTGTTGTATACTTGGCCCATGACATGTTATTGCATGCTTAAGTTGTAATGCATTTGGCATGCATTCTCTTTTTTAAGTTGCTTAACATGTTGTTACATGTTTGCCTCACATGTTGTTACATGCTTGAATGTTGTCGCATGCTTTGTCTTTGCATATTGTTATATGCTAATTACCTTGTATAGCATTGTTGCTTGCATGCTCATGTTGCATTAGTTTGCTTGCATGCTTAGGTTGCATAGCATTATGCATGCATCCCTTGCCTCTTGATCAACCATGATAGAGGTTGGGGGCCCCTTTATGTGTTTTTGTGTGCATTTCATTTGATATTGAAGCTTGCACACTTGGCTTCTTTGGCCATCATGCATTGAAATGCGTGATTGATGGTCCGAGGGTCGAGAACCATTCTCCTTTGAGTCTTAAACATGATAAGGAGGGTGGTTGTGCACACATTGCCTTGCAAATACTTTGTTATGCTCTGTCTGTCCTCTGCTGCAGCAAAAACAGCATTCTGCAGGAAGGGATGGCCGGTCGGCCATCTTCAGTGCCGGCCGGCTAACTTAATCTGGCCGAGAGCTACACTTTTGGTCGATGACCATTTTCCCATGGCCGGTGACTCCATCTTTTGGTCGGTGACCTCCCACAATGCTCAGGAAGTGTTTCAGAAGCATCCTAAGGATTTTCACAATTTTCAGAGATGCAAAACAGTGCAAGCAAAGGCAACATGCAGCATGGCGATGGATTTCCGAGCAAAGCCGTCCGAGCATGCATGTATCCCTCTTCTCGAGGCCTCTTTACTGCTTTTGTAGCTTAATTAATTTGGTTAAGTAGTTAAGCGTTTTGTAATAATTAATTAGTTAGTTAATTAGTTAATTTGTATTATTCTTTCGATCCCTCCGTCGAGAGGGCGCAATTATGTAATAAGCGTGCGTGTGTGTGATGCATGTCTTCCAACCCCACTTCTTTCTCCCTTTTTTTTGACCACTTACGATGGTTAGATTTAGGGCATATTTCCATTAGCATACATTATGCTATGCATGTTTGCATCATTCATCTGTATTGCATGCACCGGGCTCGGCGCATCATACTAACTGTATTGTATTTCAAATTCCAATTTGAATACATGAATCAAATGTAGCATTCACATGGCATCTTAGAACAGCCGAGCCTATTTCTAGTTGCATTTTGCATGTGTTGCATTAGTCATCTTAACATGGACTTGGATCATACATTTGATTACTAACATGTTCTTTGCTTCGGCTCGGAGTACACTGTGAGTGTTTATGCTTTAGCATCTTGCATGTATGTGAGTGTTAACATGACAGCATGCTTGCCATGAGGCTAAGTGCTTATATGTTATAACTGCCTGAATGCCTATGGGTGAAGGTTAGATTACTTGAATCGGGACAATTCATTGAAATCCGTGTTTTAGCCTACTTGCGAGTAGCAAACTTCAAATCATTTCCAAACAAACGGATATGAAATGTTTTGTTCCAACTTAGGCGATCTAGTCTATACTTGTGTGTTGTGCGCATCACATAGTAAATTCTAGCTAATAACCGGAATAAGAACACATGTGTTTTCAAAAACAAAATATCAGGCTTAGTACAAGCCGATCTTTGATCGGGCGAGCGGGGGTGCTGATAGATGACCTTCCCCAATCGTATCCAAGTTCCCGAGTCGAGGCAACTTTGGTGACGACGGACACGTGGCCTTATGCAACGAGTCAGGGTTTCCTAAATTTTCCCAAAATAAAATATTTAGGTGGCGACTCTGTATCTGGCAAAGCAGTCCATGTTTGGTACTTCTTTCTAAAAAATCACTTTTCCAAAACGATTTGCTGGATTTGGACTCTTTGGTGATTTATCAATCTCACATCGCACATTGTGAGATCAGATTAAAAACCGTGAAAAATGAGTCCGAACTGTAGTAGCATGAAGCCCGAGGGCGCGTCTACAACAAGGGACTGACCTGGTTTAGCAGCAGACCAGAGTGCCAAATCATTGACCTGAAGATTAAATGCAGGTGCTCCACTTAACATTCCATTCACCCAAGACCCCCACATAATTTTTTTTCCATCATGGCACATATGGGGTGACACTATTGCAAATCTTTATATATTATAAGAATGTAGTGTGGAATATGAGAGGCTTCTAAACTCTTAATACTAAACTCTCAGGCACTCTCTTTCCTATACGGTATTCTCTGAATCTCCTTTACTCATTTCCCTCATTTCTATTTTTTTAAATAAACATAATAAAAAAAAAATTTTAAATCAAATATACAAACTGATAAAATTAACATATTTGATCCCTATCGCTTCAAGTAAAATCTTTCTTTTATCTCTCAATATTCAATTTTAAATTTTAAAAATAATTAAAGTTTATCTAAACAAATCTATTTTGCAAATATCTCCCACTATCAAAATTTTAATCAATAAAACCCACATGTTTTGTCACGTCTCTAACTCACATAAGAATTTAGACATGGATCTCAAAAAGATATGACAATATAATTATCTATTTTTGATGTATATCTATATAAATCTTAAATAACTTAATGGGACAAATTAATCCATTTTGAAATCTTATTTAAAGAATGATCTGATTAGTCATCCTAAACTTCATGAGCAGTGGCGGAGGAGATGACGGCTTGGGCTGAGGTCTAAGTTGTTTGAGGTAATATCTTACCACTCCAAAAATTTATTTATTTGTTTATTCTATTTTTTTTTTCTTGTGTAGTTCTCTTTCTCTACTGTTGGTTTTGGTTTCGATTTTAGTGAGGTTTATGTATTTATTTACAGATTTACATAATAGAGAATAATTAATGGTGATGGTGGTTGCAGTCGAAATATTTATGCCTATCTTATGCTAAGGATTTTGATTGGATTTTATTTTTTTCAATGAAGATCACAAAATTGAAGTAAAAGAATTGGGCACCAAATTTTTTTGATGTTTATCGTCTTTCTATTTTATAAAAAAATGTGAAAAATTATTGGGAATTAAAGATTTTTATTATAATATTAGATTTTTGTATAACCAAGTAAATTTGAAACTTTTAACTATCATTGTGTTCTTTATTTTTATCTTCTTTCCATCTCATTGTACCATTACTGTTATTTGTTAATTTATTAATTGTAATTCAATTATTTGAAAATTTTATTTGTGAGCACTAAAAGTTTTATGTAAATATTAATGAAGAGAGTATATTGAAACATAATCTTCTATTGATAGACATTTAAGAATTTGCATGGACACAACATTGCTGGTTTGTGTAGTTTTCATAATCCTCTCTCAAATGCTGTCAAAAAAATAAAATAAAATAAAAAATGAAGAAAAAAAAATCCACTTCCACACTTCTACTCTTCCACATTTATCATCTCACAAGGTTGTCAATTTAAACTCTTTTTTTTTTTTTTTCTTTTTTTTTAAACTTATTTGATAACATTTCCTTATCATAACATCCCATCTCTTCCTATTTGTTCGGCTTCATTTGAAGAATCTTATTCCGTAACTACCATCTCCAACTTCCTATTTTTTCTATATTTTTATTTTGTTTTATTTATCTTCCACAACCTCCTCATTATTTGCGATGCATGTCACTACAGAATTTGAAAACCCCACATATATGAGCAGATGAAGGAGATTCCATAGCAAATACAAACAGGAGAGAAATTATTTATGTATTTGTGATTTGTTTTAGTCAAGTCTCTAATGATTTTTTTAGTTTTTTTAATTGTTTATTACTATTGATTGCATACATTATACGTTGATTATGCACATGTTTTAATGTGTTTTCACGATTATTGATGATTTTAAATTTCAAATAGAGGTTAAGTTCGACAAAAAAGTGATAATTTTTGTGAATTGAATAAAATTTTGGGACTTCAATTAAAGAAATTTGCTGCAAAGGGAAAGCTCATCCAAATCAAGGATTGTTCAAGTTATCTGAAACTTCAGGGAAGGACAATGGGACAACCAAGGCTGAAGAGGCAATAGAAAGAAGCCTAAGTATTAAACTATTTATTCATGAACAATTCTATAAATACTAACACTCTCATGAAAAGTACAAGAGATTAATATAATTGGTTGTTAAAAAAAAAATAATACTTACACACCCAATAATGCTGGGACATATGTGCTTTTAGTAATATATTCAGTAATATTTGTAGCATTGCCCTTTGTTCATTTTTTAGATCATACTCTTTATTCATTGATGCCATTTTTTTATAGTTGTATACGTTTAGATTTACAAATAAAACTTATTAATGAGAGACGAAATAATAAAAAATGAGTGTCATAATTATTATTTTTTATGAATAATTTATTGCTTTATCCCATGCATAGCACGGATCAAATGTTAGTATATATATGTGCGGGGGCGATTTACGCACTATGAAGAAGGATTGAACTTCGTGGATAAACAGCGTTCTTTCGGAATTGAAGATCTGCACAGAATAACAAACAGTGAGGCTGCCCGACCGGGGTTTGGTCGGAAACCCCTCCGATGGTAAAATCAGGGACTCAAGGAGAGGAATAAAAGAGAAAAAAGAATACTAAAAGTGTATATGTGTTGAGTGTGTGGATTTTCGAATCCCTTGAGAGTGAATAGTGTTCACCTTTTATAGAAAAAGGTTGTTTGCCGTTCAAGTCCTTCTCTCTCCGCCGTCTGTCCAATGTGTCTTATTCGTGGTCGTCTCCCATTGGAGGAGGACGACCACTCCGCCTAACACTTGGGTGCAGGTCTGTTTTGTTTGTCTCATTAGCGGACATCTCTCATTGGAAGAGGACGACCACTCCGCCTGTCATTCAGATGTAGGTCTGTCATATATGCACCTTATCCCTCTGCACCTCCATGTCTCCACGTTCTGTTCATACAGAGGGAGAGGAGCAGAGTTGTTTGTCTCTTGTGGGCCCAAGAAAGATCTTCAATGAATTGGCCTTCTTTGAGTTGGCCTACTCTAGACTGGTTGTCCAACCAGGAGGTCTAACATGTTCCTCAACCCACTTCGGAGTGGTTGTCTGTCCATCCAAGAGGTTCAACATGTTACTCAACCTACTTCGGAGTGGTTGGCTGCCCATCCAGGAGGTCTACCATGTTGCTCGGCCCACTTTGGAGTAACATTCGTACATTGGGCCGAGCTCCTATGATTGTCTTGCTTCGGAGCAAGTGTTGGCCATAGGGCCGAGGTCCAACAAGAATAATCTGATTAGTCATCACAACTCCTAAACTTCATGGGCAGTGGTGGAGGAGATAACGGCTTGGACTGAGGTCTAAGTTGTTGGAGATAATATCTTACCACTGTATAAATTTATTTATTTATTTATTTTATTATTTTTTTCCCTGTGTAGTTCTCTTTCTCTATTGTTGGCTTTGGTTTCAATTTTAGTGAGATTTATGTGTTTATTTACAGATTTACATAGTAGAGAAGAATTAATGGTGATGATTGTTGCAATCGAAATATCTATGTCTATTCTGTGCCAATGATTTTAATCGGATTTTGTTTTTTTCAATGAAGACCACAAAATTGAAGTAAATGAATTGGGCACCAATTTTTTTTTAATGTTTATTGTCTTTCTATTTTATAGAAAATGTGAAAAATTATTGGGAATTCAAGATTTTTATTATAATATTAGATTTTTGTATAACCAACTAAATTTGAAACTTTTAACTTCTTTATATTTATCTTCTTTCTATCCCATTATACCATTACTATTATTTGTTAGTTCGTTAATCATAATTCAATTATTTGAAAATTTTATTTGCGAGCACTAAAAGTTTTATGTAAATATTAATGAAGAGAGTATATTGAAACATAATCTTCTATTGATAGACATTATTGAAAAAAAATATATAATAATAATAATAATAATAATAATAATAATAATAATAATAATAATAATAATAATAATAATAATAATCGCTCTAAGTCTCGAAAGGGTTCGGATCCACGAACTTAGAGACTTACTTGAGCCCGGACTCGAAAGGGTATTGAGCAAGCCTAGAGATCCGAGGCACTCGGACTCGAAAGGATTCGGATCTATGAATCTAGAGATCCGAAGCACTTGGCTTCGAATGGATTCAAATGCAATCTAGAAGTTGCTCCGTTAATGAGTCCCAAAACACTTGCGGGCTCGGAGCTTTCCGGAATCTACGTACCAGAACCATGGGCGTAATGGAGTCTGAACAAAGGACCCGATCCCGAGGATGGTGAGTGGAGATAAATTCACTCTTCGGTTAAACTAGCCTATACCTGGGTCGAGGTGGCACGATCTATGGGGTCTCTGAGACTCGGCAATGTTTGCGGTATGGCGTTCTCTTGAACTACCCCTGACCCTTATGCGGCAGGACGTCCTCTGGGACTACCCCTGACCCTTTGGGATGATTAGGGATCATTGGTTAGGTGTGGCTAAGAAGAAGGGTTCGCCGAGGGGTTGATCTTCTCTTCGGGGTTTTCCTCATCCTCGAAGATGTCACCTCCTCGGACAAGGTGGTTAGAGAGAATATTTCCCATGTGCCTTGCACATGGGCTCCATCTTACATCATGATATGCCTATAAATAGCACCCACCCATAGCTTTACAAGCGATGAATTTTTGAGAGGAAACTCTTGGGAAATAACTAATTTCCCTTCTCCATTATCAACCTTGAGAGTGAAAGTGGGAGATCCATGGGAGAACCTTGCCATTATTCTCTCTCTAGCTACTTTGTCTTCTTCTGCACCCAATCTCTTATCTCCATCATCTCCTTTCTTTTGTGTTCTTAGTTGAGACTATTGAAGAATCTAAGCCTCTCATCATCTTCTAGAGAATTCGAATTTTCCTTCAAAGATCTTCGAAAATCTTTGAATTTTCTAACGACGTTCTTGAACCCCCTCATACAGCTGGTTTGTGTAGTTTTCATAATCCTCTCTCAAATGCTGTCAAGAAAAAATAAAAATAAAAATGAAGAAAAAAAATTCCACTTCCACACTTCTACTCTTCCACAAGGTTGTCAAATTTTTTTTTTTTTTCTTTTAAGTTTATATGAGAATTTTCACTTCAATTTTTTTTTTTTAAACTTATTTAACAACATTTCCTTATCACAACAACCTATCTCTTCCTATTTGTTCGGCTTCATTTGAAGAATTTTATAACTTCCTATTTTTTTCTATATTTTTATTTTGTTTTATTTATCTTCCACAACCTCCTCATTATTTGTGATGCATGTCACTACAGAATTTGAAAACCCCACATATAAGAGCAGATGAAGGAGATTCCATAGCAAATACAAACACAAGAGAAATTATATATGTAATTGTGATTTGTTTTATTATGCACGTGTTTTAATGTGTTTTCGTGATTATTGATGATTTTAATTTCAAATAGAGGTTAAGTTCATATCTACAAAAAAGTGATAATTTTTGTGAATTGAATAAAATTTTGGGACTTCAATCGAAGAAGTCTACTGCAAAGGGAAAGCTCATCCAGATCAAGGATTGTTCAAGTCATCTGAAGTTTCAGGGAAGGACAGTGGGACAATCAAGGGTGAAGAGGCAATAGAAAAGCCCAACTATTAAACTAGTTATTCATGAACAATTCTATAAATACTAACACTCGTATGAAAAGTACAAGAGGCTAAATATAATTGGATGTTAAAAAAGATAATAATACTTAGTCACCCAATAATGCTTGGACATATGTGCTTTTAGTAATATTTGTAGCATTGCTCTTTGTTCATTAATTTCATTTCTTTATAATTCTATACTTTCAAATTTACAAATAAATTTTATTAATGAGAAAATAATAATAAAAAATGAGTGTCATAATTATTATTATTTTTTTTGAATAATTTGTTACTTTATTCTATGCATAGCACGGGCTAGTTCAACCTAAGCAAATGGTTATAGTTTCACTGATTAGGACTTGTTAGGCCATTTAATTAAAAAAGTCATACATTTTTTTTAAAAAAACTCTTTAATAATTTTTTTTTCAAATGAGTCAAAAAAAAAAATTATTATTATTTCTCCGTTTTGTCTAATGTAGAAGAACTAACAAAATAAATAAATAAAAAATTGGGAAAAAATCAATAAAAAAAGTCCACTAAAGATCCCATTTTGACCTTTTTTGTGTGCGTGTGTGTGTCTATATTAAATTATTTTAATTTTTTAACTTTTATTTTAAATTTTATGATTTTTCTAATCAAAGGTATCAAATAAAAAAATAGAATAGGAAATTAGATATATACCATTGCTCTTTGCACTAGGCAAATATAAACATTAATCATTTGCAAAGATGGTCAAATTTGAATATCAATTTTTTTTTTTATATGGTCTGATCTGTTAATATAAAATATGAAAATAATGGTCTGTAAAATCAAAGCAATAATAAAATCAACAGGTTCAAAATAACATCAATTAAGCTGGTTTAGTTAATTACTTTTGTATATTCATATCAAAGAGATGAAAGGATCGATTATTATCAACGGCAAAAACATTCGGTGGTGTTAATTGGTCTTCGGCTATATATTATTGGACTACAATAAGTGACAAAAAAAATATAAATATAAATATAAATAATGTATATGTATTAGTTGAATAAAGATTTAATTAAACATTGGCAACGGCAGGGTGTTTTTTCACTAAACCTCCATAGCTGTTGGTGAAATTTATTTATTTTGCTTTTTTGATTTATAATTTTTTTTTTTTTTTTTTTCAGGAGTGGCTATAAAAAAAAAGTAATAGCATTTAGTGAATTTTTTTTAAAAAAAAATTTCAAATTTTACATTTTTAAAGTATATCTGGATTATGTGAAAGAGTAAAAGAATTTGGTTAAAATATTAAAAAAAAAAATACAAATTGAAAACTCAAAAAATATTTTTGAAAATTTCAAAATCAAACAGAGTTCAAAATTCATTTTTGTGTAATGTTTTTTTTTTTCATTTGATTAATGAAAAAGTGAAATCCTTGTTATTAAAATATAAACGCCATGGAATGTGTGACAGCTTTATAATAACAATTGATTAATAAATTTAAGCCAAAAAAAACATGTGATTCAAATGTTTGAAATTCTTATTGATATGGGAATCAAATTTCACAATAACTTCAAAAACACTAAAAATAATGCATAGTGATAATAAATAATACTTTCTCACTCTTTTTTTTTAAAAAAAAAATGTATTCTATAAGGTCCTCTCATGCCTATATATAGCATAAATCTTGTACTTACGTTCACAAAAACCATATCACAATTCATTCTTTATAGCCAAAATGTTTGAACAAACCATCTCAGACTCCGACTTTGCTCTTCTCGAATCGATCCGTAGGCATCTTCTTGACGAATCCGACGTTTCAGAAAATTTTCCGGTGATGCATCCATGCAATGCACCACCGGTTTATGACTTGAGTTCGAGTTTTACTGCTTTTTCTTTTATCGAGAATTGCCAAGTAATGCCATTAAATATAAATAGGTCAACCGAGACAATGATCGGGTTCGGAGTGAAGGAGGAGGAGGCCGTGGGGGCACGTGAGGATCACGTGCCCCCAGAGTGGAGGAAGTATAGAGGTGTCAGGAGGCGGCCATGGGGAAAGTTTGCAGCAGAGATAAGAAACCCTAAGAGGAAAGGTGTCAGGATCTGGCTCGGGACATACGAGACGCCCGAGGATGCTGCGCTGGCTTATGACCGAGCCGCTTTTAAAATGCGCGGCTCGGGTGCTAAGCTTAATTTTCCGCACCTTATTGGCTCAGATAACTCGGAACTAGTTAGAGTGACTCCGAGGCAACGAAAGTCACCGGAAACTTTGGCGCCATATTCTTCGTCGGAAAGTGATTCTCCGAAGCGGAGGAAAAGCCAGGTTGGCTCAGTATTGGCCGTTAAACCTGAGTTGGAAAGTGTTAGTGTTCGAAATGAATGACTATAAATTTAGTGTAATGGCCACACTATGTTATTATAGACACGTCAAATAATCAACCAATAATAAAATAACACATAGAAGAGTGAACTCAGTGCATGTAAAATAGGATAAGATCCCATTTAAGTGGTCACATTAGTTACTTGTAAAATGTGATAAGATCCCATGAATTGTAGTTTGTTTTAAATTTGGATAGGTCACAAGAAAAAGAAAAAGATGTTTTCAAAATGATTTGTCTCCAGCTTATATTTATGGATTGGACAGTCAAGTATTGAGACGCAGTTACAATGTATTTGATTACTTGAAGGGTAAGTTTTATAGATCTTGAAATTAACGAGGAGGGACACTTCGTGCGTGTGGTTTCTTGAGATTTTTAATTCGAGATTTTAAATTCTCAGGTCTTTACACTTTTTTAATCAATCTCTTGAGCTTTTATTATTTACTCTACTTTTTAATGATTCAACTAATTAATTTACTAAAGTTTTTATGTGAAGATCGTTCATAAAAATATAAAAAAATAAATAAAAGAGAGAGAGAGAGAGAGAGAGAGAGAAATATAAGAATATTAATAATGAATTGACAAAAAAATTCAAATGAATTTGATAATTGTTGTAACATTTTTCTATCTAATTAAACTTCCTAAAAAAAAAAGTGGTGAGAATGATTTTTAAAATAAATAATTATTTTTTTAAAAACAAATATAATGAATATTAAATTAATATAATTTTTTAAAATAATCTAAACCCATATACTAGCCAAAATAAATGGATTAAATTATCATGAGGCAACTGTCCAGTCTACAAATGTGAACTAGATTCAATTTTTTCTCATTTTCAAAATAAAAAATTAGAATATATCATGCTCTCATTTTCTAACATTAAAATGATATAAATTTGACTGTTATGCTTGAGCTCATGGCACACTGATCCCATTTCGATAATTTAAATAATTTATTTTGTAAGACTTTTCTGTACATCATTCATAAAAAAATAAAAAAATAATTTTACGGATTCGGTAATCATAATATTTTCATTTTATTGTGTTTGCCGACAAGTATATTTTTAAAAATAAATCATCTATTTAAAAAAAAATGTGATAAAATAAAAAGTTACAATTTCCGAATCAATCTAATTTTTTCATAAATTATATATACGGATGACCTTATAAAATAAACAATTCAAATTGTTGCAATAAAATCCATATATAATGGTCTTACAAGTTCAAATATGACGATCAAGTTTATATCATTTTAATTTTGTTATCAATTGTGGTTTCGTTGATAACTTATGGTATGCTTTAGAGTTGGGTATGAGTTGCAGTAACTACAAATAATTGTACTTTAATCAATGTTTTCTTGTGTTTGCAATAAAATAGAGAAGTTTGGGTATCGGGTGTTTACCAATTTTAAATTGTTTTTTTTATTGGATTTAGTTCCACGGCCAGGTGGTGTGGAGTAGTTAGTGTTGTCCTCTCTCTCTCTCCCTCTCCCTTTAGGGTGGTATTAGGTGCATAAAATAGTGGGAAAGGATATGGGAAAGAATGAAATGTGTAATTTGCCTTTGAAAAGGAGTCACATGGCATGCACATGTATACTTTTTGTGAAAAACTTTAATCGGTATTATTGACCGGACAAAAATATTACAAAATTAAAAATTTAATGTCAAAATCAAATTAATTAAAATTATAGAGATTAAAATAACACATATGCTAAAGTACATAAACTATTAGTGCAATCTTTCATTAATGTGTTCTGAAAGTATATTGTGTGACTTAGATTTAATTGAAGTGTGACTTCCATTAGATCTAAGTTAAATCTCAAATTCTTTTGTGTGCTTTCTTTTAGGGTTGGGCTCCTCTTGAGTCGAGTTCTTATGATTGAGCTCATCTTAAGTTGACATCTGGACTGGATGATGTTGTCCGTCAATTATTCGAATCATTCATCTTATAGGACCCTACATAAATATCATTCATGAAAAATTTAAATTGATTTGATAGTCGTAATCTTTTTATTTTATCGTATTTGTCTAAAAAAAATAGATTGGAGACAAATGCGATAAAATGAAGAGACTATGACTATCAGATTGACCTCGTTTTTTTGCTAATAATATATACGAAAGGTCTTACAAAATAAATTATTTAAATTATCGAAAAGAACATGTGATGAGACCGAATAAATTTTGAATTGGAGGGAAACCAAATTCTTTTATTTTATTCTATTTTTTTGTGGGTTTGGGTGTGTGTGTGTGTGTGTGTGTTTTTTTGGTACTCTTGCATGACTAGCTAGGCACTAATCCGTTTGATTTAGGATTTTAGAACATGCAATATGTATATTTTCTCATAGATAAAGACAGATGAAGAAATCATGTGTCAAGTGGATTTAATTAATTTATTATTCAGTGGTAACTAGTTTATTATATTAAATTTTTAATCACAAAATACACCCAAGATTTTATCTTAGTGACAAAGTAAACCTTAAATTAATTTTAGAAGATGACAAACCATTTGGAATATTCTAGTAGAGCCTAATAAAGCCAACTAGCTTTTACCACTTAATTCAATAAATCTGATTGTTTTATTCATATACCTACCTACTACTAATGGGAATTCATTTTTATTTAATTAATAAGCATGTTTCATTTTTGTTTGAAAAAAAAAAAAAGGCTTCTTTCAATTTTATTTTTCTCATTAAAAAAAGAAAAAAAAAAGAAAGAAAGTCAAATGTCAGGTGGAGCCATAAAATGTCATTGTTGTTAATCTATTCATACTACAAAAACAAAACAAATTTAAGATTTGACAATCTCTATACAAAAAATTCAAGATTTTACAACCTCTTCATAAAAATAAAAATAAAATAAAATAACTATTTTGTTTAGTCAAATTTTCAAGTGGAGACAAATGGTATTGTTGTTAATTTATTCATACCATATTAAATAAATAAATAAAATTATTTTTTTTATCTTTTAAGAATGGTGTATCATACGTCTGTAAATAAATTGAATTCATATTAGATTCAGTTAAATCTAATTTGGTCAAATTAATCATCCATTTGAATTTAAATTTGAGTTTAATTGATCGAATAATGACAAGATTTGACAATCTCTTCATAAAAATAAAACAAAATAACTGTTTTGTTTAGTCAAATTTTCCAGTCGAAACAAATGGCATTGTTGTTAATTTATTCATACTGTATTAAATAAAGGAAAATTTACCCATAATTCCTAGTTTCTGAAAAGTTGAACCATTTAGTCCTAAAAGTTTTCTTATGCTCCATTTAGTCCCATTTGCACATCAATCTAATGTTCGAAACATTAATTTGATGTTCGAAAGGTAATGTTCGAAACATTAATCTGATGTTCGAAATCTAATGTTCGAAACATTAATCTGATGTTTGAAACATTGTAATGGGACCTTTCAGTCTATAAGAAAACTTTTAGGACTAAACAGTGTATAAGTTATTAATTTGAGATTTATTGGTGCATCCCCTTAAATAAACAAATAAATAAAAATTATTTTTTATTTTTTAGGAATGGTGTATCATAGGTCTGTCACTAGATCGCATTCATATTAGACTAAAAAAAAATCTAATCTGATCGAATGAATCATCCATCAGAATTCGAATTCGAGTTTAAAAGATCCAATAACGACTGTTGACATAATTCTTTTTGTTTTTTTCTTTTTTGCATTGTTAGATACTAACCTGCCAAACACAACTAACACTTAGATCTTTTTAGCTCATCATAGTAGAGCATGCAAAACACAATAGACTTTGTTGCACATAATATTAAATTTTGGATGGGATATATAATCGGATCGAATCAGATCGGATTTGAAAATTTTAAAAACTCTTGAGATAGTGATTTGTGATTATGATTCAATTTAAAACAATGAATAGCAATTTTAATCAAATAATCAATGACAAATCGATACAACGATACAAAGATTCAATGTAGAAAAAACAATTATTGGACTCCTCCAATTGTGATAAAAAATCACAGATGAACACCACAAAACCATCCATTAAGAAGAGAAAAAGGAATTATACACGAGAACTCTCAATTACCTAGCAAATCCACGTTCGAATTGAACCGAACTCGGTGTGTCTCTTCCACCACCGTCTTCACCTCGGAATCGCTTTGCTCAGCATCGAATCCATAACGTTGATGTCGAATCCATAACGATGAGTCACTCTTGAATTCACTAAAGTTTCAAGTTCAAGTTCAAGTTCCTCGAAATCCACCGATGAAGAAATCGACTTGAATTTATCCAAATCCACTCTATTTAAAATTAAATCAGACAGATTCAAATGTGATTGGATAGTCAAATTGAATTTTGTTACACATATAATATTAATTTTCCTTGAAATTTGAAAAAAAAATATATTGAATCCAAGTTTGGCAAAAGACATCGACTTTTTTATGGTAAAATTAAAGCAGTTAGAAGATGGTGTAAAAATGCATGAATAAATAAGATAAAATATATATTTAAGTATAAAGAAAATGATAATATTATTTTTTATTTATTTATATGAATTATTTATAAAAAATAATAAATAAATAAATAAATAAAGGTAATTATTACATGAAGTAAACCTACTTGTGGGTAGGGGTGTGCGCTCGTCTGTTTGGGTTGGTTTTTGGAAAAGGAAAAAATAAAAAAAATAACCATTAACAAACCATTTTTGGAAGGATTGATAATTTTTCAACCTACTAGCAACTCACCCATCCTCAAACCCAACAAGTTGAATATTTTGACAATTTTAAAGTAACACACTGGTAATGATAAAGCTGGTATTCTCCACCTCAAACAATTTCTCTACCAACAGTTTGAGATGAAGGACCTTGGTACTCTTAACTACTTCTTACGCCTTGAAGTCTCTCATGATTCTACTGGTTCCTATTTGTCCCAGGCCAAATATGCATCCGATCTTCTGGCTCGTGCTAGTCTTACTGATTGCAAAACTGCCTCTACTCCGGTTGATCCTCAGATTCGTCTCACTCCTCTCGATGGGTCTCTTCTCTCTGATGCTACTCTTTATCGCCAGCTCGTCGGCAGTCTTATTTATCTCACAGTCACTCGTCCTGACATTGCCTATGCTGTTCACATTGTCAGTCAGTACATGTCGGCTCCTCGCACTCCCCACTATACTGTTCTACTCCGCATCCTTCGCTACCTCAAAGGCACTCTGTTCCATGGTCTTCACTTCTCTGCTTCCTCCTCTCTTGACCTCCGTGCCTTTTCCGATGCTGATTGGGCTGGGGATCCTACGGATCGACGCTCCACCACGGGATTCTGCTTCTTCTTAGGGGATTCTCTTCTGACTTGGCGTAGCAAAAAACAATCCCTCACTGCCCGCTCTAGCACCGAAGCTGAATACCGAGCTCTTGCTGATACTACTCAGGAACTTCTCTGGCTTCGTTGGCTCCTTGCTGATATGGATGTTTCTTCATCTGCTCCTACCCCTCTCTACTGTGACAATCAGAGTGCCATTCAGATTGCTCACAATGATGTTTTTCATGATCGCACCAAACATATTGAGATTGATTGTCATTTCATTCGCCAGCATGTTACCTGCGGTACTGTTCATCTTCTTCCTTTTGCTTCAGTCGATCAACCCGCTGATATCTTCACTAAAGCTCATCCTCCTGGCCGCTTCAATGATCTTGTTTCCAAACTCAACTTGGTTGATGCTTTCCCTCCTTGAGTTTGCGGGGGGCTGTTAGTATATAATTGTATATAATTGTTAATTGCATACTTGTTAATTGTTAACTTTAGCTTTAGCTTTATTCCTTTAGCTTTAGCTTTATTTCTTTAAGCATTAGTCTTTATACTTTCGGTGGTAGTGGGTTTGTTTGGTATCCAATGTGCCATATTTCTCTCTATAAAGAGAGAGTTCATTCTCTTTGTAATATGCAATATATAGAAATATTTCAGAGTCTCTCTCTCGCTCTCTAGCTTCTCTCACTCTCTCAAACTAATCTTTCAAAAACAATGAATAGCAATTTCAATCAAACAATCAATAACAAATTGATACAACGATACAAAGATTCAATGTAGAAAAAGCAACAATTGGACTCCTCCAATTGTGATAAAAAATCACGGGTCAACACCACAAAACCATCCATTAAGAAGATAAAAAGGAATTATACACGAAAACTCTCAATTACCTAGCAAATCTACGCTCGAATTGAACTGAACTCGGTGTGTCTCTTCCACCACCATCTTCGCCTCGGAATCGCTTTGCTCAGCATCGAATCCATAATGCTGATGTCGAATCCATAACGATGATTCATTCTTGAATTCACTAAAGTTTCAAGTTCAAGTTCCTCGAAATCCACCGATGAAGAAATCGGCTTGAATTTATCCAAATCCACTCTATTTAAAAATTAAATCAGACAGATTCAAATGTGATTGGATAGTCAAAGTGAATTTTGTTACACATATAATATTAATTTTCCTTGAAATTTGAAAAAAAATATATTGAATCCTATAAGTTTGGCAAAAAGACATCGACTTTTTTATGGTAAAATTAAAGCAGTTAGAAGATGGTGTAAAAATGCATGAATAAATAAGATAAAATATATATTTAAGTATAAAGAAAATGATAATATTATTTTTTATTTATTTATATGAATTATTTATAAAAAATAATAAATAAATAAATAAATAAAGGTAATTGTTATATGAAGTAAACCTACTTGTGAATAGGGGTGTGCGCTCGTCTGTTTGGATTGGTTTTTGGAAAAGGAAAAAATAAAAAAAATAACCATTAACCAAACCATTTTTGGAAGATTGATAATTTTTCAACCTACTAGCAACTCACCCATCCTCAAAGCCAACAAGTTGAATATTTTGACAATTTTGAAGTAACAGTTGAAATAGAAACACAAAATGATTAATATAACCTCTCTTTTTTTTTCTTTTTTCTTTTGACAATTTGAAACAAAAACATTATTATTTATTTCAAATCATGATACGAAACTCACAAATTAATCAAATGTATAATATTATTCACAATCATATTTCACAAATTGATATAGAAAGCAATCAAATTGGAGAAAAAAAATGCAATGAAAACAAGGTTATTAAAATCGGGATCCTACATTGGATCGTTAGAGGTGTTTATAGGATTGGATCGTAGAATCGGATCGAGAATCGTAAGATCCTACTGAAAAAGGCAAATTACGTAATAATTTAATTTAAATAAACATTTCTTAAAAGGTATACCCAAAACAAGCCTATATTCTACTAAAAAGAAGTGAAGATATTGTGAAACATATAATACTCCATATAAAATGTAATTATAATATTACATTATAGAAAACTTGATGGTAAAAGTTTTGCATTTCATTAAAAAAGAAGGTGAAGAAAAAGAATTTTATAACATAATACTTACAATATGCATAAAAAGTGAAGAAACAATATTTAACAGAGTCAGATATGAAAATAAATTGAGAAGTTAAAAGAGCGGCTTAACTGAATGATAAGGTTTGTCATTAGCATTCCTTATGGAGCGGGTTCAAGTCACGAAAATTGTGTCTCCAAAAATTAGGGTAAAATTGCAATCAATTTATCCTCCTTAGACCCAACTAAAGCTAAGTTTGTTTTCTCGACTACTTTAGTTTTCTTAAATTGGTATTATATTTTTTTGGGTAAATAAAATTGATATTATATTAAATGTTTGTTTCCTAATTTGTTTAGTAAATTCAAGCTTTTTTTTTTTTAATATTAATTTGAAGTACATAAATTGATATTTAGATAACAAACATAAATTTTACAATAAAATAGATTATACAATATAAAACAAGGCTTACAAATTGGATCGGATAGGATAGGATCAGATTCGGATCGGGATTCCACGATCCTATGAGATCCCATTACCAGGATCGAAAGATCCTACCTATAAGGGATTTTTTACACAATCCGGATCGATTATGCCCAAATGGATCGTAAGATCGTAGGATCGTAAGATCCGGATTGGAATTCTGATAACCATGAATGAAAATGAGAGGTACATATCATCTGATTTAGGGTTAGGGGAAAAATCAAAGAGCATCAAAACATGAGATAACAATTATATGGGCTGGTTAGGCCGATTTGTCAACGATTTGCAGATTTTAACTTGTCGGTCTACCAATCCATCCAACCCAACCCAACCCAACCTAACTCGCTCACATTCTCAAATTGTACGGGTGGGATTGAGGTGGTTTGGGTTGACGTGGTTTGACAATTCTGCCATTTATTTTTTGTGTAACTTCTCAAATACTTGTGAGTCTAGTGTTTATTTGGACTGATGTAGATTTCAAATCAAGAAATTTATAGTTAAAAATGTTAAAGAGTTAGTTATTAAGTTGGAGCAGAAAATTATAAAAATAAAAGATAAGTTGAGATAAATTAGATATATCTTAATAACATCCTTGTAATTAGAAAAAATTATTAACATAGTTTTAAGTAATTACTTTTTATAATTATTATTAATTGATCATGATAAAACTATTTAATTCAATTTTAAACTATCAAGTTTAAATTTGAAATATCCTCCTTCAATGATTAATATCCAATTCATACATTTCAAATCCACTTCCAAATAGACCCTAAATGTATTTATTTTATTTTATTTTATTTTATTCAAATTTTAAGCAAGATTAGTATAATTTGTCTGAAAAACAAATAAATCTTTTGGCGTAGAAACTTGTAGCTAAAAACAGTTTTCTATGTTTCACTGTTTCATCTAAAATTGAATACTGAGAGCATCTCCAACGGTGTACCAAATGTTTCACCAAATCTGAGTCAAAAATGGGTCATTTCTTTAATTTGATACTTCGCGCTCCAACGGTTCAACATCAAATTCGTTTCATCAAATTTGTGCTGGGCGACCGGTTGGTTGACCGGCCGGTCAACCGGTAACGGCAAAAACAAATAAATCTCCGTTTGGGAAGTGGGTTGGCTTTTTGACTTTTTGGCTTTTTGACTATTTTAGCCTGGGCTATTTTAGCCTGGTTTGGGAAGGGCTTTTTGGCTTTTTTGGCTTTTTTTGTGAGAGGAAATTGTAATGATTATGGGTTGGATTTGATGTTTTGTTTTTTGTGGCTAAAATAATCTATTTTGTTTTTTGTGGCTATTTTAGCCAAAAAAGCCTGGCTTTTTGCTTGCCAAACGGAGGCTGTTTTCTATGTTTCACTGTTTCATCTAACATTGAATACTGAATGGATGTTTGAGATTGGTTTGTTTTTAGTAACCTTTTGTTGACTTCTGTTTTTTATTTTTAGTAAATTCTTCTTTTTTAAAATATTTTGAAAGAGCTTTACACTTTTAGATTCTACTTAGCTGGAGGAATAAAAAAAAGATAACAAAAGAATTAAATGTTTAAAAAAGAAAAAAGTTTACTAAAGACAAAAAATAAAAAAAAATGAAAGTTGGGTTTTTTTTAGCTTTTTTTTTAATCTTTACTGGTGAACTTTTTTTAGACTTTTTTATATTAAAAAAATTATTTTTTAGATTCTTTTACACTAGATAACCTGGAAAAAAAAATTATCACAAATTCTTTTTAAAAAAAAAGTCAATAAAAATAAAAATAAAATTGTTAACTTTTTTAGCTGAGTGCCAAATAAAGCCTAATTGCATCGAATCACTTACAAACTAAATTACTAACTATTTTATCAATTACAAATAAAAAATAATTAGTAATTTAATTTGTATTTTTTTATTATTTAAATATCATCCAAAAGAACAATAATGTTAACATCACCCTTTTATTTACCATAATTTATTTATCTCAAAGTCAAATGGGCCAACCTAACCCTCAATCAAAAAGTAGTATAGGAAAATTCTTTTGAAGACCATACAACTTTTGTCAAAATAATGTAAAATTATTCACTAAAAAATAACAAGTGCAGCAGCTTCTTAGATTTCCCTTATATATATATATATATATATATATATTTATTTATTATTATAAAATCCAAAAATCTTTAAAATATTCACTAAAAATAAAAAAACACAAAAACCAAAAAAGTCAATTTTTAAAAAACTTAATCCAGAAAACTCAAACCAAACACAGTGAATATGATTTTGATATTATTTTTTCTAATATTCCCTCCGTCCCAAAATATTAGTCCCTTATTCCATTTTTCATTATCCCAAAATATTAGTCCCTCTTTATAAATCAAGTACAAAAATAATGTAAATTTCCTATTTTGCCCTTCTTTTAAATTAATAAACAATTTAAAAAGTACAATTATGACATTGATATTCCCAAAAAATGTACTATCAAAAGGGTAACTTTGGAAAATCAACTTTTTTCAAATGCAATAAGTGTACTACCAAAAAAAGTTGAATTCCCCAAAAGGGACCAATATTTTGGGACGGAGGGAGTATATAAAGATGATGGGATAACTTATAAAAGTAAATAAACTCATTATCGTATTCAAATTATTGCCAAATCAATTTGGAGTTTACTTTTTTTTAATTTATTAACTTTTTACGAAAAGATATTAAAAAAATAAAAAAAATAATGTGACAAATTATAACAAATAAGCTAGGCCTATTTTTAAAAGTAGAAAAAAAGGAGTCAACTTTTTTTTAAAAAAATGTATAAAAAAATAAAGAAATAATATGATCCAAATATACTAACAAATTAACTCGTTTTTTTTTTTAATTACCAAAATAAGCCGCGCTCTTCAAACCACGCATAACAAGTCAATTTTAAACATATTTTTTAACAAACTAAACATGAATCGAGCTAACTTATTCGAAGCAACCAAAAACAAATATTCCAAACATCTTAACATAACCTGCAGAAGATCACTGAGATAGATTTCAAGCTTGACTTGAAAAATCAAAGAGCATCAAAACATGAGATAACAATTCAATATAAAATAAGAAAAAAATTACAGATTAATTATAAACTTTATAAACATTAATAATTATACTTCTAAACTTTTTCATATATTTGTAAAATAAAAAATAAAAAGCCCATTGGATTGTAATTTTCCAATCAAAATATACTTAAATTTGACTTATTTACTTTTCAAACCAATAACAAACCAATTTTAATTAAATTGAGGTTGAATAACTCAATTTTTATAACACACAACTTAGGTTGAATAACTCAATAACAAACCAATTTTCCAACAACTATGTACTTCCTGGTATTCCAAATTAAAAAATGAACAAATAAACAAATATGAAGCAAGATAGATAGGACCCATCAAATTTTGTGGCAATCCCAATCTTCCTGTAAAATAAAAGAATATGCATCCATTGAAATAGTAATTACCACAGCTGAACAAGGTAGAATAATGTGCATCAACATGAAGCACAATGACTCAAAACTATCATTTGCTTATTAGCACCAAAACTTTTTCTTCCCCCACCTTTTTTTTTTTTATAAATAACATTCTAGGTCCATAACTTTCTCAGCTGCACTTCCAAATCCAATCTGATCTTTGCTAACTCAAACTAATAATAATGACGTTCCAATACAAACGAACTGTCAAATATTCGAGTCTAAAAATTGCAGGGAAAAAAATTATCCAAAGAGTCGTCAATATCAAAAACCAGCAATCATTTGTTGTCGTTGGAATGCCATGAACAAAAAACGGCTTCCTATTGGGTCGAATTCTATCTGTTCAAGCTAATGGATGCCGCCTCCTGCAATTTTTCAAAGTGATCCATCAAACATAGAAATGAAGCACCTCAAAATATAGACCAAAGATGTAAATTGCTGAGCTTACTTATGTTTCTGACTTCTGAGTATAACTCATCAGTTTCACAATGGTGTGTCTGCAATTGGCTTTTTATTTTATTTTTTTAACTTCTTTTGTCATTAGTGAACTCCTTTTTTTAAAAAATAAAATAAAATAAAATCCAAAAACTTTACACCCTTATGGTTGGTTTGGCATAAACTAAAGAGCAATGGTAGAGGGCCACAAAAAGTGTGGCTCAAATGGCTCAAAACTGCCAAAACGACGTCGATTTGACATTTTATTTGCCCAAAACGACGTCGTTTTGACAGTTTTGAGCCATTTGAGCCACACTTTTTGTGGCTCTCAAACATTTTTCTAAACTAAATAATACAAAAAGTCAAAAAGTCACTATCCTATTTAAGTCACATCATCTATTTAAATCACATCACCTCTCTAACACATCACATCAAACCCAACCCAAACCCAACCCATATAAGCCAATAAGTCAAAAAGTGCACTTTTTTAGAACATCCCAAACCAACCCTTAGTTTCTACTTGACTAGACAGACGAGATAAGTTTAAAAAAATAAAAAGTGGGGAAAAACAAAAAACAAAAAAACTTTGCTTTTTTTGTCTTTAGTGAATCTTTTTTTTTAGACTTTTCAATTTTCTTTTAGTTTCTAGATTCTTCTATCCTGGATGGACGGGAAAAAATTTGACACAAATTTGGGGAAAAAATCTCTAAAGACAACAACGTGACTTTAAGGTTGATCCCAAATTCATTAGATTTTTCCCCTCCATATTTTGACGAGTTTACATGAATCAATCTCATATCATCCATGCACTTAATTTGGGAAAGAAACATCGAACAATTTGGACACTCCCCTAAATAAATTAATGCAATTTAATCAAATTATTGGAATTTGCATCCCTCAGCTAAATTACTGGTCAAAAAAAGACATGGAAATAAATTTAGAATCATACCCTCATTTGATGAGACAATTCATGGCTGAAAATGAACTACTTGGGGAAGTAGAGTGTTCTGAATTACCTCTTGGGGCGGCTTCGCTCTTCCTCATAGTCCATCACTCCACCAGGTTCAGAGAAGATTTCCTCATGCCCTCGGAAGTCAATGTCGGCCTGCTTACAGTGTGTAACTTCTGCCACAACGTAAGTAAGGCACATCGAGCAACATACCACAGCAATTCAATTAAGACTTGTTTTTAAGTCTCTTTTTTGATAAAATCATAACTACTTGAAAAATTTTAGAATAAATTACAAATACACCTCCTGAAATTTGTTTAAAATACGAATTACCTCCTGTGGTTCTTAAAATTACAAATACCCCCTTATCAAAAAAAAAAAAAAAATTTAACCGAAAAAATGAAATTCCTAACTACTTTCATAGACAACAATAAAATTACCGAAATTGTTAACTGAAATATATTTCTAACATCATTAAAAACGGTTAATTGACTTAATGATTTATTAATAAAAAGAGTAATTTGTTATGCGATTAGAAATTTAAAGGGGGCAGGATGTAGTTTCCAAAACCATTAGGGGCAATTCATAGAAACAAACCTCAGGTGGCGTATTTGTAATTTATCTAAATTTTTAATAATAATAATAATAATAAGGTTCTGGGTATAACAGTCACCAATTTCAAGACAGACTTGCTGATTTTACTAAAAAATAAAAACAATGCAGACTTCAGGTCCAAAATAGACTGCCCACCCTCTCTCTATTCTCCACTCCTAACTCCTTAGCACACATTAAATAAATATATATCTTTTTTTTTCCCCTATCATATCCCATGTTAATTTAGGTCTCCAATCCACCCTCTCTCTATTCTCCACTCCTGTCTTCATTGTACGTGATCAAATCACCTCCTCCTATTCTCTCTCTCTCTCTCAACTTATCCTCAATTAGTATTACTCTTACCGTTTCATGAATTTAACTCTCTTTCTTCCCCACCACTTCCCTGCTTGCTTCGATGGTGGGCTTCCCTCCATTTGTCCCACCCTACCCTAACCTACAGTTCTACATAATTTCCTAGAAATTTGTTGATCATCAATCACTCATGGGAGTCCATGGACGTAGAGCAGTGATCCCAGCAGTAAGGGTATTCTCAGGTAAGGTCTAGTGAAGTGGCTGCACGGTAGGGCTAAGACTATGATAAGAATGTAAACTGTGAACATAGCAGGGAATGTTACAATCAGCATTCTTTCCTAAGTCGTGTAACTGGTGATTGAACACGGTTGCCAAATACATGGGATTGCTGAACCCTTGTGAGAGGAGGTTATCAAAAATTGAAAAAAGTCCTTGGCACTAGATTTCCAAGAGAGACAGACAGACAGGCAGGCAGAGAGACACACAGAGAGAGAGAGAGAGAGAGAGAGTAGGGTGACCTGTTCCCTGAAGGCCAAGACTAAAGCTGACAAATTTCAAATTACTAATCTGCCCCTACGGTTATCGTATAGGAGCACATTTTGTTTTCCATGTTATTGTATATTTTAGCCTATTCTTGAAGCACGTACCAACTTAGTAAGAACCCACATGCATAATATCAAATAATTTCATTTCTCCAATTCCATCGGCATGAGGCACACAACATGGCGCTACACTAATATTATTCCATGTTGTAACCCTTCCTCTACTACCATGAAGTCTTTTTTCTTCATTAGAAGTTTTTATTGCATGCTTGACTTATTTTTGGACAAGCACAATTAGGATGGCAAAAAAAATTAGCCACACGGGATATGTCTAATGCATTCAACAAGTGTCACACAGTTGTGTCCAATTCAGAAATGGATCTCCCTCCCTCCTGCTGTATTACCTCTCTTCATCCTTTTACTTCACTCTATCTTTCACATATATTGAAATAATAAATCAGAATGTCTGTTTGGCCACCATGTGTTCAAAGAAATTTTCATGAAGTTCTGCATTCACCAAACCATCTTCCTCGGTTTCTAAAGTCATCAGTCAAGTTTTTTCCACACCTCTACCCTCATCATTAAAGGATATATACGTTCAAGCTTCCAAATTTGACAGGATGTGAGAAACAAACAAGGGCATGTTGAAATTGGGAAAGAGGGTACATGCTCTATCACTTTGTAATGAGGCCAATGTTTTCCCTTATGACTGTCTTGTTTTGTTATTACTTGAATTGAGAAAATTTGAATACCTTTGAATACTTTAATAGACAAAATATAAGAGTTGCATCCCATAAGACATACAACAACCAGAAGGGAAGCATGCACTCTATATACTGACTGTTATTTATTGGAAAAAAATAAAAAAATAAAAAAATAAAAAATAAAATAAAAAAAAAGGGAACAGTAACATGGAAGAAAAAACCAGATTCACCTGACCTTCAAGGAGAGTGACTTCTTTATTTCATCAACCCTCTCTTCCACTTCCTTTCTGTGCTTCTTGTCCAACTCACTCATGGTATCCGCCCATTTTATCTTCTCTTGAATTGTGATAAGAAGATTATCTGATGTAGTCAACCTATGTTTTCAGTCAAAATGAATACTCTGTAATTGGCATATAAAGATGTATTATTTTTAAATAAACTACAGAAGTTAAAAAATGTACAAATAAATCAAGGTCTTTTGCAAGAAAGAAGCTCAACCTATATATTAGCATGTCCCACATTCATAACAAAGAGATTAGAGACCACATTGCTTGAACCTCCTAAAAGGACAAATCAAATGCTTACAAATTGAGGACTAAAAAAGGCCCTCCTTCATAAAATTAAGTTCGAATGAAGGAAAAAAAAAAAAAAAGAAAGAAGAAGATAGTGTGACATTAAACTTTCAGGAGGTGGTCTTGCATTTGTAATAAGATAACTGTCTACCCATGCATAAAACTGTGATAGTATGTGGAGACATAAACATCATTAATCCCACCTATTACATCATAAAGATTTATTTCACTTCATGCGCTCAAGTGGTATTTAGTCTTTTATCTATAAAGAAAATTTATTAATTAAGGAGCTGGTTGATTAAACTGAAATTACTTAGTGAAAATTTTTAATGAGCTGGAATATAAGTGCTGAAAACTTTACTGAATTTGTGAATACCTAAGATAAAAATGTTTCTTTTATCAGCGAAGATTAAAAATAAATAAATAATAAAGTTGCTGGTAAAATTAATATTTGAAAAGGTTCTCTGAGGGTAGTCAGCCCTTCAAGATAAGTCAAGTTTCTGATACTTCAGGAGACCCTTTTAAGGGGATTTTCAGTTTTAAGTTGTAGCCTATAAAACATACACACAACAATTTCAGATTCAAGAACTTATTATCAAACAACTCTTAAGTCTCTCCAGTATTGATAAACATCATCCAATTAGGCAAGCAAGTTAAACAGTTTGACCACTAATAGGGTTTGACTTACAATGGTTCACATGAAACAATTTCATTGTAAATCAGCTTCTATCAACCACCAAATCCGCCTAAACTTTAATGGATCTGTCATTGGAGCTTTCCAAAGATTGAAGATAATGTTGAAAACATAACTTTCAACTCAACAATTGATGTGCCTTGTGGTTATTTATATAAATTATTTCCTTTTCTAGAATGTGAATTTCCTTATTATCATCTATTTCGAAGTGACATTAGCTGGTGACTTTGGATGTGGGGGACTCCAACCATGTCAGTCAAAGGGAAATCATCTTAGGTTTGACGCAAATATGAATTTAAGTTTAATCTTTACAGCTATTAAAAGTTGTACCCTCTTAGAAATGTCATGCTTTGGAGTTGTACCTTCACTCAAAATGTTGTTCATTATAATAATATTCAGCTTGTAAGGCCATACACCTTTCCCCCACAAAATCCTATCCTAAAATAACTAAAGACATGATTTTTTTTCATGCGCTTCAAGTGAAGGCAGAGCTGCAGCCATTCACACCTCCTCTGTCCTTTCTTCCTCTCTCTACTCTCTTGCGCTTTCTTCTTTTAGTCTTGTCGTATTGTTATGAACACATAATACATTTGCTAGAATCTTCTAGCGCAACCTACATGCTCCCCAATGATCCAGAGGCATGGAAGAACGGAAGGCACACTCCTGGGTGAGTTTCACCACTGCCTCCTTTTCTTCTTTTCCAAACCATTTCTAATCTATCTTTTGGTCATTCTTTACCCATTTATTGCATGCTGCTCACTCCTATTCCCACCTTCGTTCTCATGTTCCCTCTTATTTGAAGCAACTAGATACTTCTTGCCCATAGGCATAAGCAAAATCACCAATCCGCAACGCCGGTGCAGGTGCGGGTGCAGGAGCGGAAGTGGGAGCAGGAGTGGAAACGCCTTCAAAGCGTCTATCTATATATCCATTTATATATGTTATATTTATTATTAATCCATTTACAATATTTTATGTATTTGTTTTAAATAAAACTGCAACATTTACTGACACAAATTGAAATACAATTTATATACATTATTGTTATAATAAATTTAAAATGTAGAATATTGCTACAATAAATTTAAAATGTAGAATATTGTTATAATAAATTTAAAATGTAGAATATTATATACAGGTTAGGAACGTAGACTAGTGGTAAGGCTTTTTGTCCTCCAATCAAAGAAGCATAGACACAGACATGAACATAGATGCGAACACGGGGACAGCGATTTAAAAAAAAAAAATGGGGACACTGACACGGCAGGAACACAGTAATAAAATATGTTTTCGTATATTTTTATTTGCTATCTAGATTAATATTACATCCACAAATAGTCAATATGAACAAAAACTAACTCTAATTCTATATTTAATATTTGTATCTGTGTTGTTTTACTTTTTAAAATAAATAAATTAATTAACACTTACCTTTTATATCTTTTTTTAATGGATGATCTATTAAGTATTTAAATTTAAGAAAAAAATTACAAACATTTAACATTCATTAAAAGCACTAAAGAAAATGGGGGAAAAAGGCAAGTTGGCATGTCCCCAAAGTGTACCCGAAAAATAAATTAATTAAGGGGATACATCATGTGGCGTGTCTCATACGTGTCCCCGTCGTATCTATGTGTCCCTAAAGTATCTATGTATCCGACACAGATACAGCACTTGTTTTGAAGTGTCAGTGCTTCACAGCCTTCAATCATAGGTTGCATGTTCAATACTTGGTAGCAATCAACCAGCCACCCAATGCGAGAGAGAACTATTGTGTGATTTTCTTACTACCTGCTACACAAGTGGCAGCTAAGGGTTAGAGAAAACAAAATTCGTTTGAATTTGCAAATTGATCAATTCAACAAGCAGATTTGACAAGTTTTCATCATCAATTTGCGAATCCACACACCAATTTGTGATCCGTGACCTTCCTTACATGAATTAGATGACCTAGGGTTCGAGCCCTTCAAATGGAAGCCTAAGATTGCATTTGGTAGAGTTTTCTAAATATGATTTGAGAATAGAGTTGTGTTTTGAGTTTGTGAGTTTTGGAATTATGATTTGAATGTGGAAAATTTGTTTGGTGAAAGAGTTTTGAAAAGAGTTTTGAATTGAGTGGGAAATTTTTAATGTGACATGTGATATTTGATACAAAAACTTACAACTCATAACCAAACACACAACTCAAAATTCTATTAAAGTTCATAAAAAATTTCAAAAATTCAGAAAATATTTTTTATTGAATATATAAAAATTAACATGTGTCAATTGCGCAAAAAAAAAAAAAAAAAATGCACTGTTCCGATCAACCGACCGGATCACCGGTTAGCCCAAATTTTCCGGCCTTCAACCGCGTTTTCAAAAGTGAGTGGAATTAATTTTTGAAAATCATAAACAAACACCATGTTCAAATCAAGCTCTGGTTAATGTTCCAGAGCTCCACCAAACAAAGCCTAAACTTTTCTACCTTAAATTAATATTAGCCAGTGGACTTGTGAAATTTCTAATCATTAATGTTAAGTGTATTGCATAACCAAACTAATTTCAGTATTCTTCCATTTTTTTATTGACTATTATTGATTGTCACCTGTTGTAGATGATAGATTACTTAACTAACTGCTTAGAACCTGATTTACACAATTTCATTCTCCAAAGAAGGGAATAATACTCTAGATAGACCATAGGTTGCACCAATGACATACAGAATAACTTACCCACTAAAAGAGATTTGTAATACAAATGTAGTTTAAGAAAACATTACTATGCTTGACGAAATTTATAATAAGTATTAAAGTTGAATAGTGAGAGAGAGAGAGAGAACAAAATCTGAGAACCCCACAAGATGAAACCTTCTACAACCAACCAAAAGCTTACTACAAAAAATGGTTGTATCGATCATGAAACTGAACTAGTTATATATATGTGTGTGAAACTTAACTAGTTATCCAGAGTTCATGACATTGTAAAGCAAAGGAAATATCATCCTCCAGAGCTCAAGACATTTTCAAAGCCAAGATCACCAGCTTTAAATTGTCTTCAGAGTTATTTCTCATTATCCATATCTAGAGATACGTACATATGTCACAGAAAAGTTTAAAATCCAGTCGGATCCAGCATGATTGCATCAGAATCCAATTTGCAGTTCAGATAGTCATGTTTTTTAAATGAAGATCCTTCATTTGCAAACAGCTAGACTGTGTACTATAAGTCTATAACAATGAATCATTGTGCATTCCAACATTCAACCAAACGTCAACCAATGTGTGAACATAACTAGTTGAATTTTAAATAAATTAAACCGGAAATATTACCAGTTTGATAATGTTTGTATCATACTCCCCAGTTGCCCAGGTCTCAGATCCCTGCCTGCTGCAAATTGAACCTACACCCACCAAACAATTAAATTAAGTACCAATTACATGACTTGTATTAAAATACATGTCAATTTTAAATAAAAATCAATTGGGGACAATGAGTTCAAACCTCAAAGCATCTTCGCAACTGATCTAACTTCCCTCTGACTATGCCCTACAAAAAATTCAAAAGTCGGCACATTTTTACTTCAATTTATAATTTAAACAAAAACCAAAATAAAATAATTTCAAATATTATGGAAAACAAAAGGAAAATATACATGAATTAAGTGTTTTAAACTAGTAAATAATTTCTTTTCATGTCACAATTAAATAGACCCAAAATACAAGACAGTAAAAGGAAGGAGGTATTGGCAATCAAGCAGATTTTCTGATGAGGAAGCATAGATAGGATACCTACCACATACATGCACTCATTGATAAGAAAATCTTCAAGTTCACGTACATTTGTAATATCTAACTCCTGCATCAGTACATCATAGGGCAAAATCTGGGAAAGGACTTAAAAATTAGAGCCCTAGAATCTCAAGCAAACACCAAAAAGAAAAGCTGACTGGAAAACAAAGCAAGTGATAAATAAACAAAATCTTATGAATTGAATGCTACCATATTTAAACATATATATATATATATATATTATACGTGGGTGTAAAGACGACACAAACAAAATATAACCACACAAGGAAATCATAACAAAAATATCACATACATTTGTAATTTATATTGGCAGGGTAGTATAATACTTCATTCTTAATTTCTAATAATATATATTGGCGCTGTTTGGGAACCCAAGTTTGAAGCTAAAATAGTCTCAAACACTAAAAAAGTCAAATAGCCTCAAATAGTACCCTAAACCAATGATTTATATATATATATATATATATTTTTAAAAAAAGAAGAAGAAAAGCAGCTCGGCAATGGGCAGCCTACACTGTCACGTTGACAGTGTGGTGACAGCCTAGTCCACAGATAGTAAAGGACAATTTTGCCCCTTTAGATCAATTTTGAAAAAAGTGAGGTTAGGGACAAATTTGTCATTTCAGCTTCAAACATCATTTCAAACATATTTTTCAATATAACAACTCAAATAAAAATTCATCCCACCTTCCCAAACACAAAAACTAAAATAGCCAACTAAAACAGCCAAAAAGCCTAAAAAATAGCCACTTCCCAAACACCCACATTGTATAGAAATGTAAAGTGAATGTACATACACACTTGAGTAAAAGAATTCCATCACTCAGTCAGGTATCACCAAGTCCAACAAACATCTGGATCAGCTAAGTAAGGAAATTTTTGGGTTTGTTTGGTTTGTGTTTGTAGAGTAGTTTTTGAGATAAAAAGTACGAAAACTTGTTTGGTTTGTCTTTTTTCAGAAATGATTTTAGAAAATTGTTTTGGGGAGAGAGTTTTAAATAAAGTGATTGATTTGATGTGTACAAGAGAGAGAGTGATTTTGGAAAGTATGAAACCAAACAAAATTTTGAGATTTTTTTTGAAAAAATTTGTTTGGTTTGATTACACTCGAAAATTTGTTTGTAGAGAATTTTTTCCAAAATTTTTTCTGAAAAACAAACCAAACAAGGCCTTTATATTTATGTTTGACAACGTCAAATCCCATACATATTGTCACTGTTTTAACAAAACAATTGAATTTTAACAAACAAGTTAAAAATGTATGAATGTTTTAAAAATAATAATACCTTGTCTGTCTCGGCCAGTGTGAGCACAGTAAGTTGCTTAAGCTTCAGAATTTGATCAGGCACCAACTGCAGAAGATGACTAGCATTACCTAAAAAATCATGAACATTTCCAGAACAAAATTTCAGTCACAAAAAGTTTCTCAAGCACATCTCCATAAAGCCACTTTTAGTTCAAAAGAATAAAAAAAGAATCTACTAAATCAATTTCCAGTTTCTATTTTAAGTCTAATAAATTCAACCTTCTAAATGCCAATTAATAAGCAATAAAACCTTCTGTATAAATAGAACTCAGGTTGCAGCAACCATTCATGAACAATCAAATTCATAAATGGTGCAGCTTCTGTATCACATCACATGCTTCTAAACTTCAAAATTCATAGATTCTTAATGCCACATGACATGTGAGATAACAAGAGAAAACTGACAAGGAAAAATGTCCATCACTAAACTTAGCACGGGCTTCATGGGCTTCCCCTCTTGCAAAGGATATAGGAGAAAAAAGGTCTCTATTGCAATATATATATACATTTTTTATTTTTTTGTGGATAAATGAAAAAGGCCTCTACTGCAACTTAGTACACATAATCTGAAATCATCCTTGTGGATTTTATTACTTCCCAACCAGAAACACATAATCAGGATTTGATTCATAAGGCAGAATCACCATTACATATAGTTTGGAATTGAAGCTCGGACAAGAATTAGGTGGCTGACAAGCATAAGTGATTTAAATAATGCTCATAAATAGAAAATTAGCTTACCTTAAATATAAAACAGTATTTAGATGCATACCCAACACAACAACAAATGGAGGGAAAAGTATAACTGTCCAACAACAAATTGGGATAGCTCAAAATTAATTATTTTAACAATAATTAAATGGAATGCTTACTCTTGTAGTCACTCCACGTGCCATGGGCAAACAAACGAAGCAGATCAAGGTATACAGAGTGCTCAGTTCCTTGGAGCTGCATTCAAGTTCATTAGGTAAATTTTGAATTAGCCAGAGATTTCAAACTATTTCTGAAATAGAATTTACAGCTGCATTCAAGTTCATTAGGTAAATTTGAATTAGCCAGAGATTTCAAACTGTTTCTGAAATAGAATTTTCTGTAAACAACTGTTCTGACACTCAACTAACAAACGATCAACCAACAATAAATGAAAACTGAAAGATGCACTTAACTAGCACACAGTCAGCGATGAGCAATGACTTGAAAGAACAATAGCAAACTTAGCAACATCAAAATTTGAATGTGACACATGGACACACACAAATACACGCAGAAAAAAGAAGATAACAAGGGTATGGGCACAAAGAAACATCATCCAGCAATAAAGCATAAAAGCATAAAAGGTAAGTTAAATGTTGTGCATGCTCATGCATTTGTATCAAGCAATGGCAAACAAGAACCTCATTGGCAAGGTATAGACTAACATATTAAGTTGACCACTCAATTTTGACTCTCTGTATTTTCACTTTTGCTTATCTTGTTTGCTTCTCCAGCACTTCAATCCAACCTAGAGGCCTCATACTCTCTCTTTTAATTTCAAAGCATTTTCACTATAGAATGCCTAATAGAGTTGCCACCCATGTACATGAGGAATACAGAAAAACCATCCCTCTCTGTTTACAACCAAACTAGCTAGCACACTGATGCACAGCAAACACCACACGCAACTCCCTCAAGCTCACAACCCCTAAACCACCTTCCCCTTAACTCTCCAATCAGCCCAACATGAATTAAGCCACCCAAGGAAACCCAAGAATAGGGTTGATCCAACCAAAATTTCACTGTGTCCAAACCTCAAGAATTTGGCTTGTTCACCCCGCTCTAGGCACAAATACAAAGGGTGCTTAGAATTTCAACAATATTTCCCTGCCCACCATCCTCGACCACCTTGAAGACATCACCAAATCTAGATTTTTCCATTTCATTGTGTTCTACCATAATGAACTTTTCCCCACATTCTAAAACCTAGCCACTAACACCTCACACCAGAAAGCTACCATTCTTCCATGTACTCAAAACCTTAAACTCATCATTTTCTTATTTTTCATATAGAAAGTATCATTTATAATCAACATATCTAATAATCTAATAATTAACATAAAAGGGGAGGGTTTTTGTAAGCAAGAAAAAGTGCAATCATCAACGAAAAAAATTACAAAAGCTTAATGTAGCTTGAGTTGAGGGCATGAAGGGGAGAGAGGGAGATGATTTATTCATGCCCAAATGTAGCTTGAGTTGAGGGCATGAAGGGGAGAGAGGGAGATGATTTATTCATGCCCAATAAGGGTATTCCACTAATTTAATTAAATGATAAAAGAGGACAACGAACATTATAAATCAATCTAATTCATCCTCGAGATCAAAAAGCTATAATGTTTGAATGCATCGGGATTTGCGAGTTGCGGTAGCAAGAAAATTTGCAATGGCCCATATTACAGAGCATAATGTATATAAATATCTACTCAGCTGGCCCAAATGGGTTAATAACGCCGTTTTACGTACAATATAGTAGATCATAAAGAAACATAATAAGTTAACTCATTTAACATGAGATTCTTCAAAGATACTTATCGAAAAAACTAAAACAAGCAATAAATGAAGAAGTAAATATAACAAAATTGTCTACAAATATGCATGATGGATGTATAATCAACTGATCAATATTCAACAGCACTATCTTTGAGATTCCCCCTAAAGTAGCATATGTTGGTCAGACTACGGCGATTGAAGGCATTTTTACCATATAATCTTATTAAGTGTGCGTTTTAGCTTCATCCAATTTCCAAAAAAAAATCTCAATTGTTTAAAAACCTTGTATTTTTTTTAATGGAATATTTATGGAATCTCCATGAATAGGACCAAACCTTATTCCACAACACGCATTTCCAATCCCTCATAGGAACATTTATTGCTATCTTCAGATAGTTGACAACAAACATAACAGCACTACTGTCGACACCTCTCCTCCACTGTATAAGATGGGTTCCATTGACTATACCTAGGTTGCAGCCCGTTAAGCATTTCCCTAATGACTTAATTTAGGGCAAGTTTGGGATCTTTCAAAAAACATAAAAAGTTACTTAAAAAGTTAAAAAGTTAACACTATTCACCAAAAGTCAACAATTACGACTGCACAACTCCCAATTCGAATTTTTTCCTACAAATCAATTTTTATAATTTTTTATTACACATTTTTCCATAAAAAGTCAAAAAGTTAACCCAAATATCTATATTTTCAACCTCAATTTTTTAGTCCAAAAAGATAAAAAGTACACTTATTTAAGACACCCCAAACAACTCCTTAGTTATCAACAAAAAGTATGTCACAATGCAAAAAAGTATATTATATGTAAGTAAGGATCTTAACTCACTCGATCAATTCCATTAGCCTGGCTCATTGACTTAAAATGGCATCCACCAAGCTCCAATGCCTAATGTAGTTAGCCTCATCTACTACCATATATTGGTTTGAGAGAACTGGTATGTAAGTTAAGTGAAAACATTATAGGGTATTTTGAATGTTTCAGATGCTTCCACAAACACCATAATTTCTCTCAATCCATCACCAACCCTCCATATACGTCGAACCGCATTAAAAGAATAACTATGGAAATCAAATTGCACAAGATACCAACAGCATAAATGCATATATCACAAGATCCTAATACACCAAAAACCAATTTAAACTAGATTTATGGAGCATCAACTGAATGACAACAATTTAACACAATGCCAAAACACTAGTATCACAAAAATGGACTGAAAAAAATGATTAAAAAACCACAAAACAAAAACCGACAAAAATGGATGTAAAAAAACTAAAAACTTATACAAATACTAAAAATAAAACATTGAATTTTAGGTCCTATGAGGCCAATACAAGTATATATACCGAACAAAAACCCACAAAATTTTTAGGTTTTGGACGACATTCAGACCTCGAGAACGTTTGGAACGGAGAGAATCTCCGAGAAAGCGAAGAGAGAAGGGTGCGAAGTGGCTTCAACGACGACGTTTGCGACAGAGACGCCCTTCTGGATCGAAGCTTGCTTGACGAAGTAATCGATGTGCTCTGCTTGTCTGTGTTCGATGTCCATCTTTGAATTTCACAACCAAAACAATCTCAAAAAAATCAAATTAAATAATAAAATTTAGGTACAAAAAGGGTTAGAGAACATTGAATTGAGAGATGAAACTAGAGGTTTTAGATTCGATTACTATAGAAAGAAATCAGTGGTGTAGTGATTCGAGGGTTTTTAGGGTTTTGAAATTGTGAGCAAGTGTTGTTCACGAATTCGCCTGACAGAGAGAGTTGCTTGTTGCCCTGTGGGTGGTTTCACTTTTTGTTCTGTATTTATAGTTGAGGTGCTTTTAAATTCCTCCCCATTTTTCATGGGTGATTTTACTCGCATCACTATTTTATTCCTTTATACCTTTTATATGAGTTTTTTTTTTTTTTTTTTTTTCTAATTTTATCTATGTATAAAATTACCTTTAAAATAAAATATTAAAATTAAATATATTTTGTTATCTCTTTACACCCTTTGATCTTTAATCAATACTTTTCTTTTTTCTTTCTTAATTTATCTTTTCTCTTACACATCTCTTTTTAAAAAGTAAGAATCATGATATTTTGATCATTAAAGAAAGTAATAGATGAATAAACGGTGGTGAAAAATTATAAAAAAAAAAATGAAATAGTGAGTTTTTTTATTTATTTGATAAGTTTTTATTTCGTTTTTCTGGACTAGTGTTCGACTTTCGTTCAATGGTTCAAAATCGAATAAAATAAAATAGTCTGACATCACATTGTCGAACAAAAAATATAAATTTGGTAATCAACTACCGAATAAAAAATATATTTCCAATAACTCCAAACCGAATTTTTTCAATTTGTTTGGCTTCTCATTACCATGTATTTTCAGTTTCATTTCTTTTTCTTTTTTTTTTTCTTTTCTTTTTTTTGCCTAGAAAGATTATACTTATACTCATTGCTACAACGCAAGTACTGTAATATTAGTGGACTCTAGTCATGAATTTATTACAGACGAGGTTTGTTAAATTTTTTTATTTATTTTTATGAATACGATTTTTTCTTATTTTTAATTTGTGTTCAGTTTTATTAATAATTTGACATATAAATGTATTTATTATCTTTAGATTTTTCGTAGTCGTGAAGCATTAATTAAATGGGCTTCTAACGTTAGGAAGAAGACTGGATTTGTCATTATTATAAAGACATCAGATGTGGGAGGCAATGGCAAAAAACTAATACTTACACTTGCTTGTAAAAGAAATGGTTACTATAGAGATAACAGAAAGATCAAGGGGGAACAATTGAGGTTGACAAGTTCTAAAAAGTGGATGTCTATTTCTCTTAAGGGGGAAAAATTATCTATAAATTACCAAGACGAATTATGATAACATATTTAATTGATGGATGCAAACAATAACAGATTTTATGAATGCATGTTTGATTTATGAATTTTTTTATGGATATTTCAAGGAAAAAGTAAACCTTTCAATGTACAGCGACGGGAGCCTAGACAACTCTATTGTAGTTTGGCAATATAACACTAGAGTAATCTCATTTGTATAACAATGTATCACTGAATATGCACTTCATAAGTTGCCCAAATTAATTTCTTGTTATTATCTAATTAGTCGGCAACACAATGTTAGGAAAAAAAATATTGTCCGGTAACATGGCACTGGAGTAATTCAAATTAATTAGCGTTGTATTACCGAACAAGCCCATCACAAATTAAAAAAACACCATTTGAAAGAAAGTGTCTCTGTAAATATATAGCAACAAAATGCTGGAGAGATACATCTATTTTTTCAGTAGCATAACACCGGAATAATATAAATTGTTTAGTATCCTGTTACCAAAATTAGTGGTGTAAAGAGATGAAATAGTTAATTTACGATTAATTTTGGTAATATATTGGGGGTGTAATGAGAATTACATTTTTTTTAGTAGTGTAATGAGATTGAGGGTGTAAAGAGGTTAAATAATGGTAAGTAAAATCACCCTTATTTTTTGGTTTAATTACACTAACACCCTATATATTTATTGAAAATTTACTTTTGGTCCATTTTAATTTATTTATTTTTATACTTTAAATTAAGTTGCAATGCCATCGTTTTATCCAGTACCTATTTTTAGCCTCCGTTTGAGATATGAGTTCGCCTTTTAACTTTTTGATTGTTTTAACTTGGGTTAAAAAGTCTCGTTTAAGATAGACTTTTTGACTTTTTTGACTTTTGTAAGAGAAAAAATAAAATGATTATGGTTTGAAGGTGACATTTTGTCTTGTTGATTTTTTAATCTATTTTGTCTTTTTATGTCTAAAATAGCCACAAAAAAAATTTATCCCAAACATAGCCTTAATGAGCTTGACAAAATTTTGAAGTTGATGGACCAAACTAAGGGCAAGTTTGGGATCTTTCAAAAAAGATAAAAAGACAAAAGTTACTTAAAAAATTAAAAAGTTAACACTATTCACTAAAAGTCAACAATTACGGCTGCACAACTTCCAATTCAAATTTTTCTCTACAAATCAATTTTTACAATTTTTTATTACACATTTTTTCATAAAAAGTCAAAAAGTTAACCCAAACATCTATATTTTCAACCTCAATTTTTTAGTCCAAAAAGATAAAAAGTGCACTTATTTAGGACACCCTAAACAACCCCTAAGATTTTTATGAAACAAAAAAAATGTTGCATATTGCTTACGTGGGAATCTTCGTCGACCTAATTAATATTAAATAGATAAAAAGATAATATTGCAATTTAACTTAGGCCTCGTTTGGGAATAAATTATTTTAGTAATTTTTTAACTTTTTAATTAAAATATGAGGTAAAAAAATTAGTATGTTTAGAATTACTTTTTGATATTTTTAAGAAAAGATGTGTAAAAAATAGAGAAAAAATGAAATCTTTTGACCTTTTAGTATAAGTTATAGGCTTTTTAATTTTTTTAGTAACTTTTTGATTTTTTGACTAAAACACTCGTATGCCAAACAAGACCTTAGAATGTAAAAATTAATTGTCACAATTGAAAGTTGAGGGGTCAAGGTAAAATTTCAATAGAAATAGGGTATAGCTTCTCTGAAATTGTCATATTTAAGAGAACATTTGAGCTTAATAAATCAATTTTTTGACCGATTTCGATGATTCGAACTGTTCACTTTTTAAGACTCGTCAAATAGAATATTAATACACAAAATTAAAATTATTGGATATTGGTAACTGTACGGGGAGGAAATAATTCTCCTCGTATAATCCTGTTGACCAAGTCCACGCTCCTCCGTACGACGTCGCTTTATCACCTGAAAACACAAACGTGAGCTAGCCGGCGGGTGTGTGCCGGAAACCTCTCCGATGCCTAAGTCAGTAAGCTTGACAAATAGACAATGCTCTGAGTTCTTAGAAAGAATTATGTTCAATTACCTCCTCCAAGGTGATGCTTGTGAGCTTTTATAAGTTTCATATGGCACAATCCTAGTTGGACTTGTATTTCTCCATGCAGAGTCCTCCTAGGATTCATACTCCAAAGGATAATGCTTATCCTTTTACACCCTCCCCCACTGCTTAAACCAAGTGGGATGGTTTTCCTCTTGGCCGAACTTCCACGTGACCGAAGTAAAATTGGCTATACCGAGCCACAGAGGGCCGAACTGTCCTTAGCTCGGTCTTCTCCTCTAACTCCTTACCTCGGCTGCCCCTGTTCAACCCTGGTGTGTTAGATCAAACTTCCAAGTAGCAAGTTCTGACCGACCTAACCACAGTATGTCACGACCGGACTAATTCTGAAACCGGCCTATCTCCAAGCTGCCTCCGGACCGGAGTAGCTTTACTCTTCCTTGGGCCGAAGTAACTATCTCTTCTTGAGCCGGAGTAATTTCACCTCCTTGGGCCGGAGTATCCAATACGGCCTTTTTTCTTAGTCCTTCGCGTTTTGGGCCTCAAAGCCCAACTGGCAGCTCGGCCAAGTTTTTCCCAGAAATTACCCTCTCAATTGCCCCTTAATTCCATCTGCGCAACATGATTGGGATTACCAGTCTTCTGGCCGAGCTAGAGTTTATTAAGCCTTTCCAGCCGAGCTAAAAAACCCTTTAGCTTTTCCAGCCGAGCTAATTTTACGTCGGGCTTCACTCTGTTCGGTCAAAACGTCTCTTCAGTCACAGCGACTGTAACGCTTCCCATTCCCATGACACGTGGCAGATTCTGATGGGCTGAGGACGGCTGTCACGCTGTCTTTCGTACTTCGTGAATTTTGAACAGTCCCCGCCACTTTTTGCCGCTCGTCCTTTTCACAAAACATCCCTTCATCTCGAATCATTCACTCACACTTTTCACATTCTTCTCTCTTCGTGCCCCAGCCTTTTCAACCTGCGTTCTTGTTCTTCTCTTGCAGCCACTGTCTTCATTTTCAGTCCCCTTCTCTCTAATCTGGTAAGTAAATCTTTTTTCCTTCCTTGTTTTTGCTTTTGTAAATGTTCTACGTATTTGTTTCTTACTTTCTATGTTTTTGCAAAACAGTTTTCCTCCATTTCTGCTTCGCTCCTTGTACTCTTTTGAAAAATTTAGTAAGAACTCATGTGTATGAACTATTATGTAGAAAAACCCGTCTTGGATCCAAAATCACATAGCAACCGAACTAGGATCCTGTTTGCCCCCAAATAGGTAGATCTCTGTAGTTAAAGACCGAACTAGAACTTTAGCCGAAATAAAATCAAAGGGGTTACCAGAGCCTAATTCGCTTTAGCCGAAATAAGATCACCAAGTTTTGAATATAGCAAACTAGGAATCTTGGTTATCAACCGAACTAAGCCTTTGGGGCCAAGCCGGCTTTCTTGGTTCTTAACCCGAACTTAGAAAGCCGCCCCTAGAGGCTTAACCGAAGTAACTCTATTCATACCACAACTGATTTAGGCCTTGGGGCTAAACCAGCTTTCTTAGTTTTTTAGACCGAACTCAGAAAGCTGCCCCTAGACGATAAATTGGTCTATTCTGCTCAAAACCGAGCTAACAAACCTTCTGATGAACCGAGGTAGAACCAGCCTACTAAGCCGAAGTAGGATTTGTATATCTTGCTTATAATTTGTAGCGCGGTCCAACGATCTATGCTTAACCCCTTTGTTTTCTACCTTGCAGACTTAGGTTGCCCAGGCACTCCTGCGTGTGCTCAACCGAGCTACTGAGCCAAATTTTTGTACCGAAATAATTTATTCGTAAATTATACAACAAATGGGTAAGTATAGGTATTTAGTCGAAACCCCTGGTGGCATGGCCTAATTTAGGCAAGATTACCAGATTCCTGATGATGTCCAACTGGTGTTGGCCAAGAAAAACATTATTCCTTGGGAAAATGAAGGCTTCGACCCTTTTACCCTACAATCAATAATAGAAACCGGACTACGGTTCCCTGTCCAACCGTTGATCTGCGAATTCCTTAGGCAGACTAGGTTATGCCCCACCCAACTGTCCACCAATACATACCGTATTATTATGGGAATAGCCGCACTAAACCACCAAACCGGTTTAAACCTTGGCCTTGCCGAAATATTCCATCAATATTCCATCGGCTCGAAAGATGCTGGGTGGGTCTATTACCTTAGGATCCGCCGCCGCCGAGAGAAGATAGTTAAGCACACACCGGACAAAGACCTTAATGATGATGACTTCTTCTGGGTCTCTGGGAATTTTGAGGATTTTCAAGCCCAAATTCCTGGCCGACCTATCAATTGGAAAAAGGGAGAGCCTGGTAATTTAACTTCGGTCTTGTTCCTTGAATATTATCTCGGTTTTTTTTAGTCTATTGACCGAACTAACACTTCTTCCTTTTTTGCAGATTTCGCCCACCTTCATTCCCTGTATAGCTATCCCAACCTTGCGGTTTTGCGAGCCGCACTACGGATTAAAGAAAGAGGTTGGGCCAAGCTTCTAAATTTTGAGCCGACCTACCGATATAGCGGTCGCCGAAAAGCAAGAGTAACCGATTTCCTACTTGAGGAAGCACCAGAACCGGACCCAGCTTTGCCCGAAATAAGACTTGTTCCATTAACTGCTGAGGAAGAAATGGCCAAGAAGAGCAGAGTAAGGGCGCTTCTGACCGAAACAAGTAGGGCCGAAGTACCGTCACCAAGCCAAACGCAGCCCGCCGTTGTGGCCCTCCCTTCTCAACAACCGTCTTCATCGCGCCGCACCAAGCGCGCCCGAACCAGCGAGTCCGAACCAAGTTTGGTTGATGAAGACGAGACTGTTACTCCACCAATCTTGCCACCGAGCCCCCAACCGGAACCTACCGACCGAACTACCACCCGTTGGGTACCAAAATTGACTTTTAAAAACCGAGATGTCGAGGATGCTGATTCGGTTGTCGCCGAAAAAGATCACGAGTTGGCCTTTAATCTGGCCAAGGGAGTGTGCCTCCCCAGGGATATGGAGCACCACAGAAAGCAGCTAAACATCGAATTAAAGTCCATTCGGTCTGCAACGAAGTCCATGATCCTGGTATGCCGCTCTGTCCATTTTTCGGTCTGATTTTTCAAACTTTTATCTCGGCTCATGGGAAGTCCTCGTTTTTTGCCAGGCAATCCAAAAAAACTACCATACTCACAAGAAGGTGCTGGAACTCAGACAAACTGCAAGGGATGCTGTTGCGGAAGCCGAAGTGAAGTCGGCCGAAGTAGAAGAAATCAAGAAGCAAATGGCCGAGCTTCAGGCTGAGAACAGCAAGCTGACCGGACTGGTTAGTTCGGCTGAGGCAGAAAGGCAGAAGACTGCCATAGCTCTTAAGGACAAATACCTGCGCGAGCTGGTGAAGCTCGAAAGAAAAAAGGATGCCGAAATAAAGGAGAAGGTGAAGGAAGCTGACAAACAAGGTTTCAAGAGGGCGGAGGATGCTTATGCCCAACAATGCAATGCTGCCAAGGAGCTCTTCTTTAAGTGCGGCTGGAGGGGAGCCGTTGAGAAGCTCGGTCATGATCCTCAGACCGAGGTTTTCAACCCTCCAGCCTACTTTATACCGAACTCCCTGATGGAGTATGCCAAGGCCATGCAACAGCAGTTCCTTGAGGGCTCAGACGATGAAGACTCTGATGAAGACTCTGCCCCTGAGGATACTTCGGTTGTGGATGCAGATCAGGTAGTTCGGTCGGAGCCCATGGTGGAAGATCTAACTATTGGTCAACCAAGTGAAACCGTGGCTCCGGCCGAAACCATTCTTCCTTCTGAAAACGTCCTTGCGCCCGAAACCAGTCTTCAGGTTGACGCCGATGCTGCCTTCGACGCCGAGATCGAAGATCTTTTTTCTTGACTTTGTACTTTTTTCTAAATTCTTTCTTCTCTTTGTAACCGAAGTATGCCCCTTTGTAATGACTTTTCTTTGAATGAAAATTTTACGCAACTCTTATTCCGGTTGTGATATGTATGCCTGTATTAAGCTATTTTTGCTTTAGCATCCAGCATGCGTGTGAGTGTTGCCATGACAGTATGCTTACATGCGGCTAAGTGCTTATATGAGATAAACTGTTTGAATGCCTGTGGGTGGAGCGAATTGCTAAATTGGAAAACACATTAAAACTGTGAATTTTAAGCCCACTTGAGGGTGGCAAACCTGCATTTTAGCCTACTGCGAGTAGCAAACCATTTTCAAAACAAACATGAAATGCTTTGTTCCAATTTTAGGCCATTTGGTCATACTTGTTTGCTGCGCGCCATAACATAGTAATTCTAGGCTAACAATTGGTTTAAGAACACATAAAGTTTCAAAAACGGGATTCACGGTTAGTAGAGGCCGGTCTTCGGACCGGGCGAAAGGGTGCTCATAGCTGACCTCCCGATCGTACCCAAGCTCCCGAGCCGAGACAACTCCGGTGATGAGCGACATGTGCCTTCGGCACCGAGTCAGGGTTTCCTAAATTCCCCATTTTAAAAATATTAGGTGCGACTCTGTATCTGGCAAAGCAGTCCATGTTGGCAACTACTTTTTCAAAAATCTGTTTCCCAAAACGATTTGCCAGATGTTGACTCTTTGGTTCAGATTAAGACCGCGACACAAATCGAGTCCGAACTGTAGCACGAGGTCCCACGCGGCTTGTTACAATTTGGCTGTTTGGGTTGGCCTCGGACGGCCGGAGAATGCGCAGCTGCCATGGTTCTTGGAGGGGGTTGGTAGTGACCATGCTCACTTCGGAGGCTCTTGTAGTTGTAGTACCGCTCGAGCTGCATTAGTGTTACGGTTCAAAGTTCTTCAGGGTTGCTCCCGGCATTATCAATTAAGCCTTGCTTTAAGGCATCCTCAATCTGCCCCCCATTTCATGTAAATCAGAAAAGGTAGGAAGGGAGTACAATCATCTTTTCCTTAAACTTCGGCTGAAGATTGCTCACAATCACTGAATCTGGTCTTTGTCTGTAGGCCTTAAGGTCATCAATCGAAGCCTTGGCCCTCCATCTGGTCACGAATTCTGATAAACTCTCTTAGCTCTTGCCTTGGTTGTCTCGAGATCACGGGTTGTAATCTCGATTTGTGTATTGTATGAGTATTGCGTAATGAAGGCCTCGGCCATCTCGTCCCAGTTTCTCTTGACATCATCTTCTAATTTGGCATACCATATGGCCGCCACACCCGACAGGGTTCGGCCGAACAGAGACAGCTTCTGAAGTCTGCTGAGGCCCATTGGCCTTAAGATGTTTGAAAACAATCTCAGGTGCACCATGGGGTCCCCGGACCCATCAAATCGATCAATGTGCGGCATTTTGAATCTGTCAGGCAGCGTCACAGCTGCGTCGGTATATCCATCTTCGATGTCAGGGATGGTCTTGACTCCTTGGGATCTCTTGAACAGCTTTTCGAGCTTGCTCAACTTCAATGATGTGGGGTCTGTCTCAAACTCAAAGGGAGAGTCCGGTAGGTTGGTGGGTGTTTTGGATAACTGGGGTTGGATTTGGGGTAGGATTGGGGGTAGAGGTGGTCCCGTGGGAATGTCCGTATCATTCTGAACATTAGCTGTCTCCCCGGGGATGGGAATTCCTGGCAGGGGAGGAGCTTGCTGCGAAGCAGATGCTCCGGTTTGCTGCTGTAACCTCACGATTAACTCTGCTTGTTCATTCATAATCGTAGCCTGCTGCTTGGCGAACTCTGCCTATCGGACAGCATCCTGCTGCATCATTTTCATACTCTCTTGGAGCGGGCGCACCATCACCTCTAAATTGGCCATACTGTTCTGCTCTGACTAAATTATCGGTATATGTTCCATTTCTGTGGGAGAAACAGAATCCCGATCCCTACTGTACACAGGTGGGGTAGACAAAGCCCTCTGTATTGACTGTTGAACTGATGCCCTCTGCCTAGCTGTCCTCCGTCTAGTAACCGGGGGTAGAGAGTGGTACACTGGTTGTCCGTCTACCAGATCCTTAGATCGATGGAGTCGACGACCTCTAATCTAGAGTGCTTGGGGAATATCTACTGGGTCAGAAGCAATTGTGCTCGACTACCTAGTAAAAAGATAAATAAAGCGTATAAATAAACCGATAATTAGACAGCGTAACAACGTAAAATAAACACAACACACAGCTGGGTATCACAACAAATTGCCAACAAGCTGAATGTGCTGTTCCTTAATCACTGATCACTGTTTCCAAATTGTTGCCCCTAAGTCTGAATCTAATACCCGTAGATGACTGATTCCCAAAAACACTGATGCCTGCAGGCCTGACACTCAGACTTGCGAACTGATATGTGTGTTCCCTGCATAGATACACTCACATAGCAAGTAAAGAGAGCCAAAACACCCCTATGGCGGGGTAGGGTTTCCCTGTCCTATTTTTGTCAGGAGCTAGGGTTTCACTATGCACGCAGCAGTTTTCAAACAACCTAACATCGGGTAAGCAACCTGTCCTAGTTTGGAATAGTCACTACGGATTTCGATATGCACTAGGTCGAATGGTAGAAAAGGGTGCCCCGGTAAAACCGGGTTTTGTGTTCCCATACTGTCAGAGCCCACAACCGGTTAGCCTTATGGCATGCTTTGACAAAGTCAAGCCTCCGGCAAACCGTTCAGGAATGGCAGATGGCAAACACGGTGTCCTAGGCGCACCAATGCACATGCAATGCAAAGAGACACATAAATGAAATCAAAATAGGATATCACGAGTTCGAGTCAAGCTCTCTAAATCCCCAGCAGAGTCGCCAGAAATTGTAGACGGGCCCTCGGGCCTCATGCTATAGTTGGGACTCAATTGGTGTCACAGTCCTGTATCTAATCTCGCAGAGTGCAATGCAAGACCAATGAATCATCAAAGAGTCCAGATCTGGCAAATCGTTTTGGAAAACAGATTTGTAGAAAAGAAGTGTCAAACATGGACTGCTTTGCCAGATACAGAGTCGCCACCTAAATATTTTTTATGGGAAATTTAAGAAACCCTGACTCGGTGCCAAAGGCCACGTGTCCGTCATCACCAAAGTTGCCTCGGCTCGGGAGCTTGGGTACGATTGGGGAAGGTCAACTATGAGCACCCCCTCTCGCCCGATCCAAAGATCGGCCTCTACTAACCGTGTTATCCGTTTTTGAAAACGTTATGTGTTCTTATTCCGGTTATTAGCCTAGAATTACTATGTTATGTGTACAGCAAACAAGTATAGACCAAATTGCCTAAATTGGAAGAAAACATTTCATGCTTGTTGCGAAAATGGTTTGCTACTCGTATCGAAAATGGTTTGCTACTCGTAAGTAGGCTAAAATGCAGGTTTTGCCACCCTCAAGTGGGCTTTAGAAAAGATGGTTTTGCCACTATCTAGTGGGCTTAAAACTCACAGTTTTAATGCATTATTCCAATTTAGGTAATTAGACCTCCACCCACAGGCACTCAAGCAGTTATATCACATAAGCAGCTAGCCTTATGATAATCATGCTATTATGGCAACACTCACACGCATGCGGTATGCTAAAGCGTAAATGCTTACCTAGTACTCTGAGCCAAAACAAAAGCTAGTTAGTAATCAATGCATGATCCTAGCTCATGTTAAGATGGCTAATGCAACACATACAAGATGCAACTACAATAGGCTCGGCTATTCTAAGATGGCATGTGATGATGCTACAACTAACATGTATTCAACTTGGAATTGAAATACAAATGTAGTTAGTATGATGCGCCGAGCCCGATGCATGAAAGGCAAATGTATGGATGCACACATGCTATCATACTGTATGCTAATTGAAACATGCCATAGGCTAACCATCGGAAGCTAGTAAATAAAAGGGAAGAAAAACGTGGGGATGGGAGACATACACACACTCACGCACGCTTATTATACAATTGCCCTCGCTCGAAGGGTCCGAATAAATATTACAAACCACCTAATTAATTAACTCTCAAGCTAAATAATTACTTACAAAAATTTCTAATTAATTAACAAATTAAATGCAGAAGAAAGGTGGCCGCAGCCCCGCCTCGAGGTGCGTGGACAATGCATGCTTGACTCGTCTCGCCCGAAAACTCGTTGCCATAGCACTGTTGCCTCCGGTTACACCGCCCTACTCCTCTGAATATTCTCACAAGCCCCAAGGATGCTTATATGGACACTGGGGAGCATCACCGACCGAGTGGGCACATCATCGGCCAAAGGGGATGGTCACCGGCCACTGATCAAGCTTATCGGCCACAAATTATTGGTCGGTCGGCACTCCTGGTAGCCGACCGGCCGAAATTTCCTACAGAACCTGCAGTTGACAGCAGTAGAGGGCAAGCAGTGTATGGCATGAAATTTTTTGAGCAAATGTGAGCATGGACACACTCCCTATCATGCAAGGGACTCAAGGGAGCATGACCCTCGACCCTCGGGCCATCAATTGCGCATTTCGACGCATGATGGCCTAAGAGGCCAAGTTTGCAATTCAATGTGAATGAATGCAACAAAAGAGATGAGTGCCAACACCCTATCATATTGAAGTCAAGGGCATTGGCTACCGAAGATGGAGATGTGTTTCGTCACTTGGAGTACGGACACTCCTCACCCCTCAAGTTTGGTTTGACACCCCAAACCAAACAATGCAATGTATGTATACAAACTTGACTCAAAGATGCAACATGAGGCTAGGATGCAAAAAAAAGCCAAATGTGATGCAAGCTAAACATGCAAATGTACAATGCTAGGCATGTAAGATGCAATGCAATGCAATCAAACATGTAAGCTAAGACATGGAATGCAACTAGCTAATAATATGCAAGCTTGCAAGTATGATACAATGTAAACATGAAACCAATGCAACATGATCATGCAATGGTGGACCTAAGACACAAAGGACAGACCTCAACCCACTCCTAAAATAGTAACCAAAAATGCCAAAAAAGGATGGATAAATGTTTACGCAAACATGCATACTAATAGGCCCAAAACAAGGAGCATTCTACTACGACTACCCCAAACACTCATGACATGCATCATGCAACCAAAAACAGAGTTTTAATATACCAAAATAAGTCCCAAAACCCATTGTTATGGCAACTCAAAGCCTAAAAACATAGGCATGTACAATGCTCATTCCAAGGCACAACAAAACAACTCCCCTAAAGCATGAAAGAGATGATGAGTGTATGCATACAAGCATGATTTATGGACTGAAACATGGTCCCTAATGAGTCCAAATCATGAGAATAAGCTAGGCTAAGCATGCTAGAGGCCTACATGCTCAAGGCTCACAAGCCAAAATGCAAAGAGGCTACCCCAAACATGGAAAATATGACTAAAACAGCCCCCAACAGTCCTTGAGCATGGCAAAATAATGCTAAGACCTTCATGGAGTTAAGCTAGAGCATGCAAGAATCATGGCCTAAATGCATGGCTTACTTCTAGGCAAAATGGAGGAATGCAAGGCAAGTATACTACTGCATGTAAGGGACCACAAATATGACCAAAGACAGAGGCAGTAAGTGACCAAATAACATCCAAAAACTTCTGAAATGGGGCCAAATACAACCAAGCATACATGCTACCCTTATGAGCCAAAAATGAGAGCAAAAGAGAGATAAAGGGAGACGGGTGTTCCTCCCCTATGCAAGACCTCAAAACCTCTTCTTTACCACTAAAAATTCACTGGATTTCAGTGGTGAGAAGGCTAATACTCAAGGGTAACCAAAGCTTAGCAAAGAGAGCACCAAAAGGGCCAAACAAGGCCTAAGAGGGGGAGATCGACCCCCAACACCAAAACAACCTCAATGAAGTATCTTAAGCATGCAAATACAAGACTTTTTTCAATTATACACAAAGTCTAAAACAATGAGCAAGATAGGCAAAACTCTAGTGCAAGATTGGAGAATCTAAAGTAAAAGAGTTACCTTTGAAGAACCCTTGATGAACAGCAAGTGCAGCCTTCTTCTTTTCATCAAAACCAGTCCAAAACCTCAAGAACAAACCCTCAAAGCCTCTCAAATTCGAAGTATGGTGTAGTAGTGTGTGTTTGTGTGCAAAACTAAGGATAAAATACACCTTACGGCCCTCAAACACACACAAATGATGAGACAGAGGGAGGTATAGAGAGAGAAGGTATATTTTAGATATATATATGTATATCCCTCTAGTTTTTTGCTCAACCTCCAATAATGGAGGAGGGGGGCTCTATATATAGACAAAATAAAGGTTTGAAGCTTCTCAAAGAAGCTAAACAAAAAAATGGTCAAAGGGGGCAGGGCTTCTTGAGTAAGCTAGGACAGCTGCCAAGCTTCTTGAGGAAGCTTTGACAAAGGGTCAAGCTTCCTCAAGAAGCTTTGGCCAAAAGGGTGCAAAAAGGGCAAAACAGCCACATGTATGCCCCGGGGCAGGTTTGGTGCATTCCAACTGGCACAGCTGGCATGCACCATGCTTGAAAAAGGTAAAAAGGTGCTATTGGCCAGAAAAGGAGGTCACCGGCCAAACAGATGGCCAGCCGGCCATACTGAGTGCCGATCGGCCAATGGTATAATTCACCAATGGCCGGTAGCCTCAAAACATGGCCGGTCGCCTCAAACCAAGGCCGGTGGGTGTCAGGGTTAGCTAACAAGCTACTTTCTACCCTCAGAAGCAAAAACACAAGTGTTTGGTGCAAAACCAAACACAGAACAGTCGAGTTGAGAGATCCTGAGGCAAGGCGCGTAGCCGAGGCCTCCGGAAACTCAAAACGAAACACAAACATGAGTAATCACCGAGTGTTCGAACGGTGACGTCCAAGTCTTGAGGACGGTCAAAAATGGGGTGTCTACACTTATATAAATCCAGAAGTATCCTTATCGGCCGCATAACCAGTTGAGCAAAGAGCCGAATAAAGAGCAGTTCGCAACAAAAGGAGCCAAGAAAATAGTTATACGGTGGATTAAAGGTGGGCCCAACCCTGAGGCCCAAGAAGAGATATAAATAGAAGAACATCAACCGAAGAGAGGTATGTGAGAACTAGTTTGCTTAACTTAAAACCCAAGCAACCAAGAGAGTATATACTAAGTTATCCATCGGAGTGCTAATTTCGGCACCCCCGACTGGAGCGCTCATTTCTTTTCAGGTAGCTAGCTGAGGATCATGAGCGTCCCACAGGATCCAAAGAGTATTTCTGAACTACTTCCCTACAATTGGCGCTGTCTGTGGGAATACTCCGGTACATCCATGGCGGGCGTGACAGAAGATCCTCCGGCAGTCGCTGACAACCTTATGCCACGAGTTGATATCACTCCAAGCACTATGTTGGGACCAGAAAACATCACTGCACGAAGAACCTTAAACTTCGACTCAGCTGATGAGACAATGTAAGTGATTATGGATCAGGCGAAACAAAACGAACAGAGGTTGGAGAACATGATGGCTGAGAATGAGCACCTTCATTAGGATTTGGCCTTGGAGGTGGCGAAATCCCAACAGGCCACGCGCCAAGATCTGGCACAACCTCTAAGAAAGGATGGTCAACGACCTCGAGTTCGAAGACAAGATAGTGGCAGTGATTCTGATTCTTTATCCCCAGAACCCAAAAAGAATGGGTGAGTCGAAGTCTCCAGTTTTTATGAAAGAAGTCTGCGTGCGTAGAATAAAAGAAGAAGAAATGATTCAGATGAAGAGGACCAACATGACCCCTTTGTACGACAGATCGCAAGGGCAGTACTACCCAAAATGTTCAGGGCTCCATCGTTCACCCTATACGACGAAAAATCGGATCCCACTAACCACATCCGTCATTATAAGCAGGCCATGACGCTGCATGCAGACGACGAGGCTCTATGTGCCGAATATTTCTGAGTAGTTTGGGACCATTGGCCGTTAGATGGTATTATAAGTTGGAATTGGCATTGATTAAGACCTTCCATCAATTACAGAAATCCTTCAGGGCAAGATTCATCTCCAATGAGGTCCAGTCGAAGCAAGCCAACCCTTGAGTAATCACTGGCATCACACTCCCTCACATCGATCCATTGGTCATCAAACTATGCATAAACTGATTCTCCGTTGAACGCATTCTCATTGACCAAGGGAGTACGTCAGAAGTCATGTACTACAAGACCTTCATCAAACTCAGGCTCACCGAGTTGGACCTGTCTCCAACTCCTTATCTGTTATTCGGCTTCAACGCTAATCCAAAATACCTGTTGGGCAAAATCACACTACCAGTTCGAGCGGGCTCCTGAACAGTGGATGTGGAATTCTTGGTTGTCAAGCTGCCTTCGCCGTATAATCTCACCATGGGACGAACTTGGCGACATACCATGTAGGTCGTGCCAAGCACCTATCATCAATTGCTCTGCTTCCCGACTAAACGCTGCATTGAACAGCTCTGTGGTTCCCAGAAATTGACACGAGCATGTTATCTTCTTTCTACGAAGACACCAAAAGAGCTGGAAATGAACTCTATTGAGGTGCTAGATCGAGAGAGCCTCGACGATGTTGGATGGCTCCCAAGTGAAAAGGCCACGAAAGCCCTGGATTGAGTTGAAATTGATGGGAATCCTGACAGGTTCTTCATGGTCGGTGCCTCACTAAACAAAAGGGATAGGCATCAGCTAATTACCTTCTTACTCGGCAACCTTGATGTATTTGCATGGTCACCGTATGAGATGTTGGGGGATAGATCCATCTGTTTCTCAGCACCGTTTAAATGTTGACCCCAAATGTAAGCCGATTATTCAAAAGAGTCAGCGGTCAGCCGCAGAACACACTGCTACCGTTGTTGAAGAAATTGATCTGTTGCTTGATGCCAGGGCAATCCGGGAAGTGACTTATCCTACATGGTTGTCCAATACTATGGTTGTAAAGAAGAAAAAAGGGACTTGGCGTGTCTGCGTTGTGAGAACCCGAATATACAAATAAAATAAATAATTAGATAATAATAATTTTACAAATCTCAAATATTTCATTGTCAATCTTTAAGTGTAAATTAAATATTATTGGACAGTCTTTTAATTAATTTTAAACTTAAAATAAATTTATGGTGAAAGTATTTAATTTAGACGCAAGATTTATTATTTAAAAAAAAAAAAAGAGAAGAGGGTGTGACTTGAACTCTAGACCACAAAATTAATAAATAAGGCTCATACCATTTGAGTTGCATATAACTTATACATATATTTTGTATATTTATCTATTTATTTGACCTACACATGCTTTAGGTGTACCCAACCACTAGTATAAAATAAAAACAAAACAAAACCCTAGCTCTTCTAACAATTTCCCTAGCGGCAGTAGCAGTCGTGAGAGAGAAGAGAAACAAAAGGTCGCAACTAATTATGGATGGAATTGGGTGTGTTGTGTTGTGTATGATCATCAAAGGATAGACCTCCTAGGTTTTATTCTCTTCTTTCTTTGTTCTTGATCCTTATTCTATAATTATTTTATTCATTCATGAAGAGGTTGTAGGTTTATGTAATTTGTGTATATATATACTGTTAAGAAATCTGAGGCGTTAAATTCATGTATAATGAATGGTGTAATTTTTAGTCCAAAAATTATATACAGAATCACAAACTTTAAAAATCAAGAAACCATATCAAACGAATGAATTTTGAACTGAAATTTTTACAGCAGATTAATTACATATTTGTGTTCAATTACCTCCTCCAAGGTGATGCTTGTAGGCTTTTATAAGTTTCCCGTGGCACAATCCTGGTAGGACTTGTATTTCTCCATGTAGAGTCCTGACAGGATTCATACTCCAAAGGATAATGCTTATCCTTTTACACCCTCCCCCACTGCTTAAACCAAGTGGGATGGTTTTCCTCTTGGCCGAACTTCCACGTGACCGAAGTAAAATTGGCTATACCGAGCCACAGAGGGCCGAACTGTCCTTAGCTCGGTCTTCTCCTCTAACTCCTTACCTCGGCTGCCCCTGTTCAACCCTGGTGTGTTTAGATCAAACTTCCAAGTAGCAAGTTCTGACCGACCTAACCACAGTATGTCACGACCGGACTAATTCTGAAACCGGCCTATCTCCAAGCTGCCTCCGGACCGGAGTAGCTTTACTCTTCCTTGGGCCGAAGTAACTATCTCTTCTTGAGCCGGAGTAATTTCACCTCCTTGGGCCGGAGTATCCAATACGGCCTTTTTTCTTAGTCCTTCGCGTTTTGGGCCTCAAAGCCCAACTGGCAGCTCGGCCCAGTTTTTCCCAGAAATTACCCTCTCAGTAACTATATATTTGAATCATATTTATGTAAAAAAAAAATGAACGACAAATATAATTTTAAGAATTGCAATTCATTTTTTATAATACAAATTTGATTCAAATATGTTACTATCAATATCCAATCATCTTGATTTTTTATATGAATATTTTACTCAACGAGTCCTATAAAATAAAAGGATCATCGAAATTAATTCAAAAATGAGTGTTCTGAATTAAGTTTGGTTTGAGTTTTTTGAATTGAGTTTTTTGAAAACTCAGTTTTTTGGTTTTCGTTTTCTTTTGTTTTTAGTGAATATTTTTAAAATTTTAAACATTTTTTTAAATTTTTTTAGATGCACCTTACTTAGATGTATCTAAAAAGTAAAAATTTTGTGAAAAAATATGTTAAAAATTTAATAAATACATAAAAATATAAAAAATGTACTGAATTCTCGTTTTTTTTTTTTTATATTTTTTATATTTAGTGAATTTTTAAAAGGTTTTTTTCATAAATTTTTTACTTTTTAGGGATATTTATTTTAGGTATGTCTAAAAAGTAAAAAAAATTGCTTAAAATATTTAAAAAATTCAATAAAAACAAAAAAATATGGAAAATAAGAATGTAGAATTTTTTAAAAAGTGTTTTTGAAAAAATACAACCAAGCTAAACTCATATGTGTTTGGTTTCAGTTTTCTGAATTTATTTTTTAAAAAATTGAGTGCTTTGTTTTTCGTGTTTTTTGTTTTTAGTGAATATTTTTTAAATTTTAAGCAATTTTTTTTTAAATTTTTAGATATACCTTATTTAGATGTATCTAAATAGTAAAATATTTGTGAAAAATTATTTAAAAAAATTAATAAATACACAAAAATACAAAAAATGTACTAAATTTTTCGCTTTTTTTGTATTTTTGGTATTTAGTGAATTTTTTAAATATTTTTTTTAAGTATATTTATGTTAGGTGTATCTAAAAATAAAAAAAAAAAATTACTTCAAATATTAAAAAATTCAATGAAAACAAAAAAATACAGAAAACGAAAAAATAAAATTTTTTGAAAACTGAATTCTAAAAATTGAAACCAATAGAGTGATACTAAGTACAATTTTTCATTTTTATTTCTACCTTTGTATAGATATAATGCACGATATAAATTGTATGGTTTCAATTCTAAATAACTAAAGTTGTTTATTGCAGTTTAGATCTGGAATTAGGGCTCAAAATAATGGAATTGAGCTTAATTGAATAATTAAAAAATTATATTTTTTTTATTATATATAGTACTTAATCTATTCTATTATATAAAGTGTATTTCATTTGGTGCACATTATCACATTTTTCTGATGATGCCCTTCAGTAACTACATTATCCAATAACTGTTGAACAACTTTTTTATCCATCAAACTGCTTAAAAAACTGTTAAACAATTTTCCTCTTTCATCAAAACACCCCCTCAATTATCAATCCATCTAAACGTCTAAATGTAAAATTATTAATGTTTGCATCTTGTAACGCCCTAATATTTATAACTCATTTTATATTTACCAACCTATTATTATTATTCAATTTCATAAATGTGGATAAAAAAATAAAATACAACAAGCTTATAAGACAAAATATATTTCTTCCTTGTAAATCCCCTTGTAATTGCATCATTGAATTTGTATAAGAGTACATATCAAAAGATGGTGAAATACAATAAAAGTGTCCTAAGGGTTTACACTTTTCAAGATTGGGGCCTTGATTTACAATAAATCATCATGACCCTATCTCAAACAAGTAAGTTCAGTAGTTATCAACAAGTAATCATCAAGAGGAGCTGAGACAGGGCCGTCTTGAGTTTGGGCCATCTTGAAGCAGGAGTTTTTCCGATCAAATTCGGATGAGTTTGTCGGTGATTCTAAGGAACCACTGAAGGCAGATGAGTGGCTAGAACAGATAGTGAAAACGTTTGAGATGCTTGGCATCAAGGACAACTTGTTGCGAGTGATCTTAGCATCCTTCCAGCTGAAGGGAGATGCATGTCAATGATAGAAGTATACGCGTAGGAATATTAGGGTAACTTGGGAGGCTTTTGTCAACACCTTCCAGGACAAGTTTCTACCTCCCACGGTTAAAGAGGAGTTGAGAGACCAGTTTTCCAAGCTGATATAGTTGAACACTCCAGTAGCGGAGTTTGAGGCTACATTTACGAGCTTATCGAGGTTTGCACCCAAACTTGTGGTGAGTGAAGAGCGCCGTTGTTTAGAGTTTGAAAAGAGATTGAGTACTGGGCTAATGTTCAAGGTGGCCGAGTCGATGATTAGAGATTATGGACGCCTTGTGGAGGAGGCAGCTCATCTTGAGACCGTGATGCAGATGGAGGAGGAGAGGATGAGGGGTTCCAAGAGGAGTCAGGATGTGTAGGGGGACAATAAGAGGCTGAGAGGTTCTAACCCATAGCAGTCCCAGAGAGCTTAGTCGAGATCCACTTTTTTAGTGCCGAGTTCAGATTCTGGAAGAGGTGGTCAAGGAAATTTCACTTGTTACAAGTGTAGCCAACTGGGCCACAAGTCTCCAGCATGCCCTCAGAGAGGAGGACGGCCACAGTCTGCATCGTCTTCGGTTCATTCTTAGAGCCAAAGTCAGGGGAGAGGGCAGTCGCTCACTTGTTATCAGTGTGGGAAGGCAGGGCATATGAAGAGATTTTGTCCTTAGTTGGGTAGCACACTCAGTGCGTCTGGTTCGAGGCAGACATAGAGCCATCAGCCGACACAGTCAACATAGGCCTTGAGGGCCAATTAGGGAGCCTCTTCGGCTCAGTCAATGCATCATGCTTATGCTCCAAGGGGTGAGCAGGCCTACAGGGCGTGTGTATGCTGTTACAGCGCTGGATCTAGTACCAGCACCTTCGATAGTGAGAGGTACCTATCTGTGTTTGCAATTCAATTGCTAATGTGTTGATTGATACAAGTGCATCCTATTCATTTATTTTGTCTATATTTCCATCGATTTTAGGGTTAGAGTTGGCTCAGTTAGCATCTCCTATCTGTGTAGAGTCGCCTATTGGGTGAGGTTGTTTTGAAGCAGGGGTGTTGAAGTTGTGACATAAAGGTTGCCAGTCGTCAACTTCCTTTTACATTTGTGTTGATTGATATGTCTAGCTTTGATGTAATATTGGGAATGGACTGGTTGTCATCCTATTGGGTTGTTATAGATTGCTACCGTTAGAGGGTTACTGTATGTACTTTGAGCGGTGATTGCTTTTATTTCTTGGAAGACTGGGTAGATAGAGTCTTATCACCGGTGTATGATCTGCGTGGGCAGAGTGAGCTAAGTTGCCTTCTTGCCAACTTCTTAAGTGTTGAATATGATGAAGTCCGAGTTGAGTTGCCAAGGATAATTTGTGAATATCTGGATGTTTTTTCGGATGATCTTACTGGTTTACTGCCTCATCGAGAGATCGAGTTCTCCATTGATTTAGTGCATGGTACGGCACCAATTTCTATGGCACCGTATAGATTTGCACATGTTGAGTTGAGTAAGTTGCATATTCAACTCCAAGGAATTGTTAGATAAGGGTTTCATCCGCCCTAGTACTTCATCGTGGAGAGCACTAGCTCTTTTTGCCAAGAAGAAATATGGTGCTTTGCGACTTTATATAGATTCGAAAGTTGAACTTGGTAACTGCCAAGAACAAGTACCCACTACCTCGTATAGATAATTAGTTTGATCAGTTGAAGGGGTCTTGTTACTTTTCTAAGATAGACCTGAGATCGAGTTATCACCAGTTGAGGGTAAGGGAGGAGGATATCCCAAAGACGACATTCCGTACGCGGTATGGCCATTACGAGTTTCTAGTGATGCCCTTTGGGCTCACCAATGCACCAGCTGTGTTTATAGACTTTATGAACCGAATCTTTCATGAGTTCCTAGATAGTTTTGTGGTCGTTTTTGTGAACGGCATTTTGATTTACTCACTCTCTGAGGAGGAGCACGAGGAACACTTGCGGGTAGTACATTAGTTACTTAAAGCCCACAAACTGTATGCTAAGTTTGGGAAGTGTGAATTCTGCCTGAGAAAAGTTAAGTTCTTAGGCCATGTGATATCCAGGGAAGGGGTGACGATAGATTCATCCAAGATAAAGGCACTGTAGGATTTTGAACAACCTAAGAATACTTTTGAGATCCGTAGTTTCTTGGGGTTGGCCGGGTATTGCCGTTGGTTCATGAAGGATTTCTCTAGATTAGCCTCACCGTTAACTAGACTAATAAGGAAAGGTGTGAAGTTGGTGTGGAATAAGACTTGTGAGAAGTCTTTCCAAGAACTTAAGATTAGACTTACCACTGCTCCAGTTTTGATTATTCCATAGAGGGGTTTGGGCTATTCGGTGTACTGTGATGTCTCACGAGAAGGTTTGGGTTGTGTTTTGATGCTAGAGGGAAAGGTAATAGCCTATGGCTTACAGCAGTTAAAAACACATGAGAAGAACTACCCTATTCATGACCTAAAGTTAGCGGCGGTGGTCTTTGCCTTAAAGATTTGGAGACATTACCTGTATGGTGAGAAGTTTGAGGTATTTTCTGATCACAAGAGTCTGAAATATTTGTTTACACAGAAAGACTTGAATCTGAAGCAGAGAAGGTGGATGGAGTTTATAGAAGATTATGACTTTAAGTTACATTATCACTTGGGAAAGGCAAATGTTGTGGCCGATGCCTTGACTAGGAAATCTATTAGCAGTGTAGCTTGTATTGCCATCCGGAAATAAGAGATGTTGGGTGTTATTGGGGAGTTTGACTTGCATCTGGGCGAGTCTGTTGAGTCTGCTGCTTTTTTTTCGATAGTTGGACAATCTACACTTGTGAATCGAGTGTTAGAAGCACAGAAGGGTGACCTTGAAGCAGAATCCCTTCAAGAGAAGATCTTCAGTAGGAAGGTAGAAAGAGGCTTGAATGTGTATCCCGACCTGAGTGTGAGATACCATGACTGTTTGTTCGTACCAGAGTCTTGTTGAGAGGAAGTACTCTGAGAGTTTTATCATTCACACCTTGTGGTGCATCCTGGAGGCACAAAGATGCATCACAATCTTAGTCGCTAGTTTTGGTAGAGAGGTATGAAGAAAGATGTGGCCATGTTTGTGTCAAAATGCCTTACTTGTCAACAAGTGAAGACTAAACATCAGAGGCCAGCGGGTTTATTGCAACCCTTGCCTATAGCCAAGTGGAAATGGGAGCATGTCACAATGGATTTTGTTGTGGGCTTTCCGAGGACTCAATGGGGTAGTGATGCCATATGGGTGGTAGTTGACTGGTTGACTAAGTCGGCGCACTTTTTACCTATACGCGTAAGTGACTCAATAGATTTTCTTGCTGACCTGTACATTAGGGACATAATGAGATTGCACGGGGTCCCAGTGACGATTGTATCGGATAGAGATCCACATTTTATGGCTCGGTTGTGACAGAGCTTACAGAGTGCCTTGGGCATTAAATTGACTTTTAGCATCGCGTATCATCATCAGACTAATGGGCAGCTCGAGCTTATTATTCAGATCCTTGAAGATATGCTTCGGGGTTGTGTCCTTGACTTTAAAGGTTCGTGGGAGAGACACTTGCCCTTAGTGAGGTTGCAAGGGGTCCCAGTGAGTTTACATTAAGGACATAGTAAGGTTGCACGGGGTCCTAATGATGATTGTATCAGATAGAGATTTGCGTTTTAGGGCTCGATTATGGCAGAGCCTACAGAGTGTCCTGGGCACTAAATTGACTTTTAGCACTGCATATCATCCTCAGACTGATGGGCAGTTCGAGCGTACTATTCAGATCCTTGAGGATATACTTCGAGGTTGTGTCCTTGACTTTAAGGGTTCGTGGGAGAGACACTTGCCCTTAGTGGAGTTTACCTATAACAATAGCTTCCAGTCGAGTATTGGTATGGCACCGTTTGAGGCCTTGTATGGCCGACTATGTAGATCCACTATGTATTGGGCCGAAGTGGGTAATGCACCTATGTTGGGTTTAGAGTTGGTCCCAGAAACGACGGAGAAAGTCATACTTATCCGTAAAAAGTTGGCTGCAACCTAGAGTCGCTAGAAGAGTTATGTTAATCGTAAGAGGAGACCTTGTCTTTTGAGGTAGGAGATTATGTCTTTTTAAAGATATCACCTAGGAGGGGTTTGATGAGGTTTGGAAATAGTGGGAAGTTGTCCCCACGATTCATTGGGCCTTTTGAGATCCTAGAGCGGATCGGGAAAGTAGCTTATCGTTTAGACTTGCCGCCACAGCTTTTTGAGGTTCATGATGTGTTTCATATTAGCATGCTTTGGAAGTATGAGCCGGATCCATCGCACATGTTGGATTGGACCAACTTAGAGATAGATGAGGATGCCTCATATGAGGAGAAATCGGTGAGGGTCTTGGATACCCGGGACCAAGTCTTGCAAGGGAAAACAATTTCCTTGATTAAAATATTATGGAAGCATCACGGGGTTGAGGAAGCAACTTGGGAACGTAAATTAGAAGTCCGTGAAAAATATTCGGACCTATTTGTTAATGTTTGAACATGTAATGGAATTTTGTTATGTTAATAAAATATAAAAATATTGTATATGTTTTGGATTTATATGAGAACATTGTATATGTTGTGTATGTTTTGGAAACACGAATTTAATGTAAACATTGTAAATGTTTTGGGAAATGTGGATTTTACTTTCAATATTGGGACTTGTGTATCAAGATTGATGAAAACAGATGACCAGAGGATGGGTCATGGTATTGGACTTTGTGTTCAATTTAAACATAACTATAAAACCTTATTTGAAATTTTGGGGACAAAATTCTTTAAGGGGGGGAGATTATAGAGATTTCGGTTTTGACCCGACCCTTGTTATATCCTGGACTCAGATTTGATAGTTTCATATTGTTGTTTACATCTTATTTTCCTTGCATCTCTTTAAGTTTGGCTTTTGGATTGTTGTGGTTGCATTTGGGATAGGTTGGTTACTTACTTTCCAAACTCTTGTTGCCCAGATTTTTAGTCCTCCGCTCGAGCGACACTTCTCGTGCTCGAGCGGGCTTTGCGAACTCCCAGTACTTTTGCAGGTCTACAAAACTACTGGGAGAGTGTTTTCTACGCTCGAGCGGCGAGTCCTACACTCGAGTGGGTAAGCGCTCGAGCGACCTTTGTTGCGCTCAAACGTTGGTATGTTATTTGTAAAACTATTGGGAATTTGCATTCTGCGATTGAGCGTCGTTTCTTGTGCTCAAGTGGAACAACTTATTGTGTCTTACGCTCGAGCGTCACTTCTTGCACTCGAGCGGACTATGCGTATATCAGTTCACGAAAATGACTTTTTACACACTTTTTTCAGATCTATTTCTCTCAAAACCCTAAAGTTGAGACCCTCTGTCTTTAAAACTTACCTTCTCTTTACTTTTTTACCTAGATCTAGTGATCTCTCCACCCTTGTGCCTTTGTTAAAAAGGTAGAGCACGTCATGGGCTCTATTTTCATCCAAACAAAAGTGGGTTTCAGTGTCTTTGAAGTCTCCCCTTTGCTTTGCTCGTCTTCTCACTTTGAGGTAGGGATTTTCTACACTCTTCTATGAGTTTTAACTTGAATATTTGTTAATATGTAAGACACATTGGAATTTGAGGTGATTTTGAACAAACTTAGGGTTTGGGTTAAAATCAAAAGAGGGTTTTTGAATCTACGTATTGGAAATGGTTATGGGAGTAGATATGAGCTTGTGTTGTGTTAAAAATGATTGATTTTGGTGTTTGGGATGAGATTGGAAAAAAGAGAATTTTTTCCTAAAATATCTTGAATAATTATTTTGTATAAATAATGAAATTGGTATTGGAAATATAAAATTTGATGGATGTTTATGTAAATGGTGGAATTAGATATGTATTATCTCACACCTATGGAAATGTGGATAATTTATCAGTTGTAAAGATTGTATATTTGTTTAGAAATATCTGTTTTGGGCTATCGGTGAAAGATAGCCATGATTCTTGTAGCAATTGCATGAGGATTAGGTGAATTGAAACTAATCTCTTGATTGTTATCATTGAATATGATTATGATGTGTAATCATTGTATATGTATGATATTTGGGAGGAGAAAGGAGATGTACTCCATGTTTTGGAGGAGAAAAGAGATGAACTCCATTAAATTAAGTTGGCCTATGTGTCCAGGGTGAAAGTTCCAAAAACCGCGCGTATACATGGGTGCTGATTCCCGCAGATGAAATTTGCGTAAAATGGCAAGTAAATGTATTTGTATGATAATTATGTTGGTTGGAGACCTATGAGGTGTATCATCTGTTTGATCGATTAAATAAAGTTGGTATACCTAATGAACCGGGATAAAATGAATTGAGATGTAAGTTTGGTACAATATGGTTTTGAAAAAGAGCTATAAAGGATTTTGTCATTGGACATTGAACACATGCATATTACTTATATCCTTGTTAAGATTCATATATTGTGATAGATTGTCTCTACTGGGCTTTGGCTCACCCTACTTGGGAAACCATTTTCAGATGCTGGTGACATGCCTCTGCCAAAAACCTAGCTTGGGAGGATTATAGAGCTGAGAGCTCACTTTTGTTTATTTTGTTTTTATTTTTGTATAAGCCTAGGACGTTATTTGTATTGAGCTTCTGGTTTGTTTTGTTGTAACCAAGCATCGTCTTGGAAAGTTGTACGCCCGTAGGGAATTTATTTCGTTGATCATTTAGTTTTGGTGCCACATGCTATAAATTCAGGGCAGAGCTTATGAATATGTAATGTATGTGCCCTTTTGTGACTCTAATTAATGAAAGTCTAACACTCTGTTTATGTCATTTTGTATTGGTCTTACTGTTGAATTATTGTATTTTTTTTTAGCGTTACAGAAAGTCACTTTTTGAGTCATTTTCTCACCTCTCTGTCTCTAAACATTACAAAACCTAAATCTACTCTCTCTCTCTCTCTCTCTAAAACACATCTTTAAACCTTCAAATACACAATCATCTATTGATCTCTACATTCTAGTCCCTTTGATAAAAAAAAGGTAAAGCTCACGTAGAGCTTTGTTTTAATCGAAGCAAAGTTGATTTTCGACTTCGTTAGGGTTTCTTCACTCTCTCTTTTGCCTTCTAGCTTTGAGGTAGGAATTTCTCTACACTTTTGTATGATTTTTAACTTGGTTATTTGCTTTTCTAAACGATATTGTGATTTGGGGATTTTTGGATAAAAATCTAGGGTTTTGGCTTTGAAATCAAAAGAGAGGTTTTCAAATGGATTCTTGAAAATGGTTGTGGAATTGAAAATGTGGTTGGATTATGATAAAATTGTGGATTCTTATCCTTGGTATTGATTTATAAAGAAAATGAGGTTTTGCCATAAAATGTGACTATTTTATTTTGTAAAGAGGAAATGGAAATGATGTTGGGTTTTGTAAAATTTGAATGATGATAGAGGAGTTGCATATGCATTATCACTCCCATCTTGAAATTTTAGAAAGTTTATCTTTATTGAAAATTATCTATCTATTTAGGGATATTTGTTTTGGGCTATCGGCGGAGGATATCTATGATTGTTGTAGAAATTGCATGAGAATTATGAGAATTGAAACTAATTTCTCATCCATTTGAATTGAGCATTGTTGCATACTTAACACATTGAAAATGTATATTGTTTTGAGAAAAAATGGGTATATTATGTTGGAATGTATGTCCTTGGTGAAAGTCCAAAAACCCGCACAGTCATGTGTTGAGCCTTTCGGTTAGTACCAGTAAAAATGACGATTGGTAGTGCTTGTATAGTCTATTTGCAGACACGTACCTAGAGATTCACAATGTTGTATCGACTGCCCTGTTTTCTATTGTAAAGGAAATGATTTCATGAATTACGATATAAAGCTAGCATTGCATGGTTTTGGAAAGGAATATAAAATGCTTTGGCACGAACATTTGCATATGCATTCACCTTAAAACCTTGTTAAAATTTATACACTGTGTCAGAGTATCTCTGTTGGGTTTTGGCTCACCTCATGTAGAAAACCATATTCAGAAAACCATATTCAAAAACTGATGATATGCCTCCGCCAAGACTGTAACTTGGGAGGACTTGGAGTCAAGAGCTTCATTTTTGTGTTATTGTTGTATAAGCCTAGGACTTAAATTGTATTGAGTTAAAACTCACTTTTGTTATAACCAAGTATTGTCTTGAAAAGTTGTAGCCATTAGGGCATTTATATATATGTTTAACTTTTATTTCATATCTTTAACTTGTGGCACATGATATAGATTCAGGATTAGGACTTATGAATGTATAATTGCATATGTTACCTTTTGTGCAATGGCATCATATATAGAAGATAATTATTTCGGTACATGTTGTTATTTAAGAAATATCGCGAAATGAATTAGGATTATTATTTCGGGCCTTACAAGTATATAAAAGAACATAGTTAAAACAATAATATATATATATATATATAAAAGAACTCTCTCTTTCACTATCAGTTCTGGTTTTGGCTAAGTCATAAAAAATGGTAACGGAGGCAGAAGTTTCTGTGATGGTAGAGGAGGGATAAGAATGGGTTCCTATGCACCATCACCACTTTACACACACACTAAAAAAAAAGAGGGGGGGTGCACTAAAGCTAAAAGTCTAAGAAAATAGTTAGAAATTTACAAATTTATGAACACTATAGTGATCCCGGTTTTCCCTTCATTGTTTAATTGTATTCCGGACTCGGTTCCGTGGATGTGTTGTTGTCTTATTCCTGTTTCTGTCCTTTACTCTTTGTATATGAGTCTTGGGTTGTGTTGGGCAGGTTTGAAATAGGTTGGTTGTGTTTGGAAACCAAGGGTTGATGTCCAGATTTTGGGCTTCACTCTCAAGCGGGGCTTTTGACGCTCGAGCGGACCTGTTTGTATATCAGTCCAAAAAACAACTTTTGGATCACTTTTTCGGGCCAATCTCTCTCTCTAACTTTTCAAAGCTTATGCATGATTATACTAGATTCATCTCATTAAGTAAGATACATGTACATCAATTAGAAGGTGACTAATTATTGATGAATGCACTTATATATACAATGTATAGAAGACTAATACTAATACATTGAATGTGATGGATTCATTATGAATGAATCTTAGAGATGCATTATGTATCTATTATGAATATGTAAGATACATTAATCTATCCAATGAATTCATTAATATAGAAGATGCATTATGTATCATGAATGTATGAGATACACTAATCTATTTAATGGAGTTCATTGAATGAATAACTTGAGAGCTTCTCACTCTAGACTACAACTTCTCTATAAAATCCATTTAGCTCTAGTGTGTTTCTAGCCTAGTTCCTTTGTAAGAAATGTGGAGTTTGGCGTGGCCTTCGTTTTGATCCGAGAAGGGTTGGGTTTGGAGCACTTTCGAGTTTCTCTCTTCTTCTCCTTGGGTTCTCCATTTGAGGTAGAGATTTTCTTGCTCTTTTTCAATGCCTCGTTTATAGATAGACATGTGGTAGTTTTGTATTGCATGAAAATCATATCCATGTTGGATTTGTTTGAAAATCATGAAGGGGAAACCTAGGGTTGGTTGTTTGAGAATGAATTTGTTATCATTGATTGTTATTTGGGCTATTTAGGAGGTAATCTAGCATGATATTGTTGAAAGAAGAGAAAACCCTAAATTATATTTTGATTTAGTAAATTAAAGAGGGAGGATGATTGAACAATATTTGTAAATCACTATTATTAATATGAGTTGTGTAAAAGTATTGATGACTAAGGGATTAACTATGACATCGGGGTTATTTTGAAATGAACGTATTGAACTAAGATGGGTTATGGCTTTATTATCCATGAAATTAGTTTTATGAAATGAAAAGAATGGATTTGGTTTTGTGAAATAAGAAAAGTGTTTTGGGAATAAGTGGTGGAACATGTTTACTTGGGAAATTATGAGGGTTGATCTTGAAAATGGGAAATGAAATGTTAACTCTATGTGAGTCTCAGAAAATGAATATGAGTATTGAACTATTGTATCATGAGTGTTGAATACACACATTTGGGGGTTTTATCTTTAACTATCGCACTAGTGTCGTTGTTGGGCTTAAGATTGCTTGAGAGTTTAGTCTCTTTTAATAGGTGTACTGAATATATGCATCTAGAGGTTTTATCCTTGATCATTGGTGAAGGATGACATTGTTGTGTTGAATCATTGTGTATGCATTACACTTATTGGTTGTGCTTTGTTATATTGAGATGGTTGGCGTTATATATCGCGCTTAGAATGAGGGGTACCAGTGCCTTCCAGCTAGCGCCTGGAGAACTTAGACTAGGTACCATTACCTTCCAGCCTGTGTCTGGAGAATGTGGACTAGGTACCATTATCTTTCAGCTTGTGTCTGGAGAATTTGGCTAGTCATTTGTTGTATGGTGTATCCTTAACTTACTATGCTTATGGCAGGTAAAGTAGAGCTTTTATCATCACTGTCTCAGTGTATCTGAGTATGTTATGGGTTACGATGGTTACAGTTTTGAAAAGGCCGAGTTGCTTCAATTATTGATTATATACATGTTGATGATTTATTATTCCTCTTTTTACTAAAGGTATGCATGGATAGATATGAATATGTTGGAAACAAACCTAAATGCTATTTTGAGATTTTGGAAAGTGTGAAGGAAATTGGGTTTTTGTGAACATGTTTAGAAAGGGCAAACCTGTTGTAAATACGGGAAATGGGAGGAAAGTAATAGGCTTGGCGAAATTGTTTTCTAGAACTGTTATTGTTATGAAAGTTTGTGGAAAAAGGGGTAATGAAAAGGAAAGAAAGATGAACCGCTTATAGTGTTGAATGAAATGGCTGTTTTCAAGAAAAGTTCATACTTATGTATATTTTGTATAAACTGCCACATTACTATTCTAGTATGAGATTGAGCATTCATGATCGTAGCTATCTGTAAGTTGTTATATGTTCATCCCACGTTGTTGAATCTTTTTCAGGTGATAATCAGGATGTGCTACAAGATTTTGGATCTTCATATTTGTTGGCCACGGGGCCTTTTTTGTATTGGCGGAATGCCACTTATGAAAAAGGGTTATACCCTTCTTCTTGACTCTTTAATGATGTAAGCTCAAGGGCAATTTATTTCGTATGCTCATGTAGTATTCAATTTGCATACGAATGAGAGAATAGGTATTCATTTCTACTAGTCGAACATTTAAGTTTATTTACGTATGTGATCTCTGAACTTGAATTAAAGTAATGAATTTGGTAATGATTTCGAGTAATAAAAAGTGGGGCGTGACAAACACAATCTAGGAGAGAATTAACCAATTTCCATTAAGAGTAAAAGTGCAACAAAAATGGATTTGGGGTGGCTACTGTGCTAGGGCACAATAATCACTGTTGTGCAGTCAAATAGGCCTATTTTGATGATCTGAACTATTCATATTTTAGAATATATAAAGTAGAACAAATGTGCAAAAAAATCAAGTTAATCGAATATCATTAATCCTTTTATCCAATTACATTTGTATTCATTTAACACTTTAAATCACAATTGTCATTTATTTTTGTAAATACAAATGTGAGTAGATGAAAGGGTTAATAATATTCGATTATCTTGATTTTTTACAGGTATGTTCTACTTGATGTACTCTAAAATAGTTTGGATTATCAAAATGGACCCCCAAATAGGCCATTTGGCTATACAGCAATGGCTCCAAATCCACTATAAATTATATAATATAAGCAAAAACGTTCTAGGGTAAAAACGTTCTAGGGTCTCAATTCTCTTTTCTCAAGTTTTTTATTTTCTATAATTCTCAAAACATAAATGTCATTCTCTAATAGGTTTAAAATTTAATTAGATAAATAAAGTAAAATTTTAAATTCTCTTAATCAATTCCTTAAAATTACATTATAGTATATTAATAATTACGGAATTATTTGTTTCAATCAAAGACTTCCATAATATAATTTCATAATCTAATATATATACATATATTATAGCAAATAGACTTTCCAATAATAAATGTTGTGGAATCTCCGGGAATACTAAAAATATTAAAAAATTTAAAAATTATTAAAAAAATCCAGAATTGGGTGCTTGCTGTGCACCCAGCACAGCAGATATTGTTGTGCGGTCTTATGAGCTTATTTTGGGATTCATTTTGATAATCTGAATCGTTCACATTTTATAATATATCAAGTAAAATATACCTGTAAAAAATTAAGTTAATCGGATATCGTTAACCATTGCATCCACTCATATTTGTATTCATTTTAATACTTTAAATCACAATGTCATTTATTTTTTAAGATACAAATGTGAGTGGATGAAAGGGTTAACGGTATTCGATTAACTTAATTTTTTATAAATATGTTGTACTCGATATACTCTAAAATATGAATAGTTCAAATTATCAAAACGGATCTCAAAATAAGCTCATAAGGCTGCACAACAGTACTTGCTGTATTGGGCGCACAGCAGGCACCCCAAATCTAAAAATTTACCATATTTTTGTAATTTAAAAAAAATCATGTTGATTAACTAATCATATTAAATATTTAAAATAAATAATTATTCTTTTATACGTCTACTATAGTAAGAAAATTTTCAACTTCCTACCATATTGGTTGTCGGTCCCAACAAAGCAATACAAAATCTTGCCATGATATTCAATTTCCAAAAAAAGCTCACATATTGCAAAGCTTTTTAATAGTTTCCAAAAGTTGACCGATGCTTTTTTAATATTTGTATCGGTACAAAATCTCCTCCTGATTCTGCATTTATTATGTTTTTGCGATATCTCTTTTTTTCTTTTTTGAGATTATAATATTTTAATGAGAGAAATTAGTGATTTAATATAATAGTTTGATGATGAAATTTTTAGATAAAAATTTAATTTATTTTATCATTTTTTATTTTCATGTCATTATTATTAAATTCAATTTTTAATGAGATTTTTATTGATAAATCTCATTTAGATGTGTCATAACCCAACAAATACATGAAGGATTTTTTTAACACACTTAGTTTCATGTATTTATTTTTTTATTACATAAAGCCTTTTTTCTTGATTTACATTATTTTCTCAGACTTTTATGCCCTTATATTTAATATTGATATTTAATGTTGATATTTAATGTGGAGAAAGAAGGGAAAAGACCAAAACATAGAAAATTTCATACATAAATTAAATAATATTGATGCTATTATTTTATATTATTATATAATATGAATATATTTTTAATTGAGAACACATTAAAAGGTAAGGTGAATATTCTCCTTCATCTGATGTGAATATATTTTTTATTGACAATACATTAAAAATAATGCAAACATTCTCCCTCATCTAATGTGAACATTCACAACACTTTTTTGAAAAATTCTCTCTCATCTAATGTAGTGATATGAACGTTTACAACATGTGAACCTTCTTATTTTTAATTGACAACACATTAAAAATAATGTGAACATTCTCTCTCATATGATATGAACGTTCACAACACTTTTTCAAAAAATTCTCTCTCATCTAATGTAGTGATGTGAATGTTCACAACATGCTATATTTTTTATTGGCAACACATTCTTATTCATAACATGTAGTGATATGAACGTTCACATTCATATATTTTAGTATGAATATTCATATCCATATGTTTTACTATGAATGTTCACATCATGTAATTGACAGCACAATGAGAAAAATTCATTTTAAATTAATGTAAATATAATGATATGAATATTCACATCATATAATTGACAACACAATAATAAAAATTTATTTTAAATTAATATGAATATAATGACAATCAACATCCTGATGTATGAGACTACTAAAACATAATAATAATCAACATTAAATATCAACATCAATAAAGGGCATGAGAGATTGGGAGTGTTTTGATCTTCTTACCTCAAATAAGATCTAATGAAATAGTAAAAAAGAATATGAATTGAATAAAATAAAACTTTTAAAAAGAAGACTTATCAAAAAAAAAAAAAGTTTCCTCTTTTAATCCATTATTTTCTTCTTTACCAAGTATTCTTTCCTACTAAGCAAAAACGAAGGGAAAAAAAGACAAGCATAGTCGTTGACCCCCTTGGGCATGCCATACCTCATTTCCATTTCTATGCCCTTTCCTTTTAATTTTTAATTTTTAATTTTTTTATTTTCTTATTTTTTCCTTTTGGCCCTAAGTTTCTTTCATTATAAATTAAGCAAATGTCCTTTCCTTTTTATTTTTTATTTTTTCCTTTTCTTATTTTTTCCTATTGGCCCTAAGTTTCTTTCATTATAAATTAAGCAAATGATCTCTCTCTCTCTCTCTCTCTCTCTCTCTCTCTCTCTATTTGTAATCAAACCTTTGAGTTTAATTTGTGTTTATAGTGAGAATTAGCAATTTGATCTAAGAGGAAAGTTGTACATTTTGTCAAACCTTACATACCTTATACTTTAAATTTTAGTCCGCCATTTCTAAAGATCTATAAAGCAATATCAGATGATTAAAGTATTGGTGATGGGAGAGATTATTTTCAAATAATTCGGATGGTGTACAATATGTTCTTTCTTAAATCTCTTTGCAAAGAGTCTCATTTTAATTATTTTCAATTTGTACTCTGTGTGTTATACTTGTCATTTGACAAATTTTGTTAAATTACGCTACGTTGATTCATTTGATTATTCCGGTCATTTGATAAAATTCTATGAAATTATTCTATATTGAAAGTATTGATTTGTTTAACTAAATGATGTGAAAATGCTGTGTCAATTGAGTGGACTCTGCTAATAGCTTGCACCAATATGTCCGAATAAGCAGTTATGCTTGGGTAAGGTGGGTGAGGCCGGTCACTGATCATGTACTGAGTAGGACCGAGTATTTGGTCCTAGATAAATTATCATATGTGAATTTATTTATTTGTACAATTTGGTAAATTCCTTGGTAATATCAAATCATTTGTGCAATGTTGTAAATTATTGAATTTTTGTTGATTTATTTTCTATCCGAGTCTTGTTATTCTCGTCAAATTATATATTTCTCAAGTTAATTTATTTTTCCAAGTATGGAGCAATTTGGTGGCGATTGGATTTGAAGTACTAATAGATTATTTGAGTTAGATATTTTGGGACCCACCATTATATTCTTATTTTTGAAGACAATTATATATATTATTTTGGAGACATTTGTGTAGATTATTTTTGGGGATGATTTGTATATTTGAGATTATTAATTATCGAAATTATAATTTGATGTTGATTTAATTTATTAATGGTCCAAAAGTTGGGACGTTACAGTTTTGTTAAAAAAAAAAAACAAAAAAAAAAGAAAGAAAAAGAAAAAGAAAAACAAGTTATAGCTATATATATCTATCTCTAAACCCTAGCTAGCTATAATCATGTGAGCATATCAATATTTCCAGTGTGTTTTCTTTCATTTTGTTAGTAATGGGCGCCCATGTGGCATGACCATTTGAACATAATTTGGATCTTATCCAAATAGGTTTTGAATTAAATTCAAACTTATTTAGGATAATCACTCAGGATATAGATATTATCAGTTTTAACTGATATGGATAAATAATAATAATATATTATATATCTGATATATGGTTATGGGTAACCAAGAGAGAAACAACGTATGTTTTGTTTCTACCCATAAACTTACTCTCTCCCAAGAAACAACGATCAAGTCATTTGCACTGTGATTTGTGTGGGTGATATTCATTCTGTAATATCACTCCACTACTGGGTTGGTTTATCAATTAAATTCTGGAAGTACGTGATTTATCCATGAGGTTCTATCATCAAAAGGTATGATCTGATGATTTTATCCGCTGCATTCTTCATGAGATGATTTACATTGGTATCAGAGCCATTGATGGATATTTTCGTGTTTCCTTTAATCATGTGTATATTTTTACATGTGTATGTTTACATTATATACATGAATGTTTGTAAAGGAGAAAAAAAAAAATCCCCAAAAAAAAAAAAAAAAAATCTTAGAGCTTGACCATGGTAATTAAACAAATCTTTTATTTTTAATTTTTTTTTAATTTAAACAACGTGTATAGTGTTTTTTCCCTCCCTCCAATATTGGTATTGTACCATAACATGTATTATTTTGTAGCATATATATATTTTATGTGAAAATTAGTCTATGGTTCCTCTCCAATTTTTAGTAATAAAAGAGATTCACAATATTATTTTATGATATCTAAGGTCCCTCAACCCTACACTCATATATCACAGAGAAATTTGATTCGATCAAATCAAACCTTATTTCTCTCTCTACTTCGATACTGTTTAAACCATAGCTCTTACCAATCTTCTCATTCTCTCTCTACAAAAATGGCAAACAACGGTCGACCTGAACCAGAACCATATTTCGAGCGAGAAAAAGAAGTTTCATCAGAAGATAATAAAGATCAAGAAGACTCTGAATCTGAACAAAACCAACTCAAGAACACTTCTTCATCAAAAAAACCCTTATTGTCTCTGGAGAAACCAATGATTGCTTAGACTTCAACACAAAATCCCCAATCTTCATATGAAGATGATTTAGGCTCCGAATTAGACTCCGAATAGGACACTCCTCCCACCAATCCTCGTATCAAACCTCTTACTTCCAAACCCATGGAAGAAGATCCACCAAAAGCTACTAATAAACCTAGATCCAAGCTTGGTTCGGCGAAATCTCCAGCGAAAAGGCATGTGGTGAGCGAGAATAACAACAATTAGGAATCAAAGAGGGCGAAAAAGAAAGCAGTGGATTTTGATGTGGTTGTTCAAGAGGACTCAACCAAGAAGACTGGTGTTGATACGAAGAAGCAATTATTTCAGAGGCTGTGAAGTGAAGAGGATGAGATTGTGATTTTGAAAGGTATGAATGTATATACTATGAAAAAAAGGTCTAATCCACTCACTGATATGAATGCTTTTTATGATTTCATCAAGAAATTGTTGCACATTGATGTTAGCAAAACCCAATTGTCTGAAAAAGTGAGGAAGTTGAAGAAGAAGTATGAGAACAATGCTAGCAAGAGTAAAATGGGTGAGGATCGGACTTTTTCAAAGTCTCACGAGCAAAAAGCGTATGAATTGTCAAAAAAGATATGGTTTAGTGCAAGTACTACTAATTCTAAAGATGCAAATTAGGGAAAATTTCTCTGGTTTGATTAAAACAATTTCTCTGGTTTAAAATTGTGAACACACACAGAGAAATTTGTGCTAAAATTTCTCTAGTTTGGTTAAAACAATTTTTTCTAATTTAAAATCATTGGGCTAAAATTTCTCTCGTTTGTTTAAAAGATTTGGTCTTTGGAAGCTGAAATTCTCTAATTTGTGAAAGGTTTAAGGGTTTTTGATGTTAGTCCAAAGATTTAGAGAAATTTGTGAAAGGTTCAAGAGTTTTTGATGTTAATCCAGAGAAATTGAATATTAGTCCACAGAAATTTGTGAAAGGTTCAAGGGTTTTTGATGTTAGTCTAGAGATCCAAAAAAATTTGATGTTAGTCTAGAAAAATTTGAATGTTAGTTCAGAGAAATTTGAATGTTCAAGGGTTTGAACCTAGATAAATTCTTTGGAAAGTCTAGAATTTCTCTAGATAAAATTTCTTTGGGAAGAATTTCTCTAGATTAAAATTTCTCTGAATCAATGTTGAGGAACCTTAGACATTACGAAAATATTGAATGCCCTTTATGCTATAAAATTTTAATATCAATGACCTTAAAAAAAAAATCCCAATATATATATATATTAATTTCCATAATATATATATAAAGTAAAATAGACTTTTCTATGATGAAGTTTCAGATCTCATACTAAAATTGTTAGTTGCAATTTTAAAATTATTTTAAAAAAATTATTGGCTAACTCATCATATTAATTATTTAAAATTAATTATTATACCATGATTTGTGAAATTTGAAAGGAATTTGGCTCTGTTTAGAATGATTCTGAAAATCGTTTTCTACGATTGAGTTCGCGTATGGTGTTTGGATAGAGTTTTGGAATTAATTTTCCACAACTCTGCAAAAAACTCTGTCAAACAGAGCGCGATTTTCAATTTTTTTTTCGAAATTTGGCCTAACCGGTCATCCAGCCGGTTGACTAGAACAATGATTTTTTTTTTCCTGCAATTGATATGTTAATTTTTGTATATTCGAAAAAAATATTTTCTGAATTTTTTAAAATTTCTTATGTGCTTTAAAATAATTTTGAGTTGTATGTTTGGTTATGAGTTGTAAATTTTTGTATCAAATATCAAATGTCACATCAAAAACTCCTCACTCAATTCAAAACTCTTTCACTAAACAAATTTTTCACACTCAAATCATAATTCCAAACCTCACAAACTTAAAATACAACTCATATACTCAAATCATAGTTACAAAGCTTTACCAAACGCAACCAAACTTTCTACCTTTTACTCTTTTCCACCTAACCATTCTCCCATTACCATATTCTGTCTAATTCCAAAATCTTACAATTTTACAATTAACACAGCCGTCTTAACCCTAAAACATTAAAATTCTGCCATAATCTATTCACTGTCATCTCTTACTTCATATATACATGACAGTATCATGATGCTCCGGAGAATAAAATTATGAAAAGTGATTTTTACTGAAACTATTATCTTCTTTTAATTTAGGTTTTGTTTTGGTGTAACTTGATGCTTATTCCTTTCCACACCACTATGAATTGTGTTATATTATTTTCAAAAATGACAATGTATAAAATTGTTAGAAAATCAATTTGTGAGCTGTGAATGAATATATATGTAGTTAATCGTTCAACTTCTAATTTTTTTTTCATTTATTTGTTTTGGTTTTCGATTCAATTTTTATTTTTATTACATATATATATATATATATATTGGTGTAGGGATTGTATGAATTGTAATATGAGATAGTTTGTGCTCAAGTTGACTTCATAGGTGGTTATAAAATATCTGTAGCATGAAGAAGATAAAAACAATTAGCGAAGAGGAATCAAAATGGTTGTCGAGTAGGGCTGTGCAACGGATCCACTAACCCGCCACACCTGGCCCGACCAGCAACGGATGGATGCATGCCACGCAGCGGGTGGGTGCGGGCCTAGTTTATGGCATTTTTTGGGTTCGGGGTCGGGTGGCGGCTAATCTACCATTTTAGTCAACAGACCCGACCCGACCCATCATTGGTTATTTATTTATTTATTTATTATTGACTGATATGTCTCATTTGCCCCCTTTTCCTTTCTAATATGCCTCCTCAGCTCATTTTGCCCTAATTTTCGACAGACAGACATTCTCTCTCTCTCTCTCTACCCTACCCATCGTCGGACGATCTACACGGCCCAACCATCCTATGTTTGTTTTGACATTTGGTTTAGGACTATTAATCCAATGGATAATTAATCCAACAAATTTGTAGGATAATTAGTAATGGGGTAGGGGTGGGATAGTTAATACCACACTAATTTGATAGGATTATTAATACCTCACTATTAGTATTGTGAATCAAACATGGCCTAACTGTAACTGAGGTACCTCTATCTCTCTCTCTCCTTCTTCTTCTTCTTCTTCTTCTGAGTCTTAACTGGTTTTTTTTTTGGTTCCAGTTCTAAACTTCTAATCTTTTAGAGTCTAATCTATAATTATTATTATTTTGTTTTGTTCTAGTTCTAAAACTAGAGACGTGGTTAGATTGATTGACACATTGTTAACTGTTAAAGGTTCTACACACAGAGAAAGGAATACAAAGAGAAAACCACAGAGAGGTTTGGTTTATTTTTCTTGTTATTTGCTTTTGCAGTGGATTTTGTGAGGGATTCATAGAATCTGTTTTGATTCAGAATCTGTTTTAATCTATTCACAATCTGGAATTAATTTGTTCTGTTTTGAACAATCTGTTTTGTTATCGGATAACAAATTATGATTCACAATTATGATTCACAATTATGAAGTTCAAATTATGATTCACAATATATAACAAGAAAATAGAACAGATAACAATCTATTTTGATTCATTTTGCCCTAATTCACAATCTATTTTTCTTGTTATTTGTTCTGTTCAAACTTTGATTCATAATTTGATTCACAATCTGTTTTGATTCATAATTTGATTCACATTAAATTAGTGATCCTTCTTCAATCCTTCTTCAATCCTTTGATTCATAGTTTGTTTAAAGATTAAACTTTGATTCACAATATATTAGTGAACATTAAACTTAGTTCTGTTCTGTAATTTAGTCAGTGAACTAATCTGTTCTGTAATTTAGTTTAATTTAGTTAGTGAACATTAAACTAATCAAACTGAACATTAGTCAATGAACATTAAACTTACTGATCCTTCTTCAGTTTAATTTAGTCAGTTTAAACTAATCTCATTAGTCAGTGAACATTAAACTTTGATTCATCTTACTTATTTTATCTTACTGATATGCCACTTCTGAATCTGTCCATTTAATATCCTTCTTTTATCTTCATATGCCATTTAACATGTTCAAACATAGACAAAGAGTCTGATGGTTGTTTGTTTAAAAAGAGCATGGATTTGAAAAGCATATTTTGAATGATTTTTTATTGGTTATTGGCAGTTTATTTGATAATCTTTTGGTCATGGATCCTCCAAGTGAAGAAACTTTTTTTGTGAGTCCTAATGTTGAGCCCAGATCATCTTCTATTGACCCCTCTACCAAATCTAATGCTCCCCCTCGTAGACCACCCTTGGCCAAAACTAGTAGTAGTGGGAGAACAACATCAAAGGCTTGGGATCATTTTGAAAAGATTAAGGGTATTGATGGGAAAGATAGGGCTATGTGCAAGTATTGTAAGAAAGAATATATGGCAGGCTCTAAGAGTCACAGAACAAGTAATTTGTTAAGTCATTTGAAAAATTGTACGAAGTATCCATAAAGGGACATTCATGGCCAACAAACATTGGGATTTCAACCTAGAGAAGTTGGTGGTGATGGTGAGGGTGTTGTTGATGTTGTGGTTACGCCATTTTCCATAGAAGTTGCTAGGAGGCATCTTGCCGAGATGATAGTAATTTATGAATTGCCCTTTAGATTTGTGGATGAGGTTGGTTTTAAAAGGTTTTGTAATGTCATGCAACCCAAGTTCAAGATCCCATCTCGATATACTGTTGCTAGGGACATTGTAAACATATACACTAATGAAAGAGAGAGGGTTGAAGAAAATTGTGAAGGGGCGCAGAATGTGCTTTACCACAGACACACGGACTTCCATACAAAATTTGTGTTATATGTGTCTAACCGCATATTTCATTGATGATGATTGGAAGTTACAGAAGAGAATCATAAATTTTTGTCAAGTTGAAGACCACAAAGGAGAAGCACTTGGTAAAAAAATTGAGGCACTCTTAAAAAAGTGGGATATTGATGGCCTTTTCACCTTAACTATTGATAATGCGAGTTCTAATAATCTAACCATTAGATTCTTGAAACGAACCACAAAATTGTAGAAGGGAACTGTCTTGGGCCATGAATTTTTACATATGCGTTGTTGTGCGCATATTCTAAATCTCATTGTTAGTGATGGATTGAAGGATCTTGAGTCTTGTATAGCGAATGTGAGGTATGCAGTGAGGTATGTGAGGTCTTCTCCAAACCGCTTTGAATCTTTTAAGAAGTATGTGGAAAGTTTAAAAATTGAGAGTAAGAGTCACTTATGCCTAGATGTGCCAACACGGTGGAATTCTACATATCTTATGTTGGAGGTGGCAGAAAAATTTGAAAGTGTTTTTCAAAGAATGGGTGAGGAGGACTACAATTATAAACACTACTTTTTGGATAATGAAGGGGGTGAGAGGAGAGAGATGCCTACCGTCGATGATTGGGATCATTGTAGGGTGTTTTTGAAATTTCTTAGAATGTTCTACAATGCAATAAAGAGATTTTTTGGCTCTTTATTTGTTACTTCAAATACATGCTACACTGAAATTTTTGTCATTGAAAATATGATTGGACAATTAATCAAAGACAATGATCCCATTTTGTCTTCAATGGCAAAGACAATGAAAGAGAAGTTTGACAAGTATTAGGGAAATGGGGATAAAATCAATCTCCTTTTGTACATTGTGGTTGTTCTTGACCCTTGAAGAAAAATGACATACTTGCGATTTTGTTTTTCAACAATTTTTCGTGGAGATGTTATGAAAGTGAAAGAAATGTTAGAGAAGGTGAAAAATTGTTTGAGTAAATTGTATGATCATTATGCCGCGCTTGATTCAACAAATGTGCATGCCTCCAATGTAAATGAAACCATAGATATGGTGATAGATGAAAATGACACACATTCTCTTGTGAACTCTCAATTTAACTCATTTTTGGAGGGGCAATTTTCTAGTAGTGGGAGTATGTTGGAATTGGACAAGTACTTGGGTGATATTGAGAAAGGTGGAAAGAATGCTCAATTTGACATCTTGGAGTGGTGGAAGGTTAATGCAACCAAGCATAGAGTATTATCACTCATAGCACGAGATGTGTTGGCAATGCCTGTTTCCACTGTTGCTTCTGAGTCGACTTTTAGTACAGGAGGTCGTATACTTGATCCATTTCGGAGTTCACTTGCTCCAAAGATGGTGGAGGTTCTTGTTTGTACACAAAATTGGCTCCGAAGTAACATTCCAATATGCCTTCGAGAAGCAATGAATGACGTTGAAGAATTTGAACAACAATATGATTCGGGTAATACATTCAATAATTTATTTTGTTTTAAATTTCATTTATTTTGTATTATTCAAATTCATTATTTTCACTTCACATGATTTTCTTGTGTTATGTTTTATGTGTAGTTGTTTCAGAATCAAGTTTTTGTTCAAGCCCATGTCCGGAGAGTAATATTATTGAAATTTAATATCATTAGTAAAAAATACTTCCCCTTGGTTAAATGTTGTTAACATATGTTTACTTCTTTTAAGTTTAAAACTTTTTAGTGTTTTCCTTATTAAATAATTTTATTTTTTTGTTATGCAGGTTTAGATGGCTCATGGTTTGGTTGAAGGAAATGAACGACTTTTTTGCTTTTTTTTTTTGGATGACTGTATCTGTAATACTATGGTTTTAGTTTGGATGCACAATGTTTGTTGGATGTACAATGTTTTGGATGACTGTAATGTAACTTGATTGTTTTTTGAACTTTGCATGACTATAACTTGGATGCACAATGTTTGGATAACTGTAATGTAACTTGGTTTTGGCGACTACAAAAGCATTAGTAGCCAAAAGTAAAGATTTTGGCGGCTAAAAAAATTTAGTAGCCAAAAGTATAGGTTCTGGCGACTAAAAATCTGTTTGGTTGCCGATATATGGCTTTTACCAACTAAAAAAATTTTAGTAGCCAAAAGTAAAGCTTTTTGGCGACTAAAAAAAATTTAGTAGCCAAAAGTGAGATATTGCGCGACTAAAAATATGTTTGGTCGCCAAAAGTAAGGCTTTTACCGACTAAAAAAATTTTAGTAGCCAAAAGTGAGGCCTTTTGGTGACTAAAAATAATTTAGTAGCCAAAAGTGAGGCATTAAGCGACTAAAAAAATGTTTAGTAGCCAAAAGTGAGGCTTTTTGGCTACTAAAAAGAAGTTTAGTCGCCAAAAGTGGTAATTTTAGTGCGGCAATTAAAATTTTTAATGACTAAAAAATAATTAGTATCCAAAAGTATAGAATTGGCGGCTAAAAAGAAGTTTAGTCGCCAAAGTGGTCTCTTTTTTTTTTTCATAGTAAATAATTTATTTTTACATAAATTATGTTCAATAAAAAATAATTATCTTTATATATATATATATATATTTTTATATTAATATGAGTCTATGTACTATATAAATAATATATGTTGCATATATAATCATATGGTGTTATAGATGCGTAGTGGAAAGAGCGTGTTGTATAAGGTTTATGGTGTGGGAGGTTGATACTTCAAATCTCCACAAGAGCAAATGAAACGCTAGTGAGTGTAATTTTTTTTTCTCACAAATGAGCTTTTGGCGACTAAAAGGTTTGGTCGCCGATTCCTTGAGTATTGGCGACGTAAACATTGGTCGGCAAATGTATAATTTAAAAAATATAATTGACTATTGGCGACCAAAGTTTTGGTCGCTAAAGACTTGCTTTTTGGCGACTAAAAGTTTTTTAGTCGCCAATACCTTTCCCGACCGTTTTCTGGTGACCAAACCAGCGACTAAAAAATTTAGTCGGGGAAACTAAAAAACCGATTTTTGGCGACAAAAAATTTAGTAGCCAAATGTATTTTTTCTTGTAGTGGATGACCTCCTTAACTTTCTCCTGCGTCCCACCCACCTCTGTTTTCTTATTTTTTTGTCACCCCACGTTCTCTCCTTTGCCAACTCAAGACAAATGCTTACAAACCCGCCAATACCTTTCCCGACTGTTTTCCGGTGACCAAACCAGCGACTAAAAAATTTAGTCGGGGAAACTAAAAAACCGACTTTTGGCGACAAAAAATTTAGTAGCCAAATGTGTTTTTTTCTTGTAGTGACAATTTTTTATTTTTTTAAAACATAATTCAACAACCATAGATCACTACCCATCTTCTCTGTCTTTTCTCTTCTAGCTATTACTAGGAAGGATTGTAACTGATCAACTCAGAGACTCAAAAGCCCCAAAATTTACTCTACGAATGGGAGAGTTTATTTGCGTGTATATATATATGTGTGTGTGTGTGTGTGTGTTGAATTGTTGATGAGGTTTGTAGAATTTATTTGACAATGGGATTGGATTATGCATTGGTGGTTATCAATAACCCTACCAATGAATTGTTGAGGAGAAAGAGTTTCTATAAATAAAGAGAGACAATAGAAAAAATAAATGATTAAAGAAAAAAATATAATAAAAAAAAGAAAAATTGAATATATATGTAGTCACTTAGATTTAAAAGTTAACACACACACACACATATATATATATGATCATATGTCCCAGTTATGATATTTGTGATGTTTGATTCTGACTTGTTGTGTTGTTAATTTTGATTTGGTTATGAGTAATTATGGTATTAGTTATGACTTATTGTGATATTAGTTATTATCTATTATAATTATTATTTTAGTTATGATCCGAAAGGTCTTTAATTATACTTTATGTGATATTTAATTATGACTTTTGTTTTTAATTATGACTAAAAAAGATTTAGTTATGAACACTATAAATATCATAACTTGTATATGATACACTATTTTGAGAATGTGTATTATAGCATGATTCCTATATATATACTATATATTTATATGTGCATGTAAAGATATGTATGTGTTTATATATATATATATATGTGTGTGTGTAGGGGGAGGTAAGTGTAATTTACTTCAACATGTTAGGTAGCTGAAGGGTAATATTGGGATTTATAGAATAATTACGGATAACATCAGCAGAATCCATTTGATTTTAGATGGATGGATAACAAAAATGGGTCTTTATATATTAGTTTCAAAAGTAAGGGAGGTTAGAGTAATTTCTCAAACCACAATTATGCTAAACCTTAGGAGAGGTAAGTGTAATATACCCTTTTTAAATTTCATTCCCTAATTTGTTTTTTATTTTAACAATTTTTGTTAGGTTTAAAAAATTAAACAAAAAGTAACTAATAATTGACACGTGTGATTAGCTTTGGCGTCGAATTAACTTTGATATAAAGAAAATTATAATTAAGAAATTTCAAAGACAAAATATATTTAAATTTGTAATTTATTTTATTAGTTTCCTTAAAATTTTACCAATTGCTTTATAACATATGTTTTTGTTATTTAATATGTAGAACAAATTCTTAATGACATGGCATTGAAAAAAAGGCTTAGATATAATTATGATGAAAACATTTCAAATTTATTTAATTCTAAATTATTTTTCATGTATATTTTAAAATTATTTTTTATTAATATTTATTTTCAAATTTAAATTTTAATTATTTTTTAAGATTATGCATAGCATGGATAGTATGTTAGTAACAATATAAGAGAATTAATTATTTTAGTCAACTCATTCAAATTTATACAAACAGGGAATCTTACATTTTGTGCAAAAAATAAGGAAATATATGGAGAGAGATGAGACGTGAATTACAAATGGTTAGTAAGAGAGAATAGAGAAAAAGAACAAGACGAAAAGAAAAAAAGAGGAAGGTGCTGAGAAAGTGTTGAAGCTTATTTGAGCAAAAAATTTGTTTTTTGTCAAGCAAATCCAACATTTTCAAAAACGGCTGTGATTGAGGCCTCGAAAATGATGCTCGAAATTGCCTCGAATGCTTTTGTTTTTTTTTTTTTTTGGACTAATACATTGCAGAAAAAAATAAATAAAAAAAATAATAATAATAACAAGCAAAGCATCAACCCAACAAAAAAAAAAAAAAAAAAAAAAGAAAATTCGAGGCAAATTTGAGCCAAAAAATTTGAGGCCTCAATCATTAATCTTTCAAAAACTAAATGTAAGATGGATTACTCATAGATGGATTACTCTCAACCATTCAAACCAAATATAAGAAATAGATATTTTCAAAAACTATTATGTTTTATTATATAAATTGTTATTTTAAATTAAGCCTGTTTGATATTCATAAATGGTATCATTCAAAAAAAATTAAGTAATTCCTAAAATGTAAGTTAAAAATTAAAAAAAAAAGTAATATAAAACTTACGTAATTTTGACTGAATTTACAAATAAATATACGTAAGTGTCAACATTCAACATTATTAGCTATGATCCGTGCCTAAAGACACTTGCCACATTGACATGCTGAAAAATATGATATACCACATTAAAATTTTTTTTTTGATACAATTTTTATGTAAGAATGAATTTGGTGAAACTTTAAAATAGTTTCATGTTTTCTAAAGAATAAAAACAAATTCATCATTGTAACGCCCCGAAATAATAACCACAACCTACATCATAATATACTGTAGAATGTGCCTCTAGCGTTATATTTAACCTTTCATTTATACTCCTTGATCTTACAAAATATGACATATGTACACGAATACAAAGAAAAAGGAAATATTGATAAGCTCATGCCCTAATGAATACGTTTTTCCAAGTCAATGCTTGGGTACAACAAAAGTGAGATTAACTCAATACAGTTAAAGCATATGGCTTGTACAAAAATAATTACATCAAGAAAACAAAAGAAGCTCTTGGCTCCAAGTCCTCTCAAGCTATGTCCTTGGTGGAGACATATCATCAGCACCTGAAAGTTGTTTTCCACACAGGGTGAGATAAAACTCAGTAGAAATACTTTAATACAATGTATAAAACTTAATAAAGTCATAAGGTGAATGTATATGTATGATTATATATCAATACATGAAAAATATCATTTTATATCAGAAAATCGGCTAGTGAATACAAAACACTGGGAAGCTTTAGGTACGTGTCTAGGCTATACAAATGTGAAACATGTCATGAACCCCAGAAAGCTGGTGTGGCAATGCCAAACGATAAGATACCTCTCTAATGTGCTCTAAAATCTCAAAAGACCCAATAAATCTAGGAGACAACTTCGCGCTCTTCCCGAATCTCATCAAATCCCGTCTGGGTGATATTTTCAAAAACACATGACCCCCCACCTCAAAAAATAGAGGCTCCTACGGTCGGCATAACTCTTTTGGCAACTCAGAGCCGAAGCCAACCTCTTACAAATAAGCGCAATCTTATTCGTTGTTTCCCAGACTAACTCTGGACCTAATATAGTTGCATCACCCACCTTGGTCCAACACACAGGAGATCTACACGGTCGGCCATACAAGGCTTCATAGCGTCTTCAATCTGAACACCCATTTCATGGAGCTCAGTGAATGTAAACAAAGGTAGGGCGATCATCTTCTACAATAATTTCCCATGCAGATTGCGGACTACCATCCTTATTTGATCTTTCTCTGAAGGCCGTGTGGTCATCATTGAAGCTTTGGCCCTCCACCTTGTCATGAATTCTAAAAAGCCCTCCTTTGGCTCTTGGCGCGTTACTTCAAGATCACGGGTTGTGACCTCGATTTGTGCGTTGTACGAGTCCTGTGCAACAAAGGCCTCATCAATTTCCTCTCAACTCTACTTCACAGAATCCTCTAGCTTCGCATACCATATAGCCACTATTCCCGACATGGTTCGGCTAAAGAGTAAGAGCTTTTGCAACTTGGTCAGGCCCATCGGCTGCAAAATGTCTAAAAACAGTCGAAGATGAACCATGGGGTCTCTAGATCCATCGAACCAATCGATGTGTGGCATTTTGAACCGGACTGGCAATGTCACTACAGAGTTGGTATACCCATCTTCTATGTCGGGAATAGAGTTCACACCCTGCGCTCTCTTGAAGAACTTTTCCAGTTTGTTGACCTTAAGCATAGTTGGGTCAACCTCAAACTCAAATGGAGCCTCGGTTTGATACACAGGTGCTTTAGAGGCTTGTGGTGGGATCGGCTCTGCCGGATTACCCCTGATTCTCAACATGGGCAGTGGCTCTGGGTGCTGCGATACCCGTAGGAGGTGCATGAGACGCAGAAGCCGCTGCCGACTGTGGCTATTGTTATTGCAACCTGTTTATTACCTCAGCCTGACCTCGGCTTGATGAGCAGCGTCTTGCTGCATGGTTTCAACTGTTTGCTGAAGGTGATGGATTAGGTCCTCCATGCTGACTGGGAGATATTATGCCATCGGAATGGGCAAACGATCTCGTACTGGACTAGATATAGAAGACTGAGCTTGACTAGATGTAGGTGATGTAGGTAAAGGGAAGGGTGACTGCTGTAGAAATTGAATCGGAGAACTTTGCCTTACTCTCCTTCGTCTAGTAACTGGGGGTAGTGAAGTAAACACTTGATGTCCCCTAACAAGATCTCCGGCTCTGTAAAGCCTGCTGACACAGGTCCAGAGCCCTTGGGGGATACCCGAACTGTCCAAAGCTATGGTGTTATACTACCTAGCAAAAAGCAAATAAAGCAAAAAGAAGATAGTAATAAGAAACCGCACAGCACCTCAGCTCAAATGTTAACAACACACAGATGCAATCAAAGCTGATAGGACTGCACTCAACACTGAATTCTGCCACCCCAAAATTGATACCTAACTTGTAACTGATATGCACATTCCTGTACAGTTTCACTGTAAAACACATTAGCCCTGTTTGGTAAAGCTGTGGGAAAGTACTTATAGCTTATACCTTAACGGCTTATAACTTATAACTATGAACATAAGCTGATTTCTGACTTATAAATTAAGCATCTCCTGCCCCACTCAAAGAATAAGTTGATTTCTGACTTACAAAAAGCTATAAGCTTTAAGCTATAAGCTAAACCAAACACATCAAAATAGCTTAAATTAAGCTGAAAGCTGAAATAAGCAGCTTTTAAGCTGCACCAAACAGGCACATACTAGTTAAGTGAGGACCAGAACATCCCTATAAGGGGGTAGGGTTACCCTGTCCTAGTTTCGTCAGGAACTAGGGTTCACTATTCAAACAAAGCGGTTTCACGTAATCCTGCATTTGGGTAAGCATCCTGTCCTAGTTTGGAACAGTCTCTATGGCTTTCGATATGCAACTAGGCTAAATGGTCAAAAAAGGTACCTCATCAAGATTACCTAATATACCTCTCGCACCTAACACCGAGAAATGAAAGGAGGATCAAACGGTACAGCGGTAGTCCAGATCCAAGGGTTGTGTTCCCATCATGGCAGAGCCCATGACCGGTTAGCCTTTTGGCAAACTTTTCAAACAAGCCTCCGGCAAACCATCCAGGAATAGCAGATGGCAAACACAGTGACTTAAACGCACCAATGCAAATGCAATGCAAAGAAACATATATCGACTTTTTTGTGCCCTACTTTCGGAAGTTTGAAATAAGCCCTACAGTTCAAACTCCCGCGGTTTTGAATCTATCGACTTTTTTGTGCCCTACTTTCGGAAGTTTGAAATAAGCCCTATAGTTCAAACTCCCGCGGTTTTGAATCTAATCTCACAAGTGCAATGCGAAATTGATAAACACCAAAGAGTCCAAATCCGGCAAATCTTTTGATAAATCGATTTTGAATCAAATTGCCAAAAATGGATTGCTTCGCCAGATATAGAGTCGCCACCTAAATATTTTTTGAGAAATTTAGGAAACCCATGACTCATGCCAAAGGCCACATGTCGGTCATCACCAATATTGTCTTGGCTCAGGAACTTAGGTACGAGAGGGGAAAGTCATGAATTGAGCATCCCCGCTCGTCCGATCAAAGATCGGCCTGTACTAATCATGATATGAATCTTATCTACATTATATGCTCTTGTTTCGGTTTATTAGGCGCGCATTACTATGTGATGCGCACACACAAGTATAGACTAACTTGCAAGAATTGGAACATTTCGAGTCATGTTTGTTTTGAAAATTGTTTCGAAATATGTACCACTTGAAAAAGTGATCGCATATGAACATTGCTCAAATTATTCCAATTCAAGCAACAAGCCTTCATCCACAGTCATTCAAGCAGTTTATCACTTAAGCAATTAGCCTCATGGCAAGCATGCTAAACATGATAACAATCACATTCATGCAATATGCTAAAACGAGTAAAGGCTCACCTAGTATTTCAAGCCAAAATAAACAAAAGAGTTAGAAAAATGCACGATTCTACCTTTATGCAAATGACTAATTGTAGACACCCCATTTTTGACCGTCCTCAAGACTTGGGTATCCTTGTAGGTACATCCAGCGACAAGTTTGATTGCTTGTCGAGCACCCGAATCCCGCGATATAACATGCCTGGTTTGCTCTTTCCAAACCCTATTTCCATTCTGTCTCATATTTGGACAATGTATTGGTCTTTGCAAAGTGATTCTTGGAATGCACTGCCGGCCATGCATTTGTTCCTGCCAGCCATTGATGAGGCCTGCCGGCCATCAATGAGGCACTGCCAGCCACCACTGATGGTCGGCCAACCACCAACTGTTCAGTAGATATTTTGAAGATATTTTTGATAGTTGTATACACAGGTAAGCTCATCTGCACCCACGTGGATGGCTGGATCTTCTTGGATTGCTCTTGTATCCTCTATATATACAAGCCATCCTCATACATGCAAAGGGTTACAAAGTTTTGGCTAAGATATTTTACTCTCCCTTTCTCTCTAAAATCCTCTCTCTCTATCATTTGTGCTTGAAAGTTAGTTTTTTTTCACATATTTGCTAAAACACCTAGTCAAACACCTTCACCTAGAGTGTTTTTGGCTCAGAAGTTTGGCCATTTGCTTGCTGTTTTAGTGCTATGCTTCAAGGGTAAGGATCTTACTCTTTTAAGCTTTGTTTTACTTCTTTGCTTGGCCACCTTTGCATGCTGCTTTGAAGATGGTTTTAGCTACTAAAAGGTTCTGTTTTTAAGGTCTCAAAATGATGGTGTGAACCTTGTGTGGTTAGGGGGTGGTTTCCACCTTTTGCTCTTTGGCTTGTAAAGCCTTTTGAGCTTTTTTTTTCATAGCTTTTGGTATAACCTTTGCTTGGCCTCTTAACCACTGAAACTTAGAGGAATTTCAGTGGTGGAAAGGTGCCTTTGAGGTCCTAAATAAGAGGGGGTGATCCCCTCTCCTTGTATCTTGTTTGCTTGTGTTGTTGGCTTCATAGTTGAGCATGCTCTTCTACCATTTCATGGCTTAGTTCAGGCATGTTTTAGGCTTTATTTTAACCTGCTTTAACTCTGTTTGGGGCTGGATTGGTCACTTGTTGCTTGATTTTGGTACTTGTAGTGTAATCTTGCTCACTAGCCTTGTATACTTGATGAGTTAGCTTATTATTCTAGCATGTGTTGGCTTCATTCCAGCATGTTTTTGGCTCTGTTTTAACATGCTTCAGCTCTATTTTGAGTCTTCTTGGTCATATGATGCTTGTTATGAATGGTTGTTGTGCAATAGCCTTGACTAGCTTTGAGTTTTGAGGCATCTAGCATGCTTTGTTTGAGTTGTTTGCACGCCATAGCATCATTTCATATATGATTTCGATGCATATAGTGTAGTCACACTCTCACATATTTCACTCTTTTATGGCTTTGAGAGTTGTGCCTTTATGCCATGTTTATGAGCCAATACATGAGCGTGCATTTCTTGCTTTTCATGCCAACATTTCAGCATGTTTTGGCCCTTATTTTGGCATGTTTGAGGTTTGTCCATAGCTAGTTTGACCATTTGGGATTGATGTTGCATGGTTCTAGTGTAAAGCACTTCACTAGCTTTAATGCTTAAGTCTTTTAACATGTTGTACATGAGTTGTTTGCATGTTAGAGTCTTGTTTTTCATACCATATTAGCACTAAAAATCTGTCACTTCCCTTATTTCTCCACTTTTGATTTGTTTTGAGGGTTGGTTAGTCTTAAGTTGTGCTTAAGTTTTGGGATTGAGGCCTATGCTTAAATGGTTTTAACCCTCTTTGGAGGTTCTTCCTAGTCAAAGGCATGGTCTCTCCCATATCTTAAGTCATCTTTTGATTGACTTTCCTCTCATTAGAGGACTTTCACAATTGGACAAATTGGTTAATGAATGGCTTGGTAACTTAAAATGAGTAATTAAAATGAACCAAGTAAAATATGCCAAGATAAGCATGTTGTTTGCATTGCATGGTGTTCAACCGGACGTTATGTTGAACACAAGGAGGATTGGTCCATTTCATACCCAAAGTGATGAAAATGAGCCAATCCCGTTTGTCTCCATTGCCTTTGATCACCCTTGATAAGGTAGTGGTCCTAGAGTCATGTTTGTTTTGCATTTATTGAATTTGTGCAAGTTGGATCCTTGGCCATCATGCATTGAAAATGCTTGATTGATGGTTTTTGAACCAATGGTGCCTCTCCCTTGATGTTTTGAAATGATAAGGAGTGGCACAACACATACATGCCCTAGGGAGACCCTCTATTTCCTTTGTTTTGCGCTCTGTTGCAGTTTGGTGTCACAGCACACCAGTGGCCGGCAGTGCCACACTGTTGGCCGGCACCCTTGCATTGTTGGCCAGTAGAGGCCTACTCTTGGCCGGCAGATGGCCGGCAGCAACTCCTCATGGCCGGCAGGCCACTGGTGCACTCCCCAACATTGGTTTGGTAAGTTTCAACAGCAAGTTCTTGAAGACACCCTCCAAACAGAGCCTCTAAAGAGAAAACCGGAGAGCTTTTTGGGACAGAAACCGAGGCATGCATGTTCAACTTCTTCAAACAGAGCTGAGGCAGCATATGTTTAAAGCTTACTTGTTAGTTAGCTTGAATTTATAATTTGATTAGCTAATTTGTTAATTAGTTAAAGTGCTGTAATAATTAGCTTAATGTTTGCTAGTTATTCAATTTGGTTGTGTAATAATTAGTCTAATTAGTTTAATTAGATTAGTTAAGTAGCTTAGCTTATATTAACTTAGCTTATTTATTCGGACCCTCCTTCGCGAGGGCGTATTGTTGTAATAAGGGTGCGTGCGTGTGTGCATGTCTTCCAACCCCACTTCTTTCTCCTTTTTACTTATCAGCTTTTGATGGTTAGTGTTTGGTGTCACAGCACACCAGTGGCCGGCAGTGCCACACTGTTGGCCGGCACCCTTGCATTGTTGGCCAGTAGAGGCCTACTCTTGGCCGGCAGATGGCCGGCAGCAACTCCTCATGGCCGGCAGGCCACTGGTGCACTCCCCAACATTGGTTTGGTAAGTTTCAACAGCAAGTTCTTGAAGACACCCTTCAAACAGAGCCTCTAAAGAGCAAACCGGAGAGCTTTTTGGGACAGAAACCGAGGCATGCATGTTCAACTTCTTCAAACAGAGCTGAGGCAGCATATGTTTAAAGCTTACTTGTTAGTTAGCTTGAATTTATAATTTGATTAGCTAATTTGTTAATTAGTTAAAGTGCTGTAATAATTAGCTTAGTGTTTGCTAGTTATTCAATTTGGTTGTGTAATAATTAGTCTAATTAGTTTAATTAGATTAGTTAAGTAGCTTAGCTTATATTAGCTTAGCTTATTTATTCGGACCCTCCTTCGCGAGGGTGTATTGTTGTAATAAGGGTGCGTGCGTGTGTGCATGTCTTCCAACCCCACTTCTTTCTCCCTTTTACTTATCAGCTTTTGATGGTTAGTTTAGGTCACATTTTGATTAGCTTACCTAATGCTTTGCATGTTTGCATCATTCATTTGTCTTGTATGCTTCATTTGTCTTGCATGCACCGGACTCGGCGCATCATACAAATTGCATTGTATTTCAATACACTTACTTGAATACGTGTTCCAAAGCATGTTATCAAGTGTTGCATTCATATGTCATCTTAGATAGCCGAGCCTATTTAGTTGCATTACTGCATGTGTTGCATTAGGCATCTTGTATAGTTAGGATCATGCAGTGATTTCTAACTAGTTCTCTGTTTTGGCTCGGAGTACACTGTAAGTGTTTACGCTTTAGCATCCTTGCATGAGTGTGAGTGTTGCCATGACAGCATGCTTAAAGGCTACTTGCTTAAGTGTTTAACTGTTTGAATGCCTGTAGATGAAGGCTCGATTACTTGAATTGGAACAATTCGACGATTGTGAGTTTTAAGCCCACTTGAGGTGGCAAAATCATGTTGTTTTAAGACCACTTGAGGGTGGCAAATCCACGCTTTAGCCTACTTGCGAGTAACACTTTCAAACCATTTTCAAAAGACAAACATAAGTTGTTTTGTTCCAATTCTTGTGATCGAGTCTATACTTGTGTGTTGTGCGCATCACATAGTAAAGTTAGATTAATAAATCGGAATAAGAACACATGTGTCTATAAAACAATATATCATGATCATGATAGTAGAGGCCGATCCTTTGATCGGGTGAGCGGGGGTGCTCATTTCATGACCTTCCCCCCTCGTACCCAAGTTCCCGAGCCGAGGTAACTTTGGTGATAACGGACACGTGGCCTTTGACACGAGTCAGGATTTCATAAATTTTCCAAAAACAAAATATTTAGTGTTTATCAGTCTCACATTGCACTTTGTGATATGGCAAAATATTTAGTGTTTATCAGTCTCACAAAATATTTAGTGGCGACTCTGTAATCTGGCAAAACAGTCTAGTTTGGCATTATTTGATTCAAAATCTGATTTTCCAAAATGATTTGCCAGATTGGACTCTTTAGTGTTTATCAGTCTCACATTGCACTTTGTGAGACTAGATTTAGAACTGTGACAGGAGTCCGAACTGTAGTAGTAAGACCAAATTCGCGCCTCTCCGAAAGGGGGGCGCGCGAAGAAAGTCGGGTCTACAGTTTCTGGCGACTCCGTTGGGGACTTAGAGAACTTGACTCGAACTCATGATATGTTGTTTTATTTACACTTATGTGTTTCTTTGCATTGCTTTTGCATTGGTGCGCTTAAGTCACAGTGTTTGCCGTTTGTTATTCCTGAATGGTTTGCCGGAGGCTTGCTTGGAAAAGCATGCCATAAGGTTGATCAGTTACGGGCTCTGCCACGATGGGAACACAAACCTTGGTTTTGCCGAGGCACCCTTTTTGACCAATCGACCTAGTTGTATATCGGAAGCCATAGAGACCGTTCCAAACTAGGACAGGTTGGTTACCCGAATGTAAGTTGTTTGAAACTGCATGAGTGCATAGTGAAACCCTAGCTCCTGACAAGATAGGACAGGGAAACCCTACCCCACCATAGGGGTGTTTTGGCTCTCACTTGCTTGCTACGTGCTATTAGGGTGTGTCTCTACAGGAATGCATGTATCAGTTTGCAAGTCTGGGTATCAGTCTGAGGACACCAGTGTTTGGGGTATCAGATTTGAGGCAGTGATTTGGGGACAGAAATCAGTGTTGAGTACAGATTGTCCAGCTTATGATTATCAACTGTGTGTTGTCATTATCTAAGCCGAAATGCTGTCCATTTTCTGATTGTTGTTTCCTTTTTTTGCTTTATTTATCTTTTTGCAAGGTAATATTACATCATTGCTTCCGACGAGGCAGATACCCCCCGAGCACTCTGGACTAGAGGAAAGAGACTTTTCCAATTGAGGATCTAATTAGTGGACAACAAGTGTTCATTTCGCTACCCCCGGTTACTAGACGGAAGTTAGTTAGGCACAGGTCATCAGTACAGTAGTTACCAGATCAACAGTCATTATCCACTCACCTGTGCACAGTTGGGCTGAGATATCTGCTTCTACCTCAGAGAGGGAATACATACCTGTTCAGTCAGATCAGCACTTTGTAGTCAGTATGGAGGACATGATACGTCAACTCCAAGAGACCATGCAGACCATGCAGCGGGATGCTACTTGCCAAGCAGAGGTTATCGTACGTCAGGCAGAGGTTGTAGCCCAACAGGAAGAACTGATTGTTAGGCTCCAACAACAACAGCAGCAACAACAAGCCAGAGCATCTGCCTCACATCCACTCCCACACCCACCTAGGGTTCCAACACTCGGGGATACAACTACTGTCCAGGAGAATACGGACGTTCTAACAGGGCCAGTCCCACCACCAGTCCTACCACAGATTTCGAAAGCACCGGCTAACCCAACAGACACGCCATTTGAATTTGAGTTCGATCCTACTGCGTTAAAAGTAAGCAAGCTCGAAAAGCTATTTAAATGAGCTCAGGGAGTCAACTCGATCCCGGATATAGAAGATGGATACATTGATTCAGCGGTGACATTGCCGGACAGATTTAAGATGCCCCACATGGACCGTTTTGATGGCTCGGGTGATCCTATGGTTCATCTGAGGTTGTTCTCGGATATTCTGCGCCCAATGGGCTTGACGAGACTCTAGAAACTATCACTCTTCGGTCAGACCTTGTCGGGTATTGCGGCCATTTGCGCCAAGCTGGAGGACTCAGTGAAAAGGAATTGGGAAGAGATGGCCGAGGCCTTCGTTGCTCAATATTCGTACAATACTCAAATCGACGACCCGTGATCTCGAGGCCACCAGGAAAGAGCCGAAAGAGGGCTTTTCTGACTTTGTCACTCGATGGAGGGCCAAGGCCTCTATGATGACAACTCGACCACTCGAAAAGGATTAGATAAGGATGGTTATGCGCAACCTACAACCCAAGCTGATGCAGAAAATGATTGTCTTACCCCTCCCCACCTTTGCTGACTTGCATGAGATTGAGGTACAAATAAAAGATGTTATGAAGCAAGGTGTCATGACCCAAACCCGCCCTTATGGGTTTAGCACCGTAACTGGCCAGTAATCCGTGATTACCATAGGCCTGCTTAACAGTAAAGACAGTAATACAGAGTACAGGGGCTGGCGGAAGCCAAAATAGTAATAAAAGATGTCCAACGAGCTGTGATAGTCTGTATGCAAAAAGACTTTTCATAACATATTCACACTCGGAACCAAAACAGTATATACATACATATACAATCATCCAGGGCAGGGACCTAATCCCTATTAGAACAGTACAGTACAGGTACAGTCATTCTATACAAAAACAGAGATAGAAAGGATGAATCTAAACACCCCATAAGCCCTAGCTTGAAGGACTTGGAACCTCACAGTGAGGCACAGTGGTTGGCTTGACAAAAGGGAGTTAAACCCAACGCTCCTAGCTCCGATCCGGTGCCTGGACACCTACATATATATATAAACAGTGAGCTAAAGCACAGTGAATAACATATGCGTAAAGAGGTTAGGAATGAATGTCCTTTCAGTATTTAAAACAGTCATTTGAACAGTATATCAGTTATTTGATCATAGCAATCATAAGTGGTACATCCAATAGCAAACAGTATAGTAGGTCTTAACAGATCGAACAGTCAGTTGATGGCCATCATATCAGTAAACAGTAGTGGTTCCAAACATGAGAACCGACAGAGATTTCTGTGACAGTAGCAGTACAGTACAGTAACAGTAAATTTGCTATGGATGCCGTGAATACAGTTCGCAAATAGGACAAGTATTCATTCAGTAAGAAATATCGTTTCAGGAAGCAGTATAGTAGATCATTCAGAAAGTATTCATGATTGAATATATCTTTACAACATTGTTACTCACAGAGTTCTGGGTTATTATCGATAGGCTAGTGAGCGTCCTCGGATGCCAACCCTACACAGTTACAGAACGAACACACACTAAGTACACACTTGGAATCAATGCTTAGTCTCTATCTTGACTCGGTGTGTCTACATCAATATCCTCATTAAGATGCCTTAAACTAGGCCTAGGAATGCCTAGGATAGAATGAGATCAAAGATGCACTATAAAACACATTCTTTAGAATTTTCAGAAACAGGGTCTCGCTCGAGCGCGGCCATTCTACGCTCGAGCGGACATGCAGACAGAAGAGCTCCGTCGAGCGTGACTTTCCTCGCTCGAGCGGCACTGCAAAAGTACTGGATGCATTTGAAATCCATGCTTGACCGGCGCATACGACCCTGCTGAGCGTTGAGACACAAAGTCCTCAGTCTCAGCGTGCATTCCCTCGCTCAGAGCGGACTGTAAACACATGCAAAGTACTGGATACACCAATTTCAATGCTCGAGAGTTACTTTATCTCGCTTGAGCGGGCTGCATGAACTCAGAGTGTAAACGCTTGAGCCGTTGAAAGTTCTTTTCGCTACGCAGCGTGGATTCAAAATCTGGAATTTTTCAGATTTTGTTCTTAAGCATGGAACTCAACATTTAAGCATCAAATTCGAGTCCTCTTTGGGCTAATTTTCTGGAAAAACACTTTAAAACTCAATTTTATATGAGCAT
>NW_021024816.1:215843-227495 GCF_004153795.1 Camellia sinensis | reverse complement strand
GGTCCGACATATCTCGGTGCTAACTTGCCTTTAACCCCAAAATGGGCCTTTCATCGGTGTCACTTTAACAAAAACGTGATCACCTACTTCATATTCTCTGTCTCGCCTTCGGACATCCGCATAACTTTTCTATCGGCTTTGTGCGGTTTTCAATCTTTGCTGAATCAGTTTCACCTTTTCTGTGGTTTCCTGTACAATCTCGGGCCCAAGCAAAGACCCATCTCCAACTTCTGCCTAGCAAATTGGAGATCGACATTTTCTGCCATACAAAGCCTCGAAAGGTGCCATACCAATGCTTGAATGAAAACTGTTGTTGTAGGCGAATTTAGCCAACGGTAAGTGGCTTTCCCAATTTTCCTGAAAATCAAGGACACACATTCTCAATAAATCCTCCAGAGTCTGGATGGTTCTTTCTAACTGGTCATTTGTCTGAGGATGGTATGCACTATTTAGTCTCAGTTCAGTACCCAATGCTGTCTGTAGGCTTTGCCTGAATCTCGATGTAAACTTCGAGTCCCTATCAGAAACAATGGACACAGGCACTCCATGCAATCTAATAATCTCATCAATATAGATTATAGCCAATTTGTCCGCATTATAAATTGTTTTGACGGGTAAGAAGTGAGCAGATTTAGTCAGTCTATCAACAATAACCCAAATTGAGTCCATACCTTTACTGGAGCGAGGAAAACCAACAATGAAATCCATGGTGATATGTTCCCATTTCCACTCCGGTATCGATAAGGGTTGTAGTAAGCCTGCGGGTCGTTGATGTTCGGCTTTGACTTGTTGGCAATGAAGACATTTCGATACAAAGTCAGCAATTTCTTTCTTCATTCCCGACCACCAGAAATTCAGTTTCAAGTCTTGGTACATTTTCGTATTTCCTGGGTGGATAAACAGTTTTGAATTGTGGCCCTCTTGCAGAATTCTTCTTTTCAGTTCAGAATCACTCGGTACACATAACCTTTCCTGAAATTTCAGTATATTGTTTTCAAATTTGAAACTCGGCCTCGGTCTAGATTCCCGTTCATCGATGATCTTCTTCAAGAAGTCATCCTGTTGATGTTTTTCTTTAATCTCTTCAATAAGTGTCGGTTGAGCATAAATAGCAGCTACTGTTCCACCTTGTTCACGCAAAACAATCTCAACTTCAAATTTTTCAAGGTCACAAAGCAATTCTTTCTGCTTGGTGAGTAAACAGGCTAAATTTCCGATCGATTTCTGTCTCAATGCATCGACAACGGTGTTAGCTTTCCCCGGATGGTACAAAATTTGCAAATCATAATCCTTTATCAATTCTAACCATCTTCGCTGCCTCATGTTCAGTTCTTTCTGTGTGAAGAAGTATTTGAAACTCTTGTGTTCTGTATACACCTTACATGTTGCCCCATAAAGGTAGTGATGCCAGATTTTCAGTGCAAATACTACCGCAGCAAGTTCTAAATCATGGGTCGGGTAGTTCTTTTCGTGCGGTCTTAGTTGTCGGGAAGCATACGCCATCACTTTACCATTCTGCATTAAAAGACATCCCAAACCTTTATAAGAAGCATCACTAAATATACTATAACCATCCGTACCTGCGGGTAGGATAAGAATCGGTGTAGTCACAAGTCGAGTCTTTAACTCTTGAAAAGCTGATTCTCTCTGGTCAGTCCAGTCAAATGATATCCTCTTTTAAGTCAATTGAGTCAGCTGTAGGGCAATTTTGGAGAAGTCTTTGACAAACCTTTTGTAATACCCGGCTAAGCTTAGAAAACTTTAGACTTCGGTAATATTTGTCGGTCTAGGCCAATTCACTACTGCTTTAATTTTCTGCGGATCAACTGAAATTCCATCCTTACTGATTACATGTCCCAAAAACATAACATTGTCAAGCCAAAATTCACATTTTGTCAGTTTAGCATACAGTTTCTGTTCTCTTAGGGTCTGTAGGGCAGTTCTCAAATAATGTTCATGTTCTTCCGTGCTTTTGGAATAAATCAAAATGTCATCTATGAAAACAACTACAAATTCATCAAGGTATGGTTTGAAAATTGGTAACTCTGAAAGGCATAACTAAGAATTCATAATGTCCGTACCTCGTTCGAAAGGCAGTCGTTTCAATGTCTCCTGTCTTGTCTTTCAACTGGTGGTATCTAGATCTAAGGTCAATTTTGGAGAACACTTGGGCACCCTGTAACTGGTCAAATAAATCATCAATACGAGGCAATGGATATTTATTTTTCACTGTTACCTTGTTCAGTTCACGGTAGTCAATGCAAAGTCTTAGTGAGCCGTCTTTCTTCTTTACAAATAAAACTGGAGCGCCCCATGGTGAAGTACTGGGCCTGATGAACTTCTTATCTAACAACTCTTGTTGCTGAACTTTCAGTTCTTTCAATTCAGTCGGTGTCATTCTGTAAGGAGCTTTAGATACTGGCTGTGTACTTGGAATCACATCAATGGTGAACTCAATCTCCCTATCAATCAAATCCCCTGGCAAATCATCTGGAAAAACATCTGGGAATTCTTTGACTATAGGAATACTGTTCACATCAGTTTTAGCATCAGTAGGTACAGTCAATACACAACACAGATACCCTTTACACCCCTTTTTAATCAGTTTAAAAGCTTTCATGGATGAAATCAGATACGGGGGAGGTACTACTTCAACTCCGTTAAACACAAATTCAGGTAGTCCAGGTGGACGAAAAACAACTTGTTTTGTTACACAGTCTATGGTAGCATGATATTTCGTTAACCAGTCCATTCCCAATGTCACATCAAAGTGATCAATATTCAAAGGCAGTAAATCAATGTACAAATGAACATCCCCAACAATAATTTCACATGCAGGGTATATATAAGCACAAGTCATAGATCCCCCAACAGGTGAAGATACAACTAACAGATAGTTCATAGGTTCTAGTGGTCTATTTAATTTTCGCGAAAAAGCATGCAATACATATGAATGTATAGACCCCGAATCAATCAGAACATATGCATTTTGAGCACAAATTGAGAGTATACCTAACACAATGGTCTCGGTATTTTGCACATCTCCCGGTACGAGTGCGAACACTCGGCCTTGCCTCATAGGCTCTTTTCCAGTAGCTTTGGGATTAGGTTTTGGTGCGACAGTTGATGCTGCGGCGCTGGCTGCAGCTTTACTATTGCCCTGAGAAGCAGAAGGGCAATCTTTGACCATGTGGCCCACCTTGCCACACCTGTAACAAGCACTTGAAATTTCATAGCAAACCCTTTTATGTTTCTTACCACATTCAGAACAGGGTGGTATGGAACCATTTCCCTGGCTGGAACTGGTTGTTGACCCTGTATTTTGCTTTTTATTCAATGAACTGTTCCGGCCTTTCTTAAACTTGAAGCCTCGTCTCTTACCACGTGTAATAACCCCGACCTCCGATTAATGCTAAACCATGATTAATTATGCCTAACAGTAATTTAGAAGGAATCCAGAATTAAATTGTATATATATTGCATTATCTTAGTGTTTCTATCTGTTTGCCACAAAATAATCTGTTCATGTTTAGACTTTGAACTGCGAATTGAAAGCCTTATCGGTGCCCGATTTCGAAATTGACTTGATATATATGTTAGTTAGGATTTATAGAATTTTATGGTAGGTTTAATTAAAATTCGGTTCGGAACGATTCAACTAGATTAAAATATGCTATTTATTTACTTTTTGATCATTACCACTTATGGACCCTTTTAGACTCCACTAGCTTACATTTTCATTTCACTCCCCCATTCCTCTGATGCAAAACGTGAGAGAGAGAGAGAGAGAGAGAGAGAGAGAGAGAGAGAGAGAGTTGAAGGGAAGTTGGATTCAACAAGGGATTTGGAGAGAGAGAGAGAGAGAGAGAGAGAGAGACAGAGAGTTGAAGGGAAGTTGGATTCAACAAGGGATTTGGTTGGAGTTTAGGAGGAATAGAAGGATTTGCATATTAGAGCCTTCACTTTGAGGAATTCAAGACTTGAGGTAGGCATTCACCCTACTAATTATGGAATTGATTTGTTAATGTAAGAATTCTAGTGAATTAAAGGGACTCATGTTAGGTTTAAGCTAAGATTGGTGAATTGAAGCTCAATACATACATGCATGTGTAGTTCATAGCACTTGAGTTGTCCTTTTAAGGAATCCATGCATGCATGCACAAATTTCCATGTTTTGAGTTGGAATTCTAAGATTTCTTCCATGCATGTGTCAATTTCACTCATATTATAGCCATTCAACTTATTTTCCATAAAATTATTAAGTTTTGTTATGTTTTGGAAGGTTTGAATTCAAAAAGGTTCTTCATGTTGAATTAATAGCATGTTCATAAAGTTCATGTCGGTTTTGCACAAATTGGTTTACTCTTGGGCCATGATTTCTTAAATTGAAGCTTTAAACATGTTGTTTTATGGGTTACCAAGTGTTTTCCAAAGTTTTGGCCCAGGAAAATGAGTTTTGGATGGTTGAATGTTGAATTTCATGTTCGGAGGTCAATTTGGATTTTCCAGAAATTTGATCCACGCTCGAGCGGGGACCTTCATGCTCGAGCGTGAAGCCTGAGTATATGCACTTCTGCTCGAGCGGCGAGAGTCACACTCGAGCATGAAATGCGTATACCCAGAAGTTTGTGTGTTTTGCAGTCCGCTCGAGCGGAGGAAGCCACGCTCGAGCGAGGGTCTGTATCACACGCTCGAGCGGGGGTCGAGCGCCCGTCGAGCGTGAATTTCATGCATCCAGCACTTTTTCATAAGTTTGCAGTTTACTCGAGCGGGGAAGTCCACACTCGAGCGGGGCTTCTTTTTCTGCATGTCCGCTCGAGCGGGGAAAGCCACGCTCGAGCGTGGACCTTATCTTCAGCAAAATTTGAGAAATGTTTTCCAAGGCATCTTTGCATCCTCATTCCATCCTAGGCATTCCTAGGCCATGTTTAAGACTATAGTGAGGATTTAAGGTTAGAAACACACTACGAACCAACGACGTAAGTTTGTGCAATTAGAATGTGTGTTTCAAGTGTGTGTTCGTTATGTGTTATGTAGGTCACGTGCCGTGTGTCGTGTGATCAATCTGCTCCGTCTGTCTGTTTCAAGGCCAACTGTGAGTAATAATTTAGTAAAGTTATGTTCAAACTGTATCTACTTTCTGTGTGATAAAACAAGATATGTTTTCTGAAATGCTATGTTCTGTACAATGAATGATTGTTCAATTTCTGATATGTATTCTTGACATCCTTAGCATCATGTGATATCTGTTAGCTGTTACCCGGTATCAGAGATTCGTTTACAGAACTTATTTCTGTCTGCACTCTGTTACCCGTATCGGAGGCCCTGTCACGGGGGCTCAGCTTCTGTTTTGTTCTGTTACCCGGATCTGGAGGTTCCTTTATGGAACTGGTTATTCGTAACCTCACGTGTATACGTTCTGTTCTATTTATGCTAATGGATGTATCACATAAACTTAATCATGAGTTATGATTTCTGTCTATATATGATCTGGACAAACTGTGATTTTGATATGAACTGAATTATGATTTCTGAATCTGTATGAACTCATTCATTGAAACCCTTTACTCTCTTATTATTCACTGGGCTTTCGCTCACAGTTTATATTATGTATGTAGGTGAGCCGGCGTGTGACCAGGGCCAGAGTTGACGGCCTTCTGTTCTGTTTTGTCAGCCAACTGTTGTGCCTCCCGAGGAGGTTCCGGTCGAAGTCTAAAGCTATGGCTATTTTTGTATTCATGTTAGTCTCTGTATGTGTTTTGTAAGGACAGGTCTTGGGATGTAATACTTTGTAAATTTTGCTGTCCTTTGACTGGCATGCTTATGTATATATATAAGTTTCGAAATGTTCCGTCCCATGTACGTTATCACAGCTCATTGGACCATGTCTATTTTGTATTATTGCTTCCGCAGCCCCTTATTATTTGCTAATCTGTTCAGAGGCCTTTGGTAATCCACGGATTACTGGCCGGTTACGGTGCTAAACCTATAGGGGCAAGTTTGGGTCGTGATAGAGTGGTATCAGAGCACATGTTCTACCGCACACACAGGTCCGTATGAGCTTAGGATGTCCTAGTAAGAGTTAGGGGCATTCCATCTGCATGTGTGAGTGCATGGTAATGCAATTGAATATGAAAACTGAATGTACATTTGAATCAAACGAATTGAAGGAAACGAATAAGATTATGTATGTGTTTGTTATCATTTGATGTTTGTATAGTAAGATGGAGAATACAAGGGGAAGTGGTGAAAGTGAATCTTCAGAGGCTTGCATGGGCCGAATGGAACAGATGTTAGCAGCGCTGACTGAAGCCTGGACACAACAACAGAGACAACAACCTTTGCCCCCTCCGCCTCCACCGGCACAAGCCGAGGCAGACAATACTGACATTATCAATCTGACAAAGAAATTTATGAAAATGAAACCGCCAACGTTCTATGGTGGAATTGAACCTTTGAAAGCTGAGACGTGGCTGCTTGAGATGGAAAAATTGTATGAAGTATTTGTTCTGAAACTCAGAAAGTCCTCCTAGCCACCTACACTCTGAAAAACGAAGCCCGCAGGTGGTGGTTACTGATTCGAAGTGGCAATATAAATATGACATGGGCACAGTTCAATGCAATCTTTTATGATAAGTATTTTCCCCAATGCTTCAGGGATCGGAAGGTGTCCGAGTTTCAGGAACTCAAACAGGGAAGAATGTCTGCAGCAGAATACGAAGCTAAATTCACCGAACTGGCACAGTTTGCTCCACATATGGTGGATATTGATTACAAGAAAGCACGAAAGTTTGAAGGTGGATTGGATTTAGAGGTATTTGATCGAGTAGGCGTATTGAAATTGCCTACTTATGTGGAAGCGTTAGACAGATCCTTAATGGCAGAGGCCACCCTAGCCGCCATGAAACAAGGTAAAGCCCCAGCAACTACATCAACTGAGTGGAGAGGAAAAAGATCTGAGTTTGGTTTTAAAAAAGGCCGGTCCTTTGTTAGTAAGAAGCAAAACACAGGGATTTCGAACAGCTCGAGTCAGAGTAATGGGTCTATTCTGGTCTGTTTTGATTGTGGTAAGAGGCACAGAGGTGTGTGCTACCGGGTGTCCGGTGCTTGTTTCCGGTGTGGCCAGTCAGGTCATGTAGTGAAAGATTGCCCGCTCAGGTCTGAGACTACTAGCCGTCCTGCAGCAAGTTCAGCGGGATCCGCTTCTGTGGCCAAAACCAATGCCAAAGCCAATACGGGGAAAGAACCTCTGAGACAAGGCCGAGTGTTTGCCTTAGTGCCCGGTGACGTACTGAACACCTATATTGTGGTGTCGGGTACACTCTCTATATGTTCTCAAAATACATGTGTACTGATAGATTCTGGTTCTATACATTCTTTTGTTTTGCATGCTTTTTCTCAAAAATTGACTAGACCCTTAGAACTTATGACCTATGTATTATCTATGTCCACGCCATCTGGGGATTCTATGATGTGTGCTCATATTTATCCAGCATGTGATGTTATGATTGGCGATATGATGTTGTATGTGGACTTATTACCCTTGGACATTAATCATTTTGATTGTATTTTGGGGATGGATTGGTTGACTAAATACTGTGCTACCATTGACTGCGCAAATAAAACTGTTGTGTTTAGACCACCGGGTATGCCTGAATTTCCTTTCATTGGGAATGGGGTAGTTCCTCCCCTATATTTGATTTCGACTGTGAAAGCTGTAAAACTCCTCAGGAAGAGATGTAGGGGTTATCTGTGTTGTATATTGACTGCACCATCTGATAGTACTACTGTAGAAACAATCCCTGTTGCTTGTGAATTTCCCGATGTGTTCCCAACTGACTTACCTGGGGACTTAGTAGATAGAGAAATTGAATTCACTGTTGAGGTGTTTCCGGGGACACAACCTATTTCCAAGACTCCCTATAGAATGTCTACCTCTGAATTGAAAGAATTGAAAACCCAACTTCAGGAACTGTTAGATAAGAAATTTATCCGTCCGAGTACTTCACCTTGGGGTGCTCCAGTTTTGTTTGTCAAAAAGAAGGATGGATCTTTGAGAATGTGTATAGACTACCGAGAACTGAACAAAGTAACTATCAAGAATAAATACCCTCTGCCCTGAATAGATGACTTGTTGGATCAACTTCAGGGTGCCCAAGTGTTTTCCAAAATTGACCTCAGGTCCGGGTATCATCAATTAAAGGTTAGAGCTGAGGACATAGAGAAAATCGCATTCTGAACTAGATATAGACATTATAAATTTTTAGTAATGCCGTTTGGGATGACCAATGCACCTGCAGCTTTCATGGATCTTATGAATAGGGTGTTTAAATCATATCTGGATGACTTCATTGTTGTATTTATTGATGACATTTTGATCTATTCTAAAGACAGGGAAGCACATGAGAACCATCTGAGAACCACCTTGCAAATTTTGAGAGAAAAGAAATTGTATGCTAAATTGTCCAAGTGTGAATTCTGGCTTGACAGTGTGGCATTCTTGGGACATGTAATCAACAAAAATGGAGTTTCTGTTGACCCTCAGAAAATTGAAGCTGTCGTGGATTGGCCTAGACCGACAAATGTGACAGAAGTTCGAATTCTGGGACTTGTAGGTTACTACCGGAGGTTTGTGAAAGACTTTTCCAAGCTTGCCATGCCATTGACTCAGTTAACTCAGAAAAATGTGCCATTATATTGGAATGAACAAAGAGAGGCAGCTTTCCAAGAGTTGAAAACCAGGTTAGTGGTTGCACCAATCTTAACCTTGCCTAATGGTACTGATGGGTTTCAAGTGTACAGTGATGCTTCCTATAAAGGCTTGGGGTGTGTACTAATGCAAAACGGAAGGGTGATTGCCTATGCTTCTAGACAACTTCGACCTCATGAAAAGAATTACCCAACACATGATCTTGAATTAGCAGTTGTGGTGTTTGCTTTGAAAATATGGCGTCACTATTTGAATGGGGTAACTTGCGAGGCGTATACAAACCATAAAAGTTTGAAATATTTCTTCACTCAAAAGGAATTGAACATGAGATAGAGATGATGGTTAGAACTAATCAAGGATTATGATTTGCAAATCTTGTATCATCCAGGAAAGGCTAATACCGTAGCAGATGCCTTGAGCCGAAAATCCAGTGCAAATTTGTCATGTTTGCTATCCAACCGAAAAGAATTGTTGACTGACCTAGAACAAGATGGGCTATGAACTGCTATCGCCGCTCAACCTACAATTCTTGACGAGATCAAACAGAAACAGTGCGAGGATGAATACCTGAAAAAGATCGCGGAGGAACTTGATTCAAAGCTGAGGCCCGGATTTGTGTTTGAGATTGATGTGTTGAAATTTCAGAACCGTCTTTGTGTGCCCGATTGTTATGATTTGAGGAAACGTGTTATGACCGAAGCTCACAGTAGTAAATTTGCTATGCATCCGGGGAACACGAAGATGTATCATAATTTGAAATAGAATTTTTGATGGCCTAGAATGAAAAAGAGTATTGCCGATTTCGTGGCTAGATATCTACATTGCCAACAGGTTAAAGCTGAACACCAACGACTCGCTGGATTGCTACAACCACTCCCAATACCGAAATGGAAATGGGAGCACATTACTATGGACTTTATTGTGGGATTGCCTCATATTTCTCGAGGTATGGACTCTATTTGGGTTATAGTTGACCGTTTAACTAAGTCTGCCCATTTTCTGCCTGTCAAAACTATTTATAACGCTAATAAATTGGCCAATATCTATATGACTGAAATTGTAAGATTGCATGGAGTGCCAGTATCTATTGTGTTTGACAGGGACTCAAAGTTTGTATCGAGATTTTGGCAGAGTTTGCAACAGGCTTTGGGGACTGAATTGAGACTGAGCAGTGCCTATCACCCACAGACAGATGGCCAAACTGAATGAACGAACCAAACTCTGGAGGATATGCTCAGAATGTGTGTGTTAGACTTCCAAGGGAATTGAGAGACCTACTTGCCATTAGCTGAATTTGTGTACAACAAAAGTTACGACTTAAGCATTGGGATGGCTCCTTATGAAGCTTTGTATGGAAGAAAATGACGTTCTCTGATATGTTGGGTTGAAGTAGGTGATAGACCTTTGTTGGGACCGGAACTTGTGCAAGAAACGACCGAGAAAGTGAAATTGATCCAACAACGTCTAAAGACTGCACAGAGTCGGCAGAAGAGCTATGCTGATGTTCGAAGAAGAGATAGGGAATACAAAGTTGGGGACCATGTGTTCATTAAAGTGACACCAATAAAGGGTCAAACTCGGTTTGGTGTTAAGGGCAAATTGGCGCCAAGGTATGTTGGACCTTATGAGGTCCTTGAAAAGATCAATCCAGTGTTGTATTGGGTAGCCTTGCCTCCGGTAACGGAACATATGCATAATGTCTTTCATGTATCGATGCTTCGGGAATATTTGAGAGATCCACTCCATGTCATTGAACCGACACATGTGCTTTTGAAAGATGACTACACATATGAGAAAAGACCTATCCAGATTGTGAATCACCGGATCAAAAAGTTAAGAAATAAAGAAATACCGTTGGTAAAAGTTGATTGGCGAAACCACGGAGGAACCTATGCAACTTGGGAAACCGAGGAAGACATGATGAAGAGATATTCGGATTTGTTCCCATTGGACCCAATGTTGATTTCGAATGAAGGTAATTCGAGTTTAGAGGACCAAACTCTTTTAAGGGGGAAGACTGTAATAACCCCGACCTCCGATTAATGCTAAACCATGATTAATTATGCCTAACAGTAATTTAGAAGGAATCCGGAATTAAATTGCATATGTATTGCATTATCTTACTGTTTCTATCTATTTGCCATAAAATAATCTGTTCATGTTTAAACTTTGAACTGCGAATTGAAAGCCTTATCGGCGCCCGATTTCGAAATTGACTTGATATATGTGTTAGTTAGGATTTATAGAATTTTATGGTAGGTTTAATTAAAATTCGGTTCGGAACGATTCAACTAGATTAAAATATGTTATTTATTTACTTTTTGATCATTACCACTTATGGACCCTTTTAGACTCCACTAGCTCACATTTTCATTTCACTCCTTCATTCCTCTAATGCAAAACGTGAGAGAGAGAGAGAGAGAGAGAGAGAGAGAGAGAGAGAGTTGAAGGGAAGTTGGATTCAACAAGGATTTGCTTGGAATTTAGGAGAAATAGAAGGATTTGTATTTTAGAGCCTTCATATTGAGGAATTCAAGACTTGAGGTAGGCATCCACCCTATTGATTATGAAATTGATTTATTAATGTAAGAATTTCTAGTGAATTAAATGGACTCATGTTAGGTTTAAGCTAAGATTGGTGAATTGAAGCTCAATACATACATGCATGTGTAGTTCATAGCACTTGAGTTGTCCTTCTAAGGAATCCATGCATGCATGCACAAATTTCCATGTTTTGAGTTGGAATTCTAAGATTTCTTCCATGCATGTGTCAATTTCACTCATATTATAGCCATTCAACTTATTTTCCATCAAATTATTAAGTTTGGTTATGTTTTGGAAGGTTTGAATTCAAAGAGGTTCTTGCATGTTGAATTAATAGCATGTTCATAAAGTTCATGTCGGTTTTGCACAAATTGGTTTACTCTTGGGCCATGATTTCT
>NW_021024816.1:150707-204440 GCF_004153795.1 Camellia sinensis | reverse complement strand
GCGCTCAATCGATGATGTCTGAGTCTTAAGGTCGGTCAAAAATGGGGTGTCTACACCATGAAACAGGGTCTGATCGACCATGAGAGAGAGCAGCCTAAGAGGGCATTCAACCACAGTACGAATGTAGGCACAAGCAGTGCTGCAGCTGCTAGATCTTCAGTTGTGAGCATGGTCCCCACCACCACCCCAAAAACAGCCACACCCTTCATCGGTGCATCTGGAACCAGCTCGGAACAAGCAAAAAATCCACCCTGGGGCCAGAGGACTTTCTCCCCATTCTTCAACTTATTTTCCATCAAATTATTAAGTTTGGTTATGTTTTGGAAGGTTTGAATTCAAAGAGGTTCTTGCATGTTGAATTAATAGCATGTTCATAAAGTTCATGTTGATTTTGCACAAATTGGTTTACACTTGGGCCATGATTTCTTGAATTGAAGCTTTAAACATGTTGTTTTATGGGTTACCAAGTGTTTTCCAAAGTTTTTGGTCCAGGAAAATGAGTTTTGGATGGTTGAATGTTGAATTTCATGTTTGGAGGTCAATCTGGATTTTACAGAAATTTGACCCACGCTCAAGCGGGGACTTTTACGCTCGAGCGTGTAGCTTGAGTACATGCACTTCTGCATAAGCGGCGAGAGTCACGCTCGAGCGTGAAATGCGTATACCCAGAAGTTTGTGTGATTTACAGTCTGCTCGAGTGGGGGAAGCCACGTTGGAGCGAGGGTCTATGTCACACGCTCGAGCGGGGGTCGAGCGCTCGTCGAGCGTGAATTTCATGCATCCAGCACTTTTTCATAAGTTTGCAGTTCACTCGAGCGGGGAAGTTCACGCTCGAGCAGGGCTTCTTTTTCTGCATGTCCGCTCGAGCGGGGAAAGCCACGCTCGAGCGTGGACCTTATCTTTAACAAAATTTGAGAAATATTTTCCAAGGCATCTTTGCATCCTCATTCCATCCTAGGCATTCCTAGGCCATGTTTAAGACTCTATAGTGAGGATTTAAGGTTAGAAACACACTAAGAACCAACGACGTAAGTTTTGTGCAATTAGAATGTGTGTTTCAAGTGTGTGTCCGTTATGTGTTATGTAGGTCACGTGTTGCGTGTTGTGTGATCAATCTACTTCGTCTGTCTGTTTCAAGGCCAACTGTGAGTAATAATTTAGTAAAGTTATGTTCAAACTGTATGTACTTTCTGTGTGATAAAACAAGATCTATTTTCCGAAATGATATGTTCTGTACAATGAATGATTGTTCAATTTCTAATATGTATTCGTGACATCCTTAGCATCATGTGATATCTGTTAGCTGTTACCCGGTATTGGAGGTTTCTTTACGGAACTTATTTCTGTCTGCACTCTGTTACCCGTATCGGAGGCCCTGTCACGGGGGCTCAGCTTCTGTTATGTTATGTTACCCGGATCCGGAGGTTCCTTTATGGAACTGGTTATTCGTAACCTCACGTGTATACGTTCTGTTCTGTTTACGCTAATGGATGTATCACGTAAACTTAATCATGACTTATGATTTCTGTCTGTATATGATCTGGACAAACTATGATTTTGATATGAACTGAATTATGATTTCTGAATCTGTACGAACTCATCCATTGAAACCCTTTACTCTCTTATTATTCACTAGGTTTTCGCTCATAGTTTATATTATGTATGCGGGGGAGCCGGCGTGTGACCAGGGCCAGAGTTGATGGCCTTCTGTTCTGTTTTGTCAGCCAACTGTTGTGCCTCTCGAGGAGGTTCCGGTCGAAGTCTAATGCTATTGCTGTTTTTGTATTCATGCTAGTCTCTGTATGTGTTTTGTAAGGACAGGTCTTGGGATGTAATAATTTGTAAATTTTGGTGTCCTTTGATTGGCATGCTTATGTATATATATAAGTTTTGAAATGTTCCGTCCCATGTACGTTATCACAGCTCATTGGACCATGTCTATTTTGTATTATTACTTTCGCAGCCCCTTATTATTTGCTAATCTGTTCAGAGGCCTTTGGTAATCTACGGATTACTGGCCGATTACAGTGCTAAACCTACAGGGGTGGGTTTGGGTCGTGACACCACGCCACTCGGTCGCTGGTGTTTCAGTCTGTTTTAGTGCCTCGATCGACTTAGCCATTATTGCTCGGTCAAGAACATCCACATATTTCAGTAGTTTCAGAACATTTATCCTGTTAAGTATTTCAACATTAAGGCCGCCTTCAAACTTCCTGGCCTTTTTGTAATTGGTATCTACCATGTGTGGTGCATATCTGGCGAGTTCAGTGAATTTCAATTCGTACTCAATTATGGACATAGTGCCTTGTTTTAGTTGTTCAAATTCAGTCACTTTTCGGTCCCTGACACACTGTGGAAAGTATTTCTCAAAGAAAACTAACTTAAACTGAGCCCAAGTCATAGCAGTATTGGTGTCGCGGACCAGCATCCACCACCTTCTGGCCTCCTCTTGCAAAGTGAAGGTAGCCAGTAGCACTTTGTGTGCTTCAGAACACGGAAAGACTTCAAACAATTTCTCTGTTTCAAGAACCCAGGCTTCAGCCTTTAGCAGTTCAAGGCCTCCTTGGAATGACAACGGTTTCATTTTACTGAACTTCTGCGTTAGAGCAATTATGTCATCATTCACATTCGTATATGATCTGGACAAACTATGATTTTGATATGAACTGAATTATGATTTCTGAATCTGTACGAGCTCATTCATTGAAACCCTTTACTCTCTTATTATTCACTAGGTTTTCGCTCATAGTTTATATTATGTATGTGGGGGAGCCGGCGTGTGACCAGGGCCAGAGTTGATGGCCTTCTGTTCTGTTTTGTCAGCCAACTGTTGTGCCTCTCGAGGAGGGTCCGGTCGAAGTCTAATGCTATGGCTGTTTTTGTATTCATGCTAGTCTCTGTATGTGTTTTGTAAGGACAGGTCTTGGGATGCAATAATTTGTATATTTTGGTGTCCTTTGACTGGCATGCTTATGTATATATATAAGTTTTGAAATGTTCCGTCCCATGTACGTTATCACAGCTCATTGGACCATGTCTATTTTGTATTATTACTTCCGTAGGCCCTTATTATTTGTTAATCTGTTCAGAGGCCTCTGGTAATCCACGAATTACTGGCCAGTTACGGTGCTAAGCCTACAGGGGCGGGTTTGGGTCGTGACAGAGTGGTATCAGAGCACGTGTTCTACCGCACACACAGGTCCGTTTGAGCTTAGGATGTCCTAGTAAGAGTTAGGGGCATTCCATCTGCATGTGTGAGTGTGTGGTAATGCAACTGAATATGAAAACTGAATGTACATTCCGCCTTCAAACTTCCTGGCCTTTTTGTAATTGGTATCCACCATGTGTGGTGCATATCTGGCGAGTTCAGTGAATTTCGATTCGTACTCAATTACGGACATAGTGCCTTGTTTTAGTTGTTCAAATTCAGTCACTTTTCGGTCCCTGACACACTGTGGAAAGTATTTCTCAAAGAAGACTACCTTAAACTGAGCCCAAGTCATAGCAGTATTGGTGTCGCGGACCAGCATCCACCACCTTCTGGCCTCCTCTTGCAAAGTGAAGGTAGCCAATAGCACTTTGTGTGCTTCAGAACACGGAAAGACTTCAAACAATTTCTCTGTTTCAAGAACCCAGGCTTCAGCCTTTAGCAGTTCAAGGCCTCCTTGGAATGACAACGGTTTCATTTTACTGAACTTCTGCGTTAGAGCAATTATGTCATCATTCACATTCGGTTCCGGTTGTACCGGAGGAGGTGGGGGCTGTTGGTTCTGTTGTAGCCTCAAGGCCTCAGTCAGCAGTTCCACTGTTCTTTCTAGCCTCTGGCCTCAGATGATTTAGGTTCCTCAGCATTTCTTGTGTTATCCATTTCACTATAGACAATTATGGCAATTATAAACATAGATAGTTGCATACTTAACATATTAACACATTAGCACATATATTCATGTCATGGCCACACACACTTATCAATGCTCATGCAAGGCCCTATTCACTCTTCTAGGACATCCTATAGCTCATTTGGACACATGTGTGTGGTATAACTCGTGATTTTATATCGCTCTGATACCACTCTGTCATGACCCAAACCCACCCCTATGGATTTAGCACCGTAACCGACTAGTAATCCACGATTACCGTAGGCCTGCTTAATAGTAAAGACAGTAATACAGAGTACAGGGGCTGGCGAAAGCCAAAACAGTAATAAAAGATGTTCAACAAGCTGTGACAGTCTGTATGCAAAAAGACTTTTCATAACATATTCACACTCTGAACCAAAATAGTATATACATACATATACAATCATCCAGGGCAGGGACCTAATCCCTATTAGAACAGTACAATACAGGTACAGTCAGTCTATACAAAAATAGAGACAGAAAGGATGAATCTAAACACCTCATAAGCCCTAGCTTGAAGGACTTGGAACCTCACAGTGAGGCACAGTGGTTGGCTTGACAAAAGGAAGTTAAACCCAACGCTCCTAGCTCCGGTCCGGTGCCTGGACACCTACATATATATATATATATAAACAGTGAGCTAAAGCTCAGTGAGTAACATATGCGTAAAGAGGTTAGGAATGAATGTCCTTTCAGTATTTAAAACAGTCATTTGAACAATATATCAGTTATTTGATCATAGCAGTCATAAGCGGTACATTCAATAGCAAACAGTACAGTAGGTCTTAACAGACCGAACAGTCAGTTGGTGGCCATCATATCAGTAAACAGTAGTGGTTCCAAACATGAGAACTGACAGAGATCTCTGTGACAGTAGCAGTACAGTACAGTAACAGTAAATTGCTATGGATGCCACGAATACAGTTTGCAAATAGGACAGGCATTCATTCAGTAAGAAATATCGTTTCAGGAAGCAGTATAGTAGATCATTCAGAAAGTATTCATGATTGAACATATATTTACAACATTGTTACTCACAGAGTTCTGGGTTACAAATAGGCTAGTGAGCATCCTCGGATGCCAACCCTACACAGTTACAAAACGAACACACACTACGTTACACACTTGGGATCAATGACTTAGTCCCTATCTTGACTCGGTGTGGTTCTACATTAATATCCTCATTAAGATGCCTTAGACTAGGCCTAGGAATGCCTAGGATGGAATGAGGATGCGAAGATGCACTTTAAAACACATTTTAGAATTTTCAGAAAACAGGGTTCTCACTCGAGCATGGCCTTCTACGCTCGAGCGGACATGCAGACAAAGGAGCTCCGCTCGAGCGTGACTTTCCTCGCTCGAGCAGACTGCAAAAGTACTGGATGCATGAAATTCACGCTCGACCCCCGCTCGAGCGTGAGACACAAGTCCTTGCTCGAGCGTACATTCCCTCACTCGAGCGGACTGTAAACACATGCAAAGTACTGGATACACACATTTCACGCTCGAGCGTTACTTTACTTGCTCGAGTGGGTTGCATGAACTCAGAGTGTACGCTCGAGCGTGAAGTTCCTCGCTCGAGCATGGATCCAAAATCTGGAATTTCCAGATTTGTCTCTAAGCATGAAACTCAACATTTAAAGCATCAAATTCGATCCTTTTGGGCTAATTTTTTGGAAAACACTTTAAAACTCATAATATGACATGTTTCAAAGATCAATTTGCAAAATCAAAGCCCAAAGGTAAGTCAATTGAACACCATTTTCAAATAAACATCAAGAACATGATGAACATGCAACATGCATGAATTTAATCAACTTCAAAGCTTCCAATACATAATCAAATGAGTCAATCCTTCCAAAAACATGCTGAATTCATGGACCAAAGCTAGATTAGTCAAAACTTCCAAAAACATGATGAATTCATGGACCACAGCTAGAGTGTAGACATGCATGTAAGAATTTCCATGAAAACAACCTCAAAACTCAACAATGTGTACATGCATGCATGATTTAAGCCTCAATTCAACATTTTGAACCAATTCTAGACTCTAATCACCAAACTTCCATGAAACATGCAAGATACAACTTAAATACAAGTTCAAGAAGATGATTCTCTTACCTTAGGTCCTCAATTTCAAGTCTAGAAGCTCAATTATGCAATCTACTCTTCAATTCTTCTAAATTTCCAAGCAAATCTTAAGAACTCTATTTTCTCCTATCTCTCTTTCTCTCTAGTCGATTTTGACTCCAGGAATGAACAAGAATGATGCATCAAAGGCTTCAAGACAATGTTGTAGATAGTGGCCCACTAATGGCAAAAAGGTAATTAAAGCAACTAATGTGATTTAGCTTATTTAATCCAATTTAATCATATCGAATCAAGTTTTAACTAAATTTACCATAAAATCACATTAATTCTAATTAACACAAAACACTAATCAGTTTCGGATTCGGCCGCCGATAAGGCCTTCAATTTACAGTTCGAACTTAAAACATGAACAGATAAATCAATGACAAACATATAGAAATGCATTTAACATAACACATTCATGCAATCAGTTTAGGATTTCATCCTAATTAGTTACTTATCATGCTCAGTCACAGTTTAGCGCTAATCAGTGGTGAGGGTTGTCACATCGACCACGGAAGAGAGCAGCCCAAGAGGGCGTTTACATGCGGTTCGAATGTAGCTACAAGTAGTAGTGCAGCCGCAAGAACTTCTGACGTGGGCATGGTCACCACCACCACCCCAAAAACAGCCACACCCTTCATCGGTGCATCTGGAACCAGCTCGGAACAAGCAAAAAATCCACCCTGGGGCCAGAGGACTTTCTCCCCATTCTATATGTCTTTATCAGCGGCCTTGAAGGTCTTGATTAGAAAAGGGCATCTGAAGCCCCTGGAGCCACGCCCACCACCAAATAACCTCCTTCACTCACATAACCCAGCCAAGTATTGTGCCTTCCATCAGCAACATGGGCATGATATTGACCAGTGCTTCAGATTACGTCATAAGATTCAAGATCTCATTGACAACAAGGTGATTGTGCCTCCCGAGAAGCCAAATATCACCACCAACCCTCTTCTACCACATAACAACCCCCCTCTTCCACCTAGGCAGATAAACCTGATTCAAACCACGGCCGTTCTATATGACTCTAGCATATACATCACTCCCTCCCATCTACCTAAGTCGACGGTGCTCATCTCGGAATGCACAGACTTGTGCATGATGAGCACGTCATTAACCCTACCCAAGCCAGTGGTGGTGACTGTCAAAGACAAAGCTGGGGTGACTTTCGAGGAGAATGGAAATGTTGGTTCAGAACCTGAGGGATTTGCGAGTATAATTGAGGAAGCATACAACCTGTGCGGTTATATTGTGTCGACAGACCAGGCTAAGCTGATGGTGGAGTTGCCAACTAGGGCAAAGGTATATGTTGTCCAGAAGGACAGGCCGGGTCAGGGGCTGGATGACCTAGTCGACCTTGAGGAGGATATCAGTAACCTACAGTTCTTTGATGAGCGGGACCTGGGGGATGTGTAGGTTGGTTGCTGTGATGTGAACGGAGCAACAAATATTATAGGGTGGCTTAGTGACGAGCCAGATATTTTTGAGGAGTCTTAGCCAAAACAGAGGCTGTAAGAAACTGGAACATCTATAGTGGCCAGAATGGTCGAGAACAAAGAAGAATCGCCGGAGAGCATCGGTACGAAGAATTTTGCTCGGGACTCGGGCAGTTTGTGCACAGCAGGCACAGAACAGGAGGATGCACTGCGGTGGTTTGAACTAGAGAAAATCGAGAATGATGACAGGGCTAGAAAAGCCAAGGCCCCTGTGGGAATAGAATGTGCTGTGAGCATGGAAACAGCTACAGCAGAGTCGGATAGTTGTCTATCGATCGCTGAGGGCATGTGGTAGGAAGACGATGATTTACGTCTGGCCCACACTGATGAAGTCTGGGGACGGAATCTCCTAGATGACACCTGGTATATTGAGGAGGTCGATCATATGACCCAAAATGGGCAGTACTTTATGCCCCCACATTTGGACCAGCCAGAGGCATCGGGGAAAGATAGGGAAGTTGAGAAGCAGAAGGACAATCTGTTAGAGGAGGAAGCTGTACTGAAACAGCTAAAGAAAATTCAGGCAGACATTTCCATTTGGGGACTGCTTATGGCCTTGAGGGTGCATAGATAAGCTGTCCTTTCAGCCATGGACAAGGCTAAGCTTTCAATTGATACAACGCCCGAACAGTTGGTAAGATTGGTGTTCCCGGGTGAAGCTTCACCGACGTTAACCTTCACAGACAAAGAATTACCGCCTGAGGGCGCTGTGATAACCCTGTTCTGTATTATGCTAATTGGTCCTTATTATGAATGTGATCATGTGTTTGATATGATTGTGAGTGCCATTTATGTGAAAATATGTGGTTCTGAATTTCTATCTGTTCACCGTAGGAATATCTGTTTGATTATCTGTTTTGGAATTTAAATTGAAGGCCCTATCGGCCACAGAAATCGAAATTGACTACGCCGTTGTGATTAGCGTAATTTTAGAGCCTACGGTGAAATTTAATTGAAAATTGATTCGGATCAAAATAATCAGATTCAGAATGGCTAATTAAAGCATCATTACGTAATCTTAAGTGATTTGATTAAAGAAGCCTATTAATAGGCCAACTTGCACTCACACTCATTTGTTTTGAGTTCAAAAATCTGAGTTTATACTTTAGTGAGAGAGAGAGGCCGGCTATAGAGAGAGAAAAGGGGAGAATTGTACAAGGTTGGCTCAAGGCTTGGAAATTTGAAGTTAAACTCCAAGAACTTGAGTGTTTGAAGCTCCTAGGTGAGTACTCAACCCCTAATTCATGAGTTAAACTTGTGATTTTGTGAATTCAAGTGATTTGGTAGCTCATGGCAAAGATTTAGTTGAAAATGAAGCTAGAATGTACATGCATGCATAGAATTATCATAAATAAGTAAGGATTGTATGATCTATCATGCAGTTTGTTAATCATGAAAAATTGAGTTGTAGGATCATACATGCAAGCATGATTTGGATGAATTTCATGTGTATAAGCATCACTTGACCTATTTGAAATGGAATTGGAGTTAAAAGATTGCATGCATGTTTGATTATTGAAGATATGGAACTCATATGAGGTTTGAAAGCATGAGCCATGATTATATAAAAATGTTGATTGATTTTGAAGAATTGAACCATGATTTTGAGTAATTGGTCTCATATTGTTTGTGTACTCATGATATATAATGTATTTACATGTTTGGGAACCAAAATTATGGGTTTTGGACCTTTGGAGGTCGAATTTGGACTTGAGGAACAATTCTGGAAAACCCAGAATTTATGATGTCCGCCGCTCGAGCGGGAAATACGAGCTCCCAGAATATTTTGCAGACATGATGTCCGTTCGAGCGGGGAAGTCCACGCTCGAGCGGGGAGCTATGTAGGATGACCTTCAGCTCAACAGTCCAACTTCACGCTCGAGCGTAAAAGTGAGGCAACCAGTACTTTTGCAGACCTTATGGGTCCGCTTGAGCGGGGAAGTCCACGCTCGAGCGGGGAAGTCCACGCTTGAGCAGGGGACCCCTGTTTCTGAAATTTTGAAAATGCATTTTGTGCTTCGTTTTCCGTTCTCTTTCACTTCTAAGTACTCTTAGGCATGCATTAAGCATTGTAAATGAGTTAAAAGAATAAGAAAGAAGCCTAAAGAGGAATATGTGAATTAAGAACGAATTGAATTGTTTGTGACCCATTGTGTTTATGGAATGTGTAGGGTCGAGCTCCAGGGCAAATCATCCAGCCGATCACTATGAGTAATATCTTAATAAAGATATTTGAAATATGTTGTTTGTCCAATTGCTTACTTCTGTGTACGTCTTATAAGTTCGTTAATTTGAATGCTGGACAAATGTTTGCTATGCCAAAAAAATGGGCCAGAGGCCAGTTTGACACGAATGATAGAATGAATGGGCCAAAGGCCAGTTTGACAAGAATGATAGAATGAATGGGCCAAAGGCCAGCTTGACATGAATGAAAGAATGGAAAAGCCAGAGACCGTATGACATAAATGAATGGGCCAGAGGCCGTATGAAATGGATGATAGTCTGACTTGAATGATAAGTCTGACATAAATGAATGGGCCAGAGGCCGTATGACATGAGTGAATGGGCCAGAGGCCGTATGACATGAATGAATGGGCCAGAGGCCATATGACTTGAATGAATAGGCCAGAGACCGTATGATACAAATGAATGGGCCAAAGGCCGCCCGACATACATGATACGAATGAATTGGGCCTGAGGCCGTATGATGTGTTTGGAACCGCAGTCACTTGACCTATATTTATATATAAGCTAAATAGAAATACGAATTGGGCCCAAGGCTGTTTGAAGTATGTTGTTCTAAATACCTTTTGTGTAACTTCTTTATTTGATATTATTCATTGGGCTTTCACTCATGCTCATTCATGTGTCTGTAGGTGAGCCAAGGGAGGTCCAAACCCAGCCTCAGTGAAGTTTGTATGGAACAACTAAGGTTTTGAAGAGTCAGCCGTTACGTCTCACGCATGAGACTCGTCTTCGCCCTTTTGCTATCCTGTGTTATTTTGTCATGTTGGCGAGGACTTTGGACACGTTTGTATATAGTTTTGATTGGCTGACTTAGACTTGAATGATCCTATCTGTATAGAACTTTATATCACTGTGTTTTCTGATATGAGTTATTAATATGTATATGTATGGTTTGTTATGACGTGCCATGTAAACACAGCTCTAAGGACAAAGTTTTAAATTTTGCTTCCGTTTGGCCCCTTTACTTTGATGAGTTATGTCTAGTTTGGTTTGAGGCCGTAGGTAATCTCAGGATTATTGGCCGGTTATGTCCTTAACCCATGGGGGTGGGTTCGGGTCATGACAGGCGTTGAGCATAACAAGCCACTCTACATCTCTGTGGAGTGTAGAGAAAAATAGATACCATTGGTCCTGGTTGATACGGGATCTGCAATCAATGTATGTCCTTCACAAACGGCGTATGCTATCGGGTTGAAGCCCGCAGATTTCGCACCAACAGCCCAGGTGATACGGGCCTATGACAACACTAGTCGGGAGGTGATGGGGACAGTGCGGATCAAAACTCAGGTTGGCCTGGGCCAACAGGACATCGAATTTCATGTTCTGGATGTTCCAGCTACCTTCAACTTACTCCTTGGATGGCCGTAGCTGTACCAAGTAAGAGCTGTCTCTTCCACCCTACACCAGATGCTGAAGTACCCCCACAGAAAGGGGGTAGCAATTGTTTTTGGGAATTCTTCAATACATCCACTGCTAGAGGTTTCTACATCGGTTTTGGAGATTGAACATAGCGTGGAGGATGTCTTTTTGTCGGGATTCACCTTAGCTGAGGCCTGGGTAGTACAAGATATGCTAGCTGTTGATGAGGGGCTGTATGTCAGTGCGCAATCTGTTTACCTCATGAACAAGCTTCAACACATGCCCGGAATGAGAGTAGGAAGGAGTGGCCGGAAAGGCGTTGCTGCATTGGCCAAAGTGCCACATAACCCATATACCTTTGGTTTAGTTTACTTGCCTACCAAAGAGGATTGGGCAAGGAAAGGAAGGGAAATGGCCAGAAGAGCCAAGGCTAAGCAAGCCGGGAAGCACTATGAGCTAGTGCACAGACCTATCCAAGGAACCCTGAACGGACGCTTTGTCCGGGAGGGGGAAGATTTCCTGTTTTGTGGCTTTCCGGAGCCATGGCTGAATTCGGAGAGGCGGCGCTTGCCAGGTTTTGAGGTCTTCTTTGACTTACAGTTGTCAGGGGATAAAGTTGTCGAAAAGCAGACTAACCCAACAGCTGTGGCTGAGCAGTGCAATGAGGATGAGTCCAATGGCACAGAACTTGAAATAGGGGTAGCACTGGCCTGTCTCCTCTCAGATCCTCAGATCTTACCAAAGTGCTTGGGGGATGACTTCTCAGTTTCCATGATCGGAGATAATGCAGTTGCGGGCCCTTCTTTCGACATTCTGAATGCATCCATCGCGCCCTCCCTTGTCTGGCAATACGAGGAAGGCTTTTGATCTAACAGTTCTGGGTCAGGTAGTGAACCAGAATCTGATTCCACCGAGTCTGTGGAGTCAGAATCAGATTCTAGTTTTTTTGAGTTAGAGTCAGGTATTCCTGGGGGTGATAACTCGGATGTCGTCATGTTGTCCAGGTCGTCTTTTTCTTTTTCCTTTGAGTCAGTTGTAACCGAAGAACCAGAAGAACTGGAAGTTAATGAGAATGGTACTGCCGCAGTGGCTACTGAGTATTTTTTGTGCCTTTAGTTTATTACATTAATCAGGACTTTTAAAATTTTGATAAAAACAACGAGGAAGAAATTCCTCCGGTTTTAAAACATTTGATTGATCGAGAGCATGAGAGGTTTGTAAAACCTTTAGTTGATGAAATCACCTTAATTAATGTTGGTACTGAGAAGGATCCACGGTTGATCCAAATCGGGTCCATGTTGTCTTCTGAGGAGCGCAAGCGCTTAGTCGCTTTATTAAAAGATTTAAAAGATGTTTTCGCGTGGTCCTACGAAGACATGCCTAGAATCGATCTTGAGATTGTACAGCACCGGATCCCTCTTGACCGAGAGGCCCGACCTGTTAAGCAGAAGCTCCGAAGGATTCGCCCAGATTAGGCTTTGAAAATCAAAGAAGAGGTCACCAAGCAGATTGATGCAGGGTTCCTGTTAGTATCTGAGTATCCGACTTGGTTGGCCAATATAGTTCCGGTGCCTAAGAAAGATGGCAGAATTCGGGTATGTGTGGACTTCAGAGATTTGAATAAAGCCAGTCTGAAGGACGACTTTCCTCTGCTGCATATCGACGAATTGGTGGACTTCACTGCTGGGCATGTGTTGCTCTTGTTCATGGATAGGTTTTTGGACTATAACCAGATTTTGATGGCACCCGAAGACAGGGAGAAGACTGCTTTCACCACCTCGTGCGGGACCTACTGTTATAGGGTGATGCCGTTTGATTTGAAGAATGCTGGGGCTACTTATTAGCGGGCTGTGACCACAATCTTACATGATATGATCCATAAAGAGGTTGAGGTGTATGTGGACAACATGATTGTCAAGTCCAAGGAAAGAGAGGGCCACTACGCCGCCTTGAAGAAATTTTTCCAATGGATCAGAGAGTATTAGTTACGGCTGAATCCTCAGAAATGTACTTTTGGTGTTACAGCAGGGAAAATGCTGTGGTTCTTGATCACATAAAGGGGTATCGAAGTCAATCCTTCCAAATCAAGGCCATCTTAGAAATGCCACCACCAACGACTGAGAAAAAGGTGCGAGGCTTTTTGGGTAAAGTGTAATTCATAAGACGATTTATTGCAAAATTAACCTTGACTTGTGAACCACTATTTGGTCTCCTGAAGAAAGGAAAGAAATTTCAGTGGGATGATCGATGCCAAGTTGCTTTCGAGCAGATCAAGCAATATCTACAGAACCCACCCGTGTTGTCACCGCCAGAGCCGGGGAAACTGTTGATATTGTATCTGATAGTAACCGACACGACAATGGGCTGCATGCTTGAACAGGAGTCTGAGGACAAAGTGGAGAATGCTATCTATGAGTAAGAAGATGCTGGAATATGAGACCCACTACACTCCGCTGGAGAAGGCTTGTTTGGCCTTGGTATTGGCTACTAAGAAGTTGAGGCACTATTTGTTAGCTCACTCCGTAATTCTGGTTTCGAGATTAGATCCCATCAAATATCTCTTCGAGAAACCAGCGCTTATGGGTGCCTAGCCCGTTGGTTGCTTCTTCTCTCCGAATTTGATATGAAGTACATGGTGCGCAAGTCTGTGAAAGGGAGAGCGGTAGCGGAGTTTTTAGCCGATCACCCAGTAGAGAGAGATGAAGCAGTAGAGTATCTGTTCCCAGATGAGGCCATTCTGCATGTTGAAGAAAAAACTTGGACTATGTACTTTGACGGAGTGTCAAACTAGTGCGGGTATGGGATAGGGGTGTTGCTGATAGCACCCGACAATTCCCACATACCTTTAGCCTTCAAGCTCCTGTTCAAGGTATCAAATAACAAAGTAGAATACGAGCCATGTATTGCTGGACTAGAAGCCGCCCTGGAACTAGGGGCAAAAAGGTTAGACGTCGTCAGGGACTTGAACCTGGTTGTGTCTCATACAAAAGGAGGTTGGAAAGTTAAAGAAGAAAGAATGAAAATCTATCACCAGACCTTAGACGTCCTGATTCCTTGGTTTGAAAAGCTGAACTTCGCCCATCTGTTAAGAGAGAACAACAGGTTCACCGATTCTTGAGCAACTCTACCATCCATGATAGACATCCCTTTCGGAGTCTGGATGCGTCCGATAATTATTGAATAGAAATTTGTGCCTGCCTACGAACTAATTGCTGCCATAGACGAAGTGCAAGATCAGAACCCCTGGTATCATGACATTTGGAACTTCTTGGAAAATGAGGCTTATCCACCAGGGGCAAATGCCAAAGATAAGAGGGCAATTCGAAGAATGGCTGCTCAGTTCATCATCTGCAGGGGTAAATTGTATAAACGGGGCCATCTGGGAATGCATAAACTGTGTGTCAATGCTGAAGAATCAGGGCACCTGATGGAGGCCATCCACAGAGGAGTGTGCGGAGCGCACATGAGTGGAGTGATGCTAGCTCGAAAAATTCTCAGATAGGGTTACTGATAGTCAACCATGGAGGAGGATTGTATCGGTTTTGTTCGGTGATGCCACAAATGTCAGATCCATGCAAACCGCATGAACATCCCGCCGTCGAAGCTATACAACATGACTTCACCATAGCCATTTTCAGTCTGGGCAATCACTCCGAAGGGGTCGAACGGGCATGAGTATATCCTGGTGACGATAGACTACTTTACAAACTGGGTCGAGACCCAGCCTTACGCAGTGCTGAAGGTGTCACACGTTGCTAAGTTCATCAGGAACAACATTATCTATTGCTATAGGGTCCCGAATGAGATTATTTTAGATAATGGTTCCCATTTCAAGAAGAAGGTGATAGACTTGTTAGAGAAGTACAACGTGGCTTTTTATAAGTCATCCATATATAGGCCGCAGACCAATGGAGCAGTTGAGGCCGTCAACAAGAACATCAAGCACATTCTGCAGAAAATTTTGGAAACTTTTAGGGACTGGCCAGATAAGCTGTCATTTGCTCTTTGGGGTTACCGGACATCAATTCTAACTTCTACTGGGGCAATTTCGTATTCCTTGGTTTATGGGATGGAGGTTGTTCTGCTGATTGAAGTTGAGGTTCCGTCGTTGTGAGTAATGGCTGAGTGCCAGATAGCTGAGGCAGATTGACAGCAAAGCAGGTTCGAAGAACTCATGTTGATCGACGAAAGAAGGCTGAAAGCACTGTACCACATTCAAGGTTATCAACGCAGGATCGCCAGGGCTTTCAACAAGAAAATTAAGTCCAGGAATCTGAAAGAAGGAGATTTGGTGCTCAAGGACAATCGAGCTCCCATCCACGCCCCTAGGGGCAAGTTCAGACCCAATTAGACTGGTCCCTACATCATCAAGTCAATTTGGTCAGGTGGAGCCGTCATTTTGATGGATTTAGATGGCCTTGAGTTCTCCCAGCCGATCAATTCAGTCTGGGCAATCACTCCGAAGGGGTCGAACGGGTATGAGTATATCCTGGTGACGATAGACTACTTTACAAACTGGGTCGAGACCCAGTCTTACGCAGTGCTGAAGGTGTCACACGTTGCTAAGTTCATCAGGAACAACATTATCTATTGCTATAGGGTCCCGAATGAGATTATTTCAGATAATGGTTCCCATTTCAAGAAGGAGGTGATAGACTTGTTAGAGAAGTACAACGTGGCTTTTTATAAGTCATCCATATATAGGCCGCAGACCAATGGAGCAGTTGAGGCCGTCAACAAGAACATCAAGCACATTCTGCAGAAAATTTTGGAAACTTTTAGGGACTGGCCAGATAAGCTGTCATTTGCTCTTTGGGGTTACCGGACATCAATTCTAACTTCTACTGGGGCAATTTCGTATTCCTTGGTTTATGGGATGGAGGTTGTTCTGCTGATTGAAGTTGAGGTTCCGTCGTTGTGAGTAATGGCTGAGTGCCAGATAGCTGAGGCAGATTGACAGCAAAGCAGGTTCGAAGAACTCATGTTGATCGACGAAAGAAGGCTGAAAGCACTGTACCACATTCAAGGTTATCAACGCAGGATCGCCAGGGCTTTCAACAAGAAAATTAAGTCCAGGAATCTGAAAGAAGGAGATTTGGTGCTCAAGGACAATCGAGCTCCCATCCACGCCCCTAGGGGCAAGTTCAGACCCAATTAGACTGGTCCCTACATCATCAAGTCAATTTGGTCAGGTGGAGCCGTCATTTTGATGGATTTAGATGGCCTTGAGTTCTCCCAGCCGATCAATATGGACAAGTTGAAGAAATACTATCCCTCAGTGGCTCGCTAGGCCGAAAACCTGAAAGGGCGACCTAGGCAAAAGTTAGAGCACAAAAAATTTGAAATAAGAAAAACTGAGCTCGCAAGGTTGAAAACCTAGAAAGGACGGCCTTGGCAAAAGTTAGAGCGCAAAAGGAGAGTGTTAATACACGAGTGAACCTGAATCGAATTACGTAAGGCTTGATTCCCATCTTTGGGATACGTAGGCAACTTCATTCTGAAGTCCAACCATAAACATCTCCAAATCAACTTTGTCCATGTGATTGTTTTGGCCATTTTTGTCTTTTCTGCATCCAGGAGTTCAGTTGTGAGCTACAGTGCAGTGTTATTCAGACAAGGGGCAACTTTCCAGTTGTTGGATTCGGGGTTGTATATCTCAAGGATAGTTCTCGGGCGTGTCCAGTTGTGATCCATATCGAAAATGGTTTTGGAAAGTTTTAATAAAAGTTGATTTTGTTCAAATTAATCTTTTTACAACTTAGACCATTTTTGGACCAAACGAAAAATTTTCAGTACCCACAACCTTCAATTTCATTGATTTCAAACACAGAGCTCTCCAACTCTTGATACAAATTGAAGTTGCTTTTTATTACATTCAAGCAAGAAAACTTGAAAATACAGATTAAAGCAATAAATTTGGGACATAGTCAAGTCAGGTGTTCCTGCACCCCCTCCCAGAGCTTGTGGAAGCTTCGGATGCCAAAGAAGGCCTGGTTTGCGCCTCATCTTCAAGCCAAGCAATGCATTCGCCAGAAAGGGCCCAATTGAAATTGGGAGCGGGGGCCAGAAGTTCTCTTGTCCTCCATACTGTGGCATATCGAGCTAAATGTGAGCCTTTGATCAGAAATGAAGCTGGGTATTCTATTCCCTCTTCTGGGCAAGTCTGGTCGTGGCTGAACTGACGCCGGAACCGGAATGGGAAGTAAAAGACACAGTGTGTCAGGCCAATCAGCTGAATGCCTGGCTGGCGAGACATGTTGTAGCTCATCGCTGGCAGATTAAGCCAAGGGCAACGCCAAGCGATGTTGACAACAAATAGGCTGCACATCCATTCGCACCACCATCCTTTATCTGGGGCATCAACTAGCGGTTGGTGAAAGAAATAGCCACGAGCTGAATATGTTGGGCAAGAGTCTACTGCTTTCAATTTATCCATGAGCCATATCTGGGGAGGGATGAAAAATAAGAGAGATTAAAGAATAGAGAGGTGTACGTAGAGAGGAAAAGGGAGAAAAAGGTTTTGAGAGAAAAACAGAGCCTGAGGGCCGAGTGATGTGAGAAATACACATGTGAGAAGGGCGGGAAATATTACCTATAAGAGTAGTGGACTTCCCGCGAATCTAGTTGTCTCACGGGGATGGAAAGCATCCAAACCCATAAGAGTCTCAGCTAGTGTCATGCCAACGCAGCTCTTGCCCTCTTTCAAGCCTTGGGCAACTTCAATCAACTGGACGGTAGACCCTCCGAAGCCAGGGGCAAGAAAGAAATGAGACAACATGCACAAGTCGAGGACGTGTCGCCGAAAACTCTGCCAAAGATGGTCGCCATGATCATCGACGTCAGAAAACCGATGAATCAAGCTCGGAATATCCAGTTCTCTGTCGCGAATTAAAGACAGAGCCTTATGCAAAGTAAGTCCGCACATCCTTCCTAAAGCTTAGATGTGGCCAAAACGGAATTGGGGCAAGATCTCTTCATCGCGCCAAGATTCCATTAAAGCTTGGAAATATTCAAAAGTGGGACATATCTCTTGTTCGCCAAAGCTAAAAACATGAGTTACCAGATTCCAACACCTAGCCGCGGCATGAAGGAACGGAAAACGCAGCGGCGTGCGGCTCAGCGTGAATAGTGCATTTACTCCGAAGCCCCGAAAATTTAGCTTTTAAATTCAACTTTTTCGAGCCATCCAAAGTTGCGATCCAATTGGAGAGTTTCTCGGTAAAGAATGGTTCCATTTGGGCCAAAAATGGAGTTAAAATGAAGACACCACGAAGTTGGAACTTTTATAGAATATTAGGCAGTGAGTGGAGGACAGATTTTGACGTTTCGGAGGTTCTGCCATCGATGGCTGGCAGTGTTCCATTGATGGCCGGCAGGGGCTCATCAGTGGCCGGCAGTGGCACACTGATGGCCGGCAGCCTCCCTTCATCCTTAGTGATCTCCTGTGTAAAGTTCTAGTTGTTTTCAGCAGTTGTATTCTATTATCGGCACCTTTCGGGGTCTTGTTTTGGTTCTTTTCGGGCTTGAGCATGCCTGTTTAAGTTGTAATCATTCGGTTTTGTTTGTTAAGTTACTTTTTGTTGCTTATCGAGTTGTGCGTATTCTGTTTATTGAGTAGTTGCAATTTGTTTATCGAGTTGTACTTACTTTGTTTAGCTTGTCAAGGCCTTGTTTTGTTTATCGAGTTGTTTTGTTCTTTCAGTTGTTAGTTGGTTCACTACCTGATTAAGAGCAATGCATTTTGAATGTGCAATTTTTGAACAAAGATCAATCTCATTTTCATGCTGTGTGATGTGATACGATGCTTTGAATGTAAAATGTAACACATTTTGAACCAAAAATTTGTTTTCATTTCCATCATGGTTACTTTTTGCAAAAAGTACAAGTTTTAAAGAAAATAAAACTACTTAAGGCTGTACAATGTGCTAATACTACTAGCAAAAAGAAAACAAAGCAAAAACATCTAAATCGGCACTAGCCGCCTCAGGACTCAGAGGCTCTCTTCATCTTTTTCCTCGGCTGAGCAGACTCTACACCATTGCCACCGGCGCCACTGCCTGAAACTGAGCCAGAGCCCGAACCAGATCCGCCTCTGCTCCCATCCTTGAAGCCCTCCTCGGCATTGTCGCCACCCTCTGAACCTGAGCCAGCATCCCCATCTCCATCTCCAGAGGACTCTGAATGTGCACTTGTCACCTCACTTTCCTCCTCGCTCGTCTCATCTCGTCATCATCATCACCCAGAACGGGCTCTAAAGAGCCACTCTTGCTACGGGTACCTCTAGCTCTACCTCGGCTGTGTGCCTGAGCTTGTCTCCCTCTCTTTTCTGCCACTGGGGGAGGAGCCGAAGGTCCTACTGCTGCTGTTCCTGTTGGGGCGTCCAATGGGGCTGGCATCTCAAAGGGAATCTGAAAAGGGCAGTTTATGAAGATGTATTCGTTGTGATGTATATCAGATGGTGTATATCAAATGATGTATCGATGCAGTGTATGTATACAGTGTATGTATGCCGTATGCAGTGTATGGGAACAGTGGTATTTTGATGTGATGTATCAGATCAGTGTAGTGTGGAGCATTTGAAATGCTAATGTGTTAGCAGAGAGTTTCATGGCATGAAATGCAAGTTGAAAACTTACCAGAATCCTATAGAGGCTGAGTAGATCCAGGCTTGTCCGCACAATCTCCGTCAAGGAAGCCACTAGCTCAAGGGCCTGCCCTGTGTACTCTATGGGTGCCTGCAAGTGCATTGAAGGGATTAGTACTCTGTACAACATAATTGAAATGAAGTGAATATGTAGAATTGAAATGTAAAGTTTGGCGCATACCAGGGTCGGGCCTCGAGCTCCGACAAGTACGTGACCAGCTGGTGCAGGCTCGATGGGGATTTGGCAAGTCTTCCTAGAATGTCTCCGATAAGTTAGTGAAGTAGGTAGCTCTGGCCATCTCGGCTCTTGTCTCGCCTCAGGATCTCTCTTGCCACGGGCTCTAGTTGCCCTGGTCCCTCTGCCCTTCCCTTTCGCAATTGGAGCTCTAACTTCTTCACCTCTGTGAATGCCGGTCAGAGGCGGCATCAGATACGTTTGAATGAAGGTTGCGTAGTCGCCCTCCATGCGAAAAAAGTCTGTATCCAATCCTACCATGAACTGGATCACCTCCTCCTCAGAAAACTTGTGTGTCTCTCTCATAGATACGGGAGGTGCCATCGGTATAAACTGGGCAGGCAAGCTCAAGGTCTGGTGCACGAAGCGCTCGCGTAAGAACCAAGCGCGGCAGATCGGTTCCTCAAGAAGGATGTGGTAGTGAGCCACGACCCTAGCAGTCTCATATGCGAATTTGGCCTCTGATGGTATCACGTCCCACAGCTGCCATGTGATCAGAAAATAAGAGAATGAGCAAATGATTAGTCATGGTCAATTGACCGATATGTGTATCAAGTTCATTGAAGAGCAGATTGTTTTGTTCTAGATTACCTTGCGCGTCGTGACCGTATCGAAGTACTGACGGAAAAACACGAAGTTCTCCCGGGTCCTACGGCGGAGCTGGCAGTCATATACCCGAGAGAACGAAACTGTCGCTGGGGTCTCCCTTATGGGCTCTGGGGCAAGAGTCGAAAAGTATGCATAAACCCACAGCTGCAAGGGAAATGTGATCAATACAGTGTATGAACAGAGTATAGAAAATGCAGAAAGTAGAGCGTAGTACAATGCGCGAAAAATGCAAGTCTAGAGTAGAGATTAGACTTTGTGTGTGCAGTGTGTAGTATGCAGTACAGTGCATGAGTAGATTCAGAAAATGCGAAGTAGAAAGCATACAGTGTATGAGCAAATACAGAGAATGCAGAAAGTACATGTGTTGCACAAATGTAAAGCAGGAAATGCTGAGCAGAAAATGTAAAAGTGAAGAGGGAGAACTAAGCTGCGTATGTCCCAGGCTCGCCAGTAATCGCCGACCAAGGTGCCGCACATCCGAGAAGTCGAGCTCATGTATCCGTATAGAGTGGTGAGACTGGCTTTGCCCTAGTCGTAGAACGGGACTCGCTGCAGCACCACTAATGCGCTCAGCAGATACAAACCTACGGTATTCCACCTGTTCGAGAACAAGGTGGTACCGAAGAGAAACACAAGAAAGCCCCTAGTGTACTGCTCGGTCTGCTCAACGGTCTCGGGCTCAACTCCTCTAAACTGCTCCTCAAACCAGCTGTATTGAACTATACTTGGCCAAAGTGTCGGTGGCTGTGCCCCGAGCAGTGCAGCCCATGCAGCCTCCCACTCTCCCATATCAGGATCGAGAGGGATCGGATCACCTCCTATGCCTAAGTCGGTGATCATGGTGAAGTCGTAGGGAGTCATTGTCATCTCCCCCGTGGAGGAGAAGTGGAAGGAGTTGGTGGTACCCCACCACCTCTCCACAAGAGCCCCTAAGAGAGGGCGGCTTGCTGTGGGCCGTGTCAAACTGGAGCAAAATAGGCCGAAGCCGGTCCCGTCGATGATGTCACGGACCCTGACTGGAAGCTCGTCGTACCAATCCCGAGCTGTCATAGTATCGTAGCCTCGAAAGGAGCGGGATTCATCCTGTGTTAATGCATGTGATGTAATTAGATCAAGTGAGGTGTAAAGTACAATTGAAAGTATAGTTGAATTCAAAGCAGTGATGTATGAAGTATAGTTGAATTCAAAGCAGTGATGTATGAAGTACAGTTGAATTCAAAGCAGTGATATATAAAGTACAGTTAAATTCAGAGCAGTGATGTATGAAGCACAGTTGAATGTAAAGCAGCAGTGTATAGAATATAGTCAGATCAAGGCATGTGATGTAATCAAATCAAAACAGTGCAAGAAATGCAACAGTTAAAGGTGGTATTACAGAAAAACAAAGTTTGTACCTCTACGGCTATGGTCGACAAGTGAGACGTGGGCTCTCTCAGTAAAAGGTTGTCTGGCGCGTCCTCGGCGAAATCAGTGAAGGTCTTGATGCTTCCCGCAACTGGTACTATGTGTGTCTCGGGGTGATACCTTGTCAGATCGAATGGGCAAATGCTCGGCGGTAGTGGCTCAGGCTTAACCTCAGGCTCGGCCTCAAAGTCTGCTGCAAACTCTATCGGAGGAAGCGCGGAGAGGGCCCCATCATGTGGGACATTGTCAGCCATCTGAAATAGATGCAAAAGAAGCAAAAATGAAGAGAATGATGAAACTTTGCAAAGGTCAAACCCTAAGACAGAGAAAAGTCAAAGAAAGTCAAAAATCCCGGAAAAGTGTACTAACCTTGAGAGAAACTCAAGGGGAATCAACCTAGAACGGTGGAAATGACGAAAGAAGCGTCGAAATCAAATTCTGATCGGTTCAAGTTGAAGAGAACGAAAGGGTTTTAGCGAATAAAGTTTGTTTAGGGTGTTGGAAAACGCATAGAACGCGTGGATCTAGAGAGAAGGCACACCTAAAGAGCAAGGGAAAGAAATTTCATGCAAAGGGTTGTGAGGAAATGAACCATCTTTGCCTTTACTTAAAGACTCGTGAATCAAAAGACCAAACTGCCCAAATCTGCCATCGATGACCAGCAGTGGCATATCGATGGCCAGCACCTCTTTATTAATGGCCGACAGATGCCACTGATGGCCGGTAGGGGGCTGGCAGCCTCCCCCATGGCCGGCATGGTCCCACAAGATCCCTCTGACCCTTTGACTTAGATATGTGTCCTTTGGTTCCAAGAAATCCAAGGTATGCTCAAATTTTGATTCAAAATGCCACCATGGAAGCCCAGGATCGTGTTCTCGGTGTGCGGTGGTCGTCGCCCATCAACACACACAAGGTGTATCCTTTTTAATACCTCACAACTCTTCTGGGAGGTAAATCGAAAGTTGCCTTTGAGTTGTCTTTATCGAGCATGCTTTTGTTGTCACATAGCATTTGCACGTTACATTGAACATGCATTCTAAATTGTTCCATAGACCATGCATTAGTGTGTTTGCATGGATCATGCATCGTTGATTATCTTGCATTGAATGTGCATCGTTGTTTATCTTGCATTGAATATGCGTTGTTGATTATCTCGCATAGAACATGCTTCGGTTTCATTTCTTGCATATTGTGCATTGAGCATGCCTTGGCATCGTGTTGCGATCATTCGTCTCGCGTGAGACATGCACTGTATTGCATTATACCTATCAAGTTTCTTTCTCATTCAGGCATGATATTGTATGTGCGGTTCATTCAGAGGAATTCCGAGTAGAGCCATTCTTCTCCCTCATTCCGTTGGTTAGAAAACACCCGGGTACGCCCGGTGTTTACAGTGACACCCTGTTGAAAGCGTTTGGGTCATGTGCCCGATGCTTCTCTTCCCTCTCTGGCATGTGATACGCTGAGAGGTGTTTCCTTTCACTCTCTGGCATGTGATACGCTGAGAGGTGTTACCTTTCCCTCTCTCGCGTGTGATACGCTGAGAGGTGTTGCCTTTCCCTCTTTCGCGTGTGATATGCTGAGAGGTGTTTCTTTTTCCACTCTCGCGTGTGATACGCTGAGAGGTGTTTCCTTTCCCTCTCTCGCGTGTGATACGCTGAGAGGTGTTGCCTTTCCCTCTCTCGCGTGTGATATGCTTAGAGGTGTTTCCTTTCCTTCTCTCGTGTGTGATACGCTGAGAGGTGTTGCCTTTCCCTCTTTCGCGTGTGATACGCTGAGAGGTTTTGCCTTTCCCTCTCTCGCGTGTGATACGCTGAGAGGTGTTTCCTTTACCTCTCTCGCGTGTGATACGCTGAGAGGTGTTTTTCTTCCCTCTCTCGCGTGTGATACGCTGAGAGGTGTTTCCTTTCCCCCTCTCGCGTGTGATACGCCGAGAGGTGCTTTCTTTTCCCCTCCCGCGTGTGACACTCTAAGAGGTGTTTCGTTTGAGACTTCGGGTATTCCCGCGTAGTCACTTTTAGCCTTTCCTGCATGATGTGCAGTGAAGATTGCATAATTTTCTTACATCTTTTCTATTGAATTGTGTGAGACTGCTGTAACTTGTCGGTTTGCTTAAAATGTTGTATTTATTTTGCATAAATGCTCCATTACAGCCTTCTTTGCATAATCATAAGTTATGCTCTTGCATCATGCATTTCATTTGCATTTTGCCCCAGCCTGCGGGCACATCTGTATTGTTATCTTGAATGATTGTCTAAGTCTTCGGGCTTGTCAAAATGGGTTGTCTTTGGGCTTTGACATTCACTCCCGTCATTTCATGACTTCCGAGTTCTGTCAAAGAGGGGCAACTGTAGACACCCCATTTTTGAACGTCCTCAAGACTTGGGTGTCCTTGCAGGTACATCCAATGACAAGTCTGATTGCTTGTCGAGCACTCGAATCCTGCGATAGAATATGCCAGGTTTGCTCTTTCCAAACCCTATTTCCATTCTGTCTCATATTTGGACCATGTGTTGGTCTTTGCAAAGTGATTCTTGGAATACACTACCGGCCACTTTTTGGCACTATCGGCCATGCATTTGTTCCTGCCAACCATTGATGAGGCCTGCCGGCCATCAATGAGGCACTGTCGGCCACCACTGATGGCCGGCCGACCACCAACTGTTCAATAGATATTTTGTAGATATTTTTGACAGCTGTATGCATAGGTAAGCTCATTTGCACCCACGTGGATGGTTGGATCTTCTTGGATTGCTCTTGTATCCTCTATATATACAAGCCATCCTCATACAGGCAAAGGGTTACAAAGTTTTGGCTGAGATATTTTACTCCCCCTCTCTCTAAAATCCTCTCTCTCTTTATAATTTGTGCTTGAAAGTGAGTTTTCTTCACATATTTGCACTAAAACACCTAGTCAAACACCTTCACCTTAGTGTTGAGGATCTTGGAGGCCTTGTTTGAGCTCCTTGGAGTGTTTTTGGCTCAGAAGTTTGGCCATTTGCTTGCTGTTTTAGTGCTGTGCTTCAAGGGTAAGGATCTTACTCTTTTAAGCTTTGTTTTACTTCTTTGCTTGGCCACCTTTGCATGTTGCTTTGAAGCTGGTTTTAGTTACTAAAAGGTTATGTTTTTAAGGTCTCAAAATGGTGGTGTGAGCCTTGTGTGGTTAGGGGGTGGTTTCTACCCTTTGTTCTTTGGCTTGTAAAGCCTTTTGAGATTTTTTTTTCTTAGCTTTTGGTATAACCTTTGCTTGGCCTTTTAACCATTGAAACTTAGAGGAATTTCAGTGGTGCAAAGGTGGTTTTGAAGTCCTAAATAGGAGGGGGTGATCCCCTCTCCTTGTATCTTGTTTGCTTGTGTTGTTGGCTTCATAGTTGAGCATGCTTTTCTACCATTTCATGGCTTAGTTTAGGCATGTTTTAGGCTTTATTTTAACCTACTTTAACTCTGTTTGGGGCTGGATTGGTCACTTGTTGCTTGATTTTGGTACTTGTAGTGTAATCTTGCTCACTAGCCTTGTATACTTGATGAGTTAGCTTATTATTCTAGCATGTGTTGGCTTCATTCCAGCATGTTTTTGGCTCTGCTTTAACATGCTTCAGCTCTGTTTTGAGTCTTCTTGGTCATATGATGCTTGTTATGAATGGTTGTAGTGCAATAGCCTTGACTAGCTTTGAGTTTTGAGGCATCTAGCATGCTTTGTTTGAGTTGTTTGCATGCCATAGCATCATTTCATATATGATTTCAGTGCATATAGTGTAGTCACACTCTCACATATTTCACTCTTTTATGGCTTTGAGAGTTAAGCCTTTATGCCATTTTTATGAGCCAATACATGAGCGTGCATTTCTCGCTTTTCATGCCAACATTTCAGCATGTTTTGGCTCTTATTTTGGCATGTTTGAGGTCTGTCCATAGCTGGTTTAACCATTTGGGATTGATGTTGCATGGTTCTAGTGTAAAGCTCTTCACTAGCTTTAATGCTTAAGTCTCTTAACATGTTGTACATGAGTTGTTTGCATGTTAGAGTCTTGTTTTTCATACCATACCAGCACTAAAAATCTGCCACCTCCCTCATTTCTCCACTTTTGATTTGTTTTGAGGGTTGGTTAGTCTTAAGTTGTGCTTAAGTTTTGGGATTGAGGCCTATGATTAAATGGCTTTAACCCTCTTTGGGGGTTCCTCCTAGTCAAAGGCATGGTCTCTCCCATATCTTAAGTCATCTTTTGATTGTCCTTCCTCTCATTAGAGGACTTTCACAATGGACAAATTGGTTAATGAATGGCTTGGTAATTTAAAATGAGTAATTAAAATGAACCAAGTAAAATATGCCAAGATAAGCATGTTGTTTGCATTGCATGGTGTTCAACCGGACGTTATGTTGAACACAAGGAGGATTGGTCCATTTCATACCCAAAGTGATGAAAATGAGCCAATCTCCTTTGTCTCCATTGCCTTTGATCACCCTTGATAAGGTAGTGGTCCTAGAGTCTTGTTTGTTTTGCATTTATTGAATTTGTGCAAGTTGGATCCTTGGCCATCATGCATTGAAAATGCTTGATTGATGGCATTAGAACCAATGGTGCCTCTCCCTTGATGTTTTGAAATGATAAGGAGTGGCACAACACATACATGCCCTAGGGAGACCCTCTATTTCCTCTGTTTTGTGCTCTGTTGTAGTTTGGTGTCACAACACACCAGTGGCCGGTAGTGCCACACTGATGGCCGGCGCCCTTGCATTGTTGGCCGGCAGATGGCTGGCAGCAACTCCTAATGGCCGGCAGGCCACTGGTGCACTCCCCAGCATTGGTTTGGAAAGTTTCAACAACAAGTTCTTGAAGACACCCTGCAAACAGAGCCTCTAAAGAGCAAACCAGAGAGCTTTTCGGGATGGAAACCGTGGCATGCATGTTCAACTTCTTCAAACAGAGCTGAGGCAGCATATTTTTAAAGCTTACTTGTTAGTTAGCTTGAATTTGTAATTTGATTAGCTAATTTGTTAATTAGTTAAAGTGTTGTAATAATTAGCTTAGTGTTTGCTAGTTATTCAATTTGGTTGCGTAATAATTAGTCTAATTAGTTTAATTAGATTAGTTAAGTAGCTTAGCTTAGATTAGCTTAGTTTATTTTTTCAGACCCTCATTCGCGAGGGCGTATTGTTGTAATAAGGGTGCGTGTGTGTGTGCATGTTTTCCAACCCCACTTCTTTCTCCCTTTTACTTATCAGCTTTTGATGGTTAGTTCAGGGCATGTTTTGATTAGCATACCTAATGCTTTGCATGTTTACATCATTCATTTGTCTTGCATGCACCGGGCTCGGTGCATCATACAAACTGCATTGTATTTCAATACACTTACTTGAATACGTGTTTCAAAGCATGTTATCAAGTGTTGCATTCATATTCCATCTTAGATAGTCGAGCCTATTTAGTTTCATTATTGCATGTGTTGCATTAGGCATCTTGTATAGTCAGGATCATGCATTGATTTCTAGCTAGTTCTCTGTTTTGGCTCAGAGTACACTGTAAGTGTTTACGCTTTAGCATCCTTGCATGAGTGTGAGTGTTGCCATGACAACATGCTTAGAGGTTACTTGCTTAAGTGTTTAACTGTTTGAATGCCTATGGATGAAGGCTCGATTACTTGAATTGGAACAATTCGACGATTGTGAGTTTTAAGCCCACTTGAGATGGCAAAATCATGTTGTTTTAAGACCAGTTGAGGGTGGCAAATCTGCGCTTTAGCCTACTTGCGAGTAGCACTTCCAAACCATTTTCAAAAGATAAACATAAGTTGTTGTGTTCCAATTCTTGTGATCGAGTCTATACTTGTGTATTGTGCACATTACATAGTAAAGTTAGATTAATAAATCGGAATAAGAGCACATGTGTCTATAAAACAACATATCATGATAGTAGAGGCCGATCCTTTGATCGGGCGAGCAGGGGTGTTCATTTCATGACCTTCCCCCCTCGTACCCAAGTTTCCAAGCCGAGGTAACTTTGGTGATGACGGACACGTGGCCTTTGGCACAAGTCAGGGTTTCCTAAATTTCCCAAAAACGAAATATTTATGTGGCGACTCTGTAATCTGGCAAAGCAGTCCAGTTTGGCATTATTTGATTCAAAATCTAATTTTCCAAAATGATTTGCCAGATTGGACTCTTTGGTGTTTATCAATCTCACATTGCACTTTGTGAGATTAGATTTAGAACCGTGATAGGAGTCTGAGCTATAACAGTAAGACCAAATTCGCGCCTCTCCGAAAGGGGGGCGCGCGAAGAAAGCCAGGTCTACACTAATGCAACACATGCAACATGCATTCTAAATAGGCTCGGTTACGAAACATGGCATATGAATCGATTAAATAGCATGCGGTCTAAGCATGTATTCAAAGAAGTATTGAACTAACAATGTAGCTAGAATGATGAACCGAGACTCAGTGCATGCAATACAAGTGAATGCAAATCATAAAATATGCTAAAGAAAACATGATGTCCCTAAACTAACCATCGTAAGCTAGTAAGCTAGTAAATAAAAAGGAGAAAGACACGGGGTTGGAAGACATACACATTATTACATTGCGCTCTCACGAATGGGAGTCCGAATGAACTAACTAAGCTAATTATTACAACACAAATGAAATTAGCTAAACTACTTAACTAAGTATTACAACACAATAAATCAACTAACTATTCTAGTTAATTAACTAATTACAAAATGAAATTGAATAACTAATAACTACCTAATTAGTTACAACACATATCAAAATTAATTAGCTACAACTAAATAATTACAACAGATAGCTAAGCTAAGTATTTAAACTTAAAACAAGCTTGGAATGCAAGGAATGATCATGCACATGCTTGGTTTCCACTCGAAAAGCCATTGTTTTGCTTCCGGAGAGCCTCTGTTACACAATAGAACACTAACACTATTGCTCACTTCCAGAACAGCTCTGCTTGGCCTAAAGAACACACTGCTGAAATTTGCATTAGTGGTTGGCCGGCCAGTGATGAGGGTTGTCGGCCACCAGTCTCGGCCACCAGTGATGGTCAGCCGGCCATCAGAGGTGGTCTACTGGCCACCTACCGGCCACTGCTGCCTAGTTCTCCTTGCTGCAACAGAGGACAAGCAGAGCATATACAAGATATTTCAAGGGTTTGTTTGCACAACCCATCCCTCTTTTTCATGAACAAATCAAAGGAGAAGTGAACTTAAGCCACAAACCACCAACTCAAGCAATTTCATTGCATGATGGCTTGTGAACCAAAGTGTGCAAGTTCAATAAATGCAAAAAAATAAGACTCTAGACCTCCTCCCTTTCATGGAAGATCAAGGGAAGTGATGACCTTGGAGACTTGAGTCATTTCATCACTAGTGAGTATGAAATGGCCCAAGTTTCCATGTGTTCAATTAACGTCTGATTGAATACAACCAAATTATTATTTTTCACCATTTCAGTCCCAATTTTAATTACTCTATTTTAAATTACTAACCATTTTTTAATGAATTGAGTCCAAAGGGTGAGTTTAAGTCCTTTAATGGTAAGAGGGCTTAAACCAAAAGTTATTTTAGGCATGAAAGAGACATCATACCGTTGGTAATAGACCCCCTAAGGGATTAAACTATTAAGCATGACTCCTCAATCTCATGCTTTAAACAAACAAGTTGTTTGAACCACTTTCAAAGCAAAACAAAAAGCCAAGAAAGGAGGGATGTTGCAGAGATTATTAGTGTTGAAAATAAGTGAGGAAAGCATAAATAAATGCTATCAACTCAAATAAGATGGTGTCTAAGGCCTAGAACACCAAGCTCATGAGGACAATTACACTACAAGCATACAAAACAAAGCTCAAATGCAACTATCACTCAAAAACAATGCTAAAACAGTCTAGAATATATCCTAAAACATGCTAGAATTGAGCTAAAAAATGCCAGATTAACATGTTAAAACATGGCACAAACTAGGCTAGTAAGCAAGACACAAGGAGGGAAGGCTAACCCGTCCAAATTTGGACTTCAAAACATGATTTTGGCCACTGAAAAATCTCTAAAAATCTGTGTTTAAAAGCTCAAAAAAAGATAGTACAAGGGTGGGAAACACAAGGGCAAAGGCCTCCAAAACAAGGTACAAAGAAGGATAGAACACCCCTCAACCTTTAATGGCCTTGGAACCCAAGTTTTAGCCCAAAAATACAGAAGTTTTACAGCCCAAAACTAGTTGAGAAACAACAAGAATAATAATAGAGAAAGCAAGTAAAGGGGCAAAGCCTTATACCTCTTGAAGAAGAAATGAAGTCCAAGCTATAAAACCAAGCAAACAACACCCTCAAGAGCTCCAACCAAGCTGAAAAGTACCTCAGCTCAAAGATGAGAAGATTTGGTTAAGGGTATATAGGCAAAGGTTAAGGATTTATAGGCAAAGGTGTAGAGATTTGCTAGAGAGAGAGGAAAAATTTTGATCTCAAAATTTTTCTAACCTTAAAACATGAGAGAAGGGTCTCCTATATATAGAAAACATGAATTCTCTACAAGGATATCCAACCATACACGTGTGGATAGATGCATGCATCTATGCAAACAGCTGGCACAGCTGTCACAAAATATCTGCAAAAAAAACTGGTGGCCGGCAAGCTACATCAGTGGCCAACAGTCAGAAAATGATGGCTGGCAGCCCATAAGGGTGGCCGGTAGGCCACCAAGAGCTGCAGGCTTGAAAAACATAGGGTTTGGTCCAAAAACAGGGCAACAGAGGTGTAGGGTTTGAAAGGCTCAAAACTACGACTTTCTGCTGAGGACTTCAAGCACTGGACAAGAATATAAACTCATCATCGGGTGTGCATGCGATGGCATCCAAGTCGTAAGGGCCGTAAAAAATGGGGTGTCTACAGTTACCCCTCTTTGACAGAACTCGGAGTCATGAAATGTCGTGAGTGAATGTCAAAGCCAAAAGACGACCCATTTTGACAAGGTCGTAAGACTTGGACAAACAATCAAGAAAAAAATAAATGGTTGCGCCGTAGGCTACCTACATATCCCTTTACAAGGAATCAAACCAGCGTAGTTCTGGGAAAAAATACAAATGATATGCACTATGCAACTTTGAAAGCAGGACTCATACGCTCCGTGAAGCTGGCTATTTTAAAAACTTATGATCATGCGAGATGATGCGATAAGCGATAACAAGATGCAATGAGCAAGATAACGAGATAACAACATATGAATAAGTAGCTTCAAGCTTAAAACAATCACAGGTTCCATACAAAAAGGAAAAACCACACTCTAACCATGCCAAAACAAAAGACGAGGAAAGAAAACACAGCTCAGGGTTATCTTTCACACATTTTGAGAAACTGAGAAAATCGTTCAAGGTCGTGCTTCACATGTCCCGAGATGAAACCCGCCCAGGGCTGCGCGCCACGTGCCCCGAGATACAAGAAAACTACTCGGGCTCATGCTTCGCATGTCCCGAAATGAAACCCGCTTAGGGCCGCGCTTCATGCATCCTAAGAAACAAAAAAATCGCTCGGGCCGTGTTTCATATGTCTCGAGATAAAACTCGCACAGGGCCGCGTTTCACGTGTCTTGAGAAAAAACTGCTTAAGCACGTGTTTCGCACGTCTCGTGATGAAACCCACCCAGCGCTGCGCATCATGCGCCTTGAAACACAAGAAAATAGCTCGAGCTCGTGCTTCGCACGTCCCGAGATGAAACTCGCCCAGGGCCGCATTTCACGCAACCTAAAAAATAACAAAAATCGCTTGGGCTGTGTTTCACACGTCCTGAGATGAAACAACAGAGGGGTGTGCGATAGATACACAAATGTGAATAAGTGCGATAGATGCACAAAGTGAATAAGTGCGATAGATGCACAAAGCAAATGAGTGCGATAGATGCACAAACGTGAACGTGTGTGATAGATGCACAAATGTGAACGTGTGCGATAGATGCACAAAGTGAATAAGTGTGATAGATGTATAAACGTGAATAAGTGTGATAGATGCACAAAGTGAATAAGTGTGATAGACGCACAAAGTGAACAAGTGCGATAGACGCACAAAGTGAAGGTGCAGGTTCTTCTATTGAGACACAAATGACCTTATCCGGAACTCCTCCGAATGAACCGTACATATAATATCGTTTTCCTTTGTTGGCAAAGGAAGAAAGAAAAGAACTTTCCTATTTGCGAAAGCATAACTAACATGAACAATGTGCGATACAGTGAAAATGCATATTCTACGCAAGATAAACAATCGAGATATGAAGTTAAGTGAAGGCATGTTCTATGCAAGAAACAAAAACATATTCTATGTGAAATTGGAATGATGCGAGATACGTATGCAATATGTATACGTGAAATGCATATTTTATGCAACAATACATGTGAGATGCATATTCTATGTAACAAATATATTCTATGCAACAATAGAGAACGAAAGGAGAATGAAGCCAAAATGAACTAAAGCAACATTCGATGGCACCTTTCGATTTACCTCTCGGAGGAATTGCAATATGTTTAAAGAGATACACCTCGTTCATGTTGGTGAAATGCATATTTTACGCAACAACACATGTGAGATGCATATTCTATGTAACAAATATATTCTATGCAACAATAGAGAACGAAAGGAGAATGAAGCCAAAATGAACTAAAGCAACATTCGATGGCACCTTCCGATTTACCTCTCGGAGGAATTGCAATATGTTTAAAGAGATACACCTCGTTCATGTTGACAAGTGATGGCCGTCGTGTGCCAAAACACAATTTTGAGCTTTCATAGAGACAATCTGAACCCAACAGTGAACCTTCCTTGCAACTCTCGGGAAACAAAGACACAAAATAGCATCAGGACTTAGAGAGAGGCCACCGGCCGCCTGCTGGCCACAGGGGAAGGCTGCCAGCCACCTACCGGCCACTAAACAGCCTTGCCGGCCACCAATGAGCCTTGCCGGCCATCGATGGCAATTCGGGGCAAACTTGTCTTTTCATGCACGGGTCTTTAAGTATAGGTATCCACACTTCATTTCCACACAACCATATGTCCCAAAATCTCCTCTCTTTCTCTCTCTCTAGGTGCTTCTTTTCTTTAGATTTGCGCTTTTTACGTGTTTTCCAACTCCCCACGCAAACTTTATTCGCTAAACCCTCTTGATTCTCTTCACTTTGAATCGATTGGATTTTTATTTCGATGTTTTTTTCCTCATTTTCACCTTTCTAGGCTTGTTCCCCTCGACTTTCTCTCGGGTTCAATGCATTTTTCTTGGTTTTGGCGTTTTCTTTCATTTTCTCTCTCCTAGGGTTGACTTTTTCCAAGTTTACCCTATTTTCTTCATTTTTCTTCATTTTTCACATACTTTTCACCCATTTTCCAGATGGTGGATGATTCACCACATGATGGGGCCCCTCTGAAGGTTCTCCTCCATATTTCCACCTGTTGCCAAGGCAGAGGAGTCGGTCACTGTCGAGGCTGGCGAGGCAACTGGAGGTATTGAGGCCGATTTCGAGGCGGAGTTTGAGCCTGAGGTTGAGCCAAAGCCACTACTGTTGAGGGTATGCCCTTTTGATCCAATGAGGTACCATTCCTGTACATACATCTTGCCAGCCGGTGGCATTAAGCGCTTTAGCGACTTTGTTCTCGGTGTACCGGAGGACGTCTTACTAAGGGAGCCGGCTTCTCACTTTTCATCCATCGTTGTTGAGGTATGAGCTTTGTTTTCATGCATTTCTGTCTTTCTTTACTCGCATTTCTTGCACTTCTTTTTATCTGACTGTACTTTCATTACTGCCTTATTTGATTTATTTATTTTTTGCCACAGGGCGAGTCTCGTGCTTTCAGAGGGTAAGGAGCCACGACTGCATGAGACTGGTACCACGAGCTTCTTGTTGGAGTTCGTGACATTGTGGATAAGACTGGCTTCGGCCTCTTCTGCTTTGACTTAACGAGGGTCATCGCTAGTCGTCCTCTTCTGGGAGCACTTGTGGAGAGGTGGTGGGACACCACCAACTCCTTTCATTTCTCCACTGCCGGGGAGATACCGATGACTCCCTATGACTTTGCCAAGCTCACTGGCTTAGGAGTAGTGGGTGATTCAATCCTGTTCGACATCGATATAGGAGAGTGAGAGGCTTCTTGGATTGAGCTGTTGGGAGCACGCCCACCTTTATACCTGACAGCTATGGTTAGATATAGCTGGTTTGTTGAGCATTTCAGAGGGAGCAAGCCAGAGACGCTTGAGGAGATGGAGCAGTATGCCAGAGGCTTCCTAATGTTCATCCTCGGTACCACCTTGTTTTCGAACAGGTGAAACACCGTGGGCTTATACCTGCTAAGTGCCCTGGTGACCTTTCCTAGGTACGCTTTTATGGTTGGGGCAGAGCTAGCCTCGCCACCTTGTATGGCTACATGAGCTCTACCTCCCGCTTGATGGGAGTGCTGATCGGAGGCTACAGGCGAGCTTGGGATGTATGCATTTCAATTCCCTCTTTGCACTGTACATTTTTTGTTCTTCATTTTCTGTTTCAGCACTTGTGCTTTCTACTTTGCATTTTCTATATCTACTCATGCCCTGTGCTTTCTGCTTTGCACTTTCTATATCTGTTCATACAATGCGTTCACATATCACTGCATTTTCCTTACAGCTGTGGGTGTATGCTTATTTTTTGACTCTCGCCCTAGAGCCCATGGAGGAGCTCCCACTGGCAGTTTCTTACTTGAGGAGGTATGATGGCAGGTGCCAGCGTTAGAGTTGCTAGTCGTTCACATTCTTCCAGCACTATTTTGACACAATGGCTGCCCACGAGGTAACCTAAAACACAGTCATTTTTGCTTTACACCGTTCTGGTTCACACTTTTGCAACTGACAGCAACTAACAATCTATACACTCTCTGTTTGCAGATCATGTGGCAGCCTCCAGATATGTTTATTGTGTACACTAATCATCCAAATGCATTTGTAGGCATCGATAGAGTGCACATGGAGCGTTCTCAAGCTGATAGCCTCATTGATGGGCATGGTACAGAGGAGGGAGACGCTGCTCAGTCTCCATAGCATCTCGGTAATTTTTTAATTTGCATTTCATATTATCATCTTTCCACTGATATACTGGCATTTCAACTGTAGTCTGTTCCAAACTGCACTGATACACTACATTGGCAAACTGCATTCACACACTATACTCACACACTGTACCTGACTTCTACATATACTCATTCTGCATACTATGCTTGCATATGATACACATACTGAAACTGATATGTGACAATTGTCTTTTCAGATCCCAGCTATACCGATTGCACTGGCAGCGACAACAGCACTAGCACCAGCAGTAGGAAGGAGAGGCAGAGATAGGGGTACTGGGGGCCAGAGCAGTCCGCCAGAGCCTATCTTGCGTGATGATGATACTGAGACCAACAACTCTGAGTAGGCAGTGAGTCAGCGTTCTGAGTCATCCGAGAGTGAAGACGATTCCGGCTCTGGTTCTGAGAGCAGAAGTGATGATGCCGAGGCAGGTTGTAGGGCAGAGAGCGGAGATGATTCTGACTCGAGTTCTGGCTCAGAGACTGATTCAGACAGCGACGCTGATGGAGATAGTGCCCTAGAGTCCTCTCATCCGAGGAAGATGACGAAGAGGGCCTCTCGGGCCTGAGGCAACTGGCACTGATTTTTTTGATTTTTTGCTTAGTTTCTTTTCTGTTTGGTAGCACTAGCACATGTATAGCTTCAGATAGGTTTATTTTTCTTTGAAAACTTGTACTCATTTTTTGTAAAAAACCATGATCGGAATAAAACCTCGCAGTTTTTTTATAAAAAGAGTGTTGTTATTTTTCTATCATGAGCACCATATTTGCAAGAAAATGGACATGGAATTGAATTGGCCAAGAGCACTTGATTGAAACAACGTTCTTAATCAGGTAATGAGCCGACTAACAAACAAAATACAAAATGAAAAATACAACTCGATAAGTAAAAACAACTCAAATACAAATAAACATGCTTGCCTAAAACTAAAAAGACTCAAAACAAGACCCTAAAATAAACAAAGATCAAAATAAAACACATGCTTCCAGCACTGCTCAATACACAGGTGGACGATAGGGCTGAGAAAAAGGCTGCCGGCCATAGAAGGAGCTTATCGGCCATCAATCGGCCACAAGAGGTGGCCTGCCGGCTATCTGCCAGCCACATGCCGGCCATCAATGTGAAACGCCTCCAGATTATTGACAGCTGACTTCCACTCACTGCCTTATCTCCTACGAAAGGTTGAGCTTCGTGAATTCTTCTCTAGAACTTCATTTTAGCTACAAATTTTTTCACAAATGGAGCCATTTTTTTTACCAAAAAGCCCTCAGATTAGATAGTGACTTTAGACGGCTCGGAAAAGGTGAATTTCTGGGGTTTTGATATAAATGCACTTTTTCTGTTGAGCCGAACTCCACTTTGTTTTCTGTTCCTTCATGCTGCGGCTAGGTGCTGGGACTTGATTACACATGTCTTTAGCTTCAGGAGACAAGAAATATGCCTGACAATTGAAGAATTTCAAGCATTAATGGAATCCCGGCGCGATAAGGAAATCATACTCAGTCCCATTTTGGCCATACCCAAGCTTTGGGACGGATGTGTGGGCTCACTTTGCACGAGGCTCGATCTTTGGCCCACAATGGATAGCTAGACATTCCCAGTTTGATTCATTAGTTTTCCAACGTCGGTAACTGAGGTGACCTTCTCTGGCGGAGTTTTCAGCAATGTGCCCTCTGCCTGTATATGCTTGCTCATTTTCGTCTTGCCCCTAGTTTCAGCGGGTCCAGCATTCGTTTGATGGAAGTGGCCTAAGATTTGAAAGATGGCAAGAGTTGAATTGGCTCGATACTGGACGAGACTTTGATGGGCTTAGATGCCTTTTATTGGCGGGAGACTACCAAATTCGTGGGGAGCCCACTACTTCTTCAGTTATTGTTCCCTACGCTTTTTCATATGTGTTTCTCACATCACTTAGCACTCATGCTCTGTTTTTGTCTCAAAACCCTTTTCTCACTTTTCTCTCAACATACTTCTCTCTATTTTTAAATCTCTCTTTTCTTTCATCCCTTTCTAGGTGTGGCTTATGAACAAGCTAAAGGTAGTGAACTCTTGCCCTGAGTACTCAACTTGATGCTATTTCTTCTGCCACCGTTTAGTGGATTTCTCGAATGAGGGATAGTGGTGCGACTGGATGTGCAACAAGTCTGCTGTTGACATAGATTGGCGTTGCCCCTGGGTTCACCAGACTGAGGTGAGTTACAACATGACTTGGCAACCTGGCATACAGTTGATTGGCCTTACACACTGTGTGTTTTATTTCCCTTTTCGGTTCAGACGTCAGTTTGGACAAGATCAGATCTGCCCAAAGGAGGGGGTAGAGTACCTGGTTTCATTCCTCATCCATGGTTCATACTTGGCTAGGTACCTTGCTACTTGGAGGATGAGATATCTTCTGGCCCCTGCCCCTAGTTTCAGTTGTGCCCTTTTTGGCGAATTCTTAGCTTGGCTCGGCTCAGGGATAAGGCACAAACCGGGCCTACTTTGGCTTTAGAAGCTTTCACAAGCACGAGCGGGGGACGTAGGGGAACCTGACTCACCTATGCCCCTAGTTTATTGCTTTGACCTTTCTTTTCAAGTTTTTTGAATGCAATAAAAGAAACTTTGATTTATATCAGAGAGTTGGAGAAATTTTATGTTGAAATCAATGAAATTAAAGTTGTGAGCACTGAAATTTTTTCTTTTGGTCCAAAAATGGTCTAAGTTGTAAAAGGTAAAATTTGAACAAAATCAACTTTATTAAAACTTTCCAAAACCATTTTTGAAAAGGATCACCACTTGGCACGCACAGAATCAATCCTCAAGATGTACAACTCCGAATCAAAAGATCACAAATCGCCCCTTAATTGAATGGCACTGCTCAGCGTTATAACCAGCTCTTCTCTCAGAGTGAAGATCACAACCAAACCCTCAGGTAAAGAATAGACATAGATGACTTGATCAGACAAATGGACAGGACAGTTGATTTGGAGGTATTTACAGCTGAACTTCAGGATGAAGTTGCCTACGTATCTCAAAGACAGGAATCAGGCCTTATGTAGTTCGGCTCAGGTTCACTCGAGTATTAACTCTCTCTTTTTGCGCTCTAACTTTTGCCAAAGCCGCCTTTTAGGGTTTTTAACCTTGCGAGCTTAGTTTTTCTTTATTTCTAATTTTTTCATAGTCTAACTTTTGCCTAGGTCGCCTTTCCGGGTTTTCGGCCTAGCGAGTCTCTCAAGGATAGTATTTCTTTAACTTGTCCATGTTGATCGGTTGGGAAAATTCCAGGCCATCCAGGTCCATGAGAATAATAGCTCCACCCGACCAGATAGTTTTGATGATGTAAGGACTAGTCCAATTAGGTCTGAACTTGCCCCTAGGGTCATGAATGAGAACTCGGTTGTCTTTTAGCAGCATATCTCCCTCTTTGAGATTTCAGGACTTAACTTTCTTGTTAAAAGCGCTAGCAATTGTGCGTTGATAGCCTTGAACGTGATACAATGTTTTTAGCCTTCTCTCATAAAAAACATTAGCTCTTCGAACTCGCTCTGTTGCCAGTCCACCTCTGCTATCTGACACTCAGCCATAACTCGTAGTTACGGTACTTCTACTTTAATTGGCAGAACAACTTCTATCCCGTAGATGAGAGAATAAGGAGTTGCCCCTCTAAACGTCCGGATTGAAGTTCTATAAGTTCTATAACCCCAGAGTGCGAATGACAATTTATCTGGCCAGTCCCTGTAGGTCTCAACCATCTTCTGCAAAATATTCTTGATGTTCTTGTTGGCGGCCTTAACAGCTCTGTTGGTTTGTGGCCGATATGTAGATGGCTTATGAAAAGCCACATTGTATTTCTCCAACAAGTCTATCACCTCTTTCTTGAAATGGGAGCCATTATATGATATAATCTAGTTTGGGACTCCATATCGGCAAATGATATTGTTTTTGATGAACTTAGCCACATGCGATGCTTTTAACACTGCATAGGACTGAGCTTTCACCCACTTTGTAAAGTAATCAATTGCCACCAGAATGTATTCACGCCCATTCGACCCTTTTGGTGTGACTGTGCCAATAACGTCGATTTCCCAAACTGAGGCCATTGCGAAGTCATGTTGTACAGTTTTGATGGCAGAATATTCATGAGGTTAGCATGAATTTGGCATTTGTGGCATAACCGAACAAAACTAATACAATCCTCCTCCATAGTAGACCAGTAGTAACCTTGTCTGAGAATCTTCCGGGCTAACATCACTCCATTCATGTGCGCTTCGCACTCTCCCCCATGAATAGCCTTCATTGGGCGTTTTGATTCCTCTTCTTCAACACACAACTTGTGCATTCCCAGATGATCTCTCTTGTATAGTTTACCTCCGCAGATGATAAATTGGACGGCCATTCACCTTATTCCCCTTTTGTCTTTGGCATTTGTCCCTAGTGGATAGATCTCTTTTTCTAAGAAGTTCCAAATATCGTAGTACCAAGGGTTTTTGTCTTGTGCTTCATCTATTGCGGCGATAGTTTCATAGGCCGGTGTATACTTCTGCTTAATGATAATCGGGCCCATCTGGACTCCAAATGGGATGTCTATCATAGAAGATAGAGTTGATAAAGCATCAGCGAACCTGTTGTTCTCTCTCAGTAGATGCGTGAAAGTAAGCTTTTCAAACCTAGGAATCAGGACGTCCAGGGTTTGGTGATAAATCTTCATTTTTTCTTCTTTGACGTTCCAGTCTCCATTTGCTTGAGAAACAACTAGGTTCGAGTCCCCATTGACGTCCAACCTTTTTGCCCCTAGTTTCAGGGTGACTTCTAAACCAGCGATACACGCTTCATATTCTGCTTCATTATTGGACACCTTGAACTGGAGTTTGAAGGCTAAAGGTCGGGTGCTATCAGCTACATACCTATTCTATATCCATACTGATTGGATGCTCCGTCAAAATACATTGTCCAAGTCTCCTCCTCAATTTGCAGAATGGCTTCATCTGGGAACAAGTATTGTACTGCTTTATCCCCTTCTACTGGGTGATCTGCTAGAAACTCCGCTACAGCTCTCCCTTTGACCGACTTGCGGGTGACATACTTGAGATCAAATTTGGAGAGGAGAAGCAACCAACGAACTACCCTACTTGTAAGCGCTGGTTTCTCAAAGAGATATTTGATGGGATCTAATCTCGAAACCAGAATTACAGAGTGAGCTAACAAGTAGTGCCTCAACTTCCTAGTAGCCCATACCAAGGCTAGGCAAGCTTTCTTCAACCGAGTATAGCGAGTCTTGTAATTCAACATTTTCTTGCTCAAGTAGTAAATGGCTTTCTCCACCATATCCTCAGATTCTTGAGCAAGAATGCATCCCATAGTAGTGTCCGTTACTAACAAGTATAGAATCAAAGGCTTCCCCGGCTCCGGCGGCGGCAACATAGGTAGATTCTAAAAGTACTGCTTAATCTGCTCAAAAGTGAATTGACATTGATCATCCCATCAGAATTTCTTTTTTTTTCTCCAGGAGACCAAAAAGTGGTTCACAAGTTAAGGTTAATTTGAAAATAAATCGTCTTATGAATTGCACTTTACTCAGAAAGCCTCGCACCTCCTTTTCAGTCCTTGGTGGTGGCATTTTTAGGATGGCCTTGATTTTTGAAGGATCTACCTCGATGCCCCTCTGTGTGATCAAGAAGCTTGGCATTTTCTCTACTATTACACCGAAAGTACTCCTCTATTGGTTCAACCTCAGTTTGTATTTTCTGATCCGTTGAAAGAATTTCTTCAAGGTGGTGTAGTGGCCCTCTCTTTCTTTGGACATGACAATCATGTCGTCCACATACACCTCGACCTCCTTGTGGATCATGTCGTGCAGAATGGTGGTTGTAACCCTTTGATAGGTAGCCCCAGCATTCTTCAACCCAAACGGCATAACCCGATAGCAGTAGGTACCCCACGGCATAGTAAATGCAGTTTTCTCTCTGTCCTCGGGTGCCATCAGAATCTGGTTATACTTGGAAAACCCATCCATGAAGGATAACAATGCATGACCCGCAGTGAAGTCCACTAATTCATCGATGTGCGACAAAGGGAAGGCGTCCTTCGGACTGGCTCTGTTTAAATCTCAGAAGTCCATACACACCTAGATTTTACCATCCTTTTTCGGTATTAGGATGATGTTGGCCAACCAAGTCGAATATTCAGATACTAACAAGAAACCTGCTTCGACCTGCTTGGTGACCTCTTCTTTGATTTTTAATGCCCAGTCCGGACGAATTTTTCGTAACTTCTACTTAACGGGTAGGGCCTCGGGGTGAAGAGGGATCCGATGCAGTACAATCTCAGGATCGATTCCAAGCATGTCTTCATAGGACTACGTGAAAACATCTTTGAAATCTTTTAATAAAGCGACTAAGTGCTCGTGCTCATCCAAAGACAATGTGGACCCGATCTAGACCAAAAACGGATCCTTCTCAGTACCCACATTAATAGCAATGATTTCATCAGAATAGGGATTTGCAAACCTATCCTCCTTTCGATTAATCAAGTTTTTCAAAACCAGAGGAATTCTTTTCTTTTTGTTTTCATTAAAATTCTAAAAATCTTGGTCAATACAATAAACAAGCGGCATAGAGAAATACTCAGAATCAGCAACGTTCTCATTCATAAGATCCAGCTCATCTAGCTCTTTGGTTACAACCGACTCAAAAGCAAAAGAAAAAGAGGACCTGGACCAGACCTTAGCATCTGGGTTATCACCCCTAGGAATACCAGACTCGAACTCAGAAGAATCAGAATCTAATTCCGACTCCATAGACTCTATGGAATCAGATTCTGGCTTATCATCCGACTCAGAACTAGGCAGGTAGCCCTCCTCCAGTTGCCAGACAAGAGATGGTGCTTCAGATGCATCCAAAATGCTGCTGGATGGGTTCACACCCGGTTGGTCCTTGATCATGGAGATGGTAAGGTTATCTCCCAAGGTCTTTGAGTCGGCCAGAGGATTTGTAAGGAGACAAGCCAGTGTTGCCCCTACTGTAAGCTCGCTATTGTCTGAGTCACTTTTCATGCTCTTTTCAGCTTCAGCAGTTGGTTCAGCCTTTTCCTCGGCATCACTATCTTGCAATTGTAGGTCAAAGAAGATTTTGAAGACGGGAACATGCTGCTTCACAGAATTCATCCAGGGCTCGAGAAAGCCGCAAAAGGCGAAGTCTTCACCCTCTTGAACAAAGTGGCCATTCAGCGTTCCCCGGATCAGCCTGTGAACGACCTCATAGTGTTTCCTAGCTTGCTTGGCTCTGGCTCTACTTGCCATCTCTTCCCTTTTCTTGACCTAATCCTCTTTGGTGGGTAAATATCCCAGACTAAAGGCATGCGGATTATACAGCACATCGGCCAATGCTGTGACTTTTTTCCGGCCACTTCTTCCAAGCCCCATTCCTGGCATATGTTGTAGTTTGTTCATGAAATAAACAGACTGGGTGCTGACATGCATGCTCTCATCTGCTGCCAAGATGGTCTGCACTACTCGGGCCTCAGCCAGAGTAAACCCTGAAAGGAAAACATCCTCATCGCCATCAATGATTTCCAGCACTGGTGTAGTTACCTCTGGCGGGGAATGAATGGATGAATTCTCGAAGATAATTGCCACTCTTTTTCCATGAGGGTATTTCAGCATTTGGTGGAGGGTAGAGGAGACTGTTTTCATTAGATGCAACCAGGGTCTCCCTAGTAGTAAGTTAAAGGTGGTCGGGACATCCAGGACATGGAAGTCGACATCCTACTGAGCTGGGCCCACCTAAACAATGATTTGTACCATGCCCATAACCTCCCTGTTGGTATTATCATATGTCCGAATCACTTGGGCTGTGGGCACAAAGTCTGCTGGTTTAAAACCGATGGCATAAGCTGTGCGGGAAGGACAAACATTGATAGCTGAGCCGGTGTCGACCAAAACCACGGGTACCCATTTTTCTCTAGACTCCATGGATATGTACAGGGGTTTGCTGTGAGCTGAGCCTTCCGGCGGCAGTTCTTTATCAAAAAAGGTTAGGGTTGGCCCGGCACCACCTGGGAAGCCCAATCCCATAAGCTGTTTAGGAGTAGTGTCAATGGACAGTTTGGCTTTGTCCATTGCTGATAGTACAACCTGTCGATGCACCCGGGAGGCCATAAGAAGACCCTAGATTGAAATGTCAGCTTGGATTTTCTTTAGATGCTTTAACACTGCCTCTTCTTCCAACTGCTTCTCTTTCTGTTTTTCAACCTCTCTATCTTTCCTAGAGGCCTCAGCTTGGTCTAAGTGTGGTGGTTTGAAATACCGCCCACTTCTCGTCATGTGGTCAATCTCTTTTGCGTACCACGTGTTATCTAGAAGGGTCTTACCCCAGCCCTCGTCAGTGTGAGCCAGAAGTAGATCGTCATCCTCCCACTATATACCTCCGTCAGTCGACAAATAGTGGTTCAGCTCCATTTGGATTACTTTCACATCACAAGCACCCTCTGCAGGGTGTTAGGCCATTACAACTTTCTGGTTGTCTTCAACCCTCTCTTGTGCAAACTACTTCAACGCAGCTTCTTGTTCTGTGTCCACAGTACTCACAGCGCCCAGTTCTTGAGCTGAAACTTTCACACCGGTGTTCTCCGACAGTTTCCCCTTTTCATCGGCCATTCCGGCCACTGTAGCAATTATTGCTCTCTTTTCTTCTAGTTTTGTTTCAATTCCTTCCTCTTTGTCGGGTTCATCACTCAACCACCCAGAGTTATCCGCTGATTCACTCAAATCGAACCAGTCAATCTGCACATTCCCTTGATCTTGTTCGTCAAAGAACTGCAGGTTGTCTAAGTCCTCCTCAAGTGTCGCCAAATCATCCAAATCTTGGCTCGGGCTATCCTTCCTAACCACATTGACCTCCACTACTGTTGGTAATACCACTTCTGGCTTGACTTGATCAATCGGCACAATGTAGCAGCTTGGATCATACTCCCTCTCAGACAAGTAGAGCACTCAGGCAACAGACTCATACTCTCCTCTAAGGCTAGCCTCCTTTCTTCTACCACTGTTACCACCACAGGTTTAGGTTAAAATGTGAACGTGTCCGTCATGCACAAATTTGTGCTTTCAGGAATGAACACCGTCGGTCTGGGTAGGTGGAAAGGGGTAATATATACGCTGGGATCGTAGGGGATGGCTAATGTATGGGTTAGGTTTAGATTGTGAGGTAAGGGAACTTGATTGTGGGTTGGGAGAGGGTTGGTAGTTACATTTGCTTTCTGGGGTGGTGTAATCACCTTTTTGTCAATGAGGTCTTGAATCTCATGACGCAGCCTGAAGCGTTGGTCGGTGTTGTGATCGTGCTGCTAGTGAAAAGCATAGTACTTGGCTGGGTTATGTTTCGGTGGAAAATGATCAGGTTGTGGGTGTGGCTCTAGTGGTTTGAGGTGCCCTTTTTTGATCAACACCTTCATGGCTTGAGATAAAGGCATGCAGAGCAGTGTAAAGATTCTTTGGGATCGGGCAGGGTTGTTTGAAGTTTGTGGTGCTGTATTGGCAAAGGGATTGGCAATCTTGGTTGTGGTGGTGAAAACACTCACATCAGACGGCCGCGCAACTATGCTACCACTAGTGGTTACATTGGAACTATGCACAAAAGGCCTCTTGTCCTACTCTTTCTTATCAATTATCAAGCCCTGTTTCATAGCGTCTTCAATCTGAACACCCATCTCATGGAGGTCAGTGAATGTGAACAAAGGTAGGACGATCATCTTCTGCAATAATTTCCCGTGCAGATTGCGGACTACCATCCTTATCTGATCTTTCTCTGAAGGCTGTGTGGTCATCATTGAAGCCTTGGCCCTTCACCTTGTCATGAATTCTAAAAAGCCCTCATTTGGCTCCTGGTGGGTTGCTTCCAGATCACGGGGTTGTGACCTCGATTTGTGTGTTGTATGAGTAATGTGCAACAAAGGCCTCAGCCATTTCCTCTCAACTCTGCTTCACAGAATCCTTTGGATACAAATTGTAAAGTATGGCCCATACCTTAGTCGGGCCTCGAACCCTGACAAGCTCATGATTAGCCGCTGCAGGCTCAATCGGGACCTGGTAAGCCAACCTGGTATGCCACCAGCATGTAAGCGTGACAGGAAGCTCTAGCCAAAGGGTCCTCTGCCCCTCACGAGGAGCCCCTCTAGCACGGCCCCTGGTTGTTCTAGTCGCCCTGGTCACCTTACGTGCCTCTCTTACTACAGGAGCCCTCGCCCCTTCACTTTCGCAAGCGCCTATCAGTGGTGGCATGAGATGTGTCTAAATGAAGGTTGTGTAGTCGCCCTCTGCTCTGAAGTAGTTAGCATCCAAGCCCACCATAAACTATGTAACTGCATCCACGCTAATCTCGACATAGTCCGGCCAAAGAGTGAGAGCTTCTGCAACCTGGTGAGGCCCATCAGCAGCAAAATGTCTGAAAATAGCCGAAGATGAACCATGGGGTCTCTAGAGCCCTCGGTCCATACCTTAGTCGGGCCTCGAACCCTGACAAGCTTATGATTAGCCGCTGCAGGCTCAATCGGGACCTGGTAAGCCAACCTGGTATGCCACCAACATGTAAGCGTGACAGGAAGCTCTAGCCAAAGGGTCCTCTGCCCCTCACGAGGAGTCCCTCTAGCACGGCCCCTGGTTGTTCTAGTCGCCCTGGTCACCTTACGTGCCTCTCTTACTACAGGAGCCCTCGCCCCTTCACTTCTGCAAGGGCCTATCAGTGGTGGCATGAGATGTGTCTAAATGAAGGTTGTGTAGTCGCCCTCTGCTCTGAAGTAGTTAGCATCCAAGCCCACCATAAACTATGTAACTGCATCCACGCTAATCTCGACATAGTCCGGCCAAAGAGTGAGAGCTTCTGCAACCTGGTGAGGCCCATCAGCAGCAAAATGTCTGAAAATAGCCGAAGATGAACCATGGGGTCTCTAGAGCCCTCAAACCAATCGATGTATGGCATTTGGAACCGGTTTGGCAATGTCACTGCAGAGTCGGTATACCTGTCTTCCATGTTGGGAATAGAGTTCACACCCTGCGCTCTCTTGAAGAGCTTCTCCAATTTGTTGACCTTAAGCACAGTTGGGTCAACCTCAAGATCAAATGGAGCCTCTGTTTGATACATAGGTGCTTTGGAGGCTTGTGATGGGATCGGCTCTGCCGGATTGCCCTGATTCTCAACATGGGCAGTGGCTCCAGGTGCTGGGATACCTGTAGGAGGTGCATGAGACGCAGAAGCCATTGCCGACCGTGGCTATTGTTGTTGTAGCCTGTTTATTACCTCAGCCTAACATACTGTGACCTCGGCCTAACGAGCAACGTCTTGCTGCATGGTTTCAACTATTTGCTGAAGGTGATGGATTAGGTCCTCCATGCTGATTGGGAGATATTGTGCCATCGGAATGGGCGAACGATCTCGTACTGGACTAGATGTAGAAGATTGAGCCTGACTAGATGTAGGTGATGCAGGTGAAGCGAAGGGTGACTGTTGTAGAAATTGAACAGGTGAACTCTGCCTTACTCTCCTCCGTCTAGTAATCGGGGGGAGTGAAGTAAACACTGGTTGTCCCCTAATAAGATCTCCAGGTCTGTAAAGCTTTTGATACAGGTCCAGAGCACTTGGGAGATATTCTAATTGTCTAAAGCTATGGTGTTATACTACCTAGCAAAAAAGAAATAAAGCAAAAAGAAGACAGTAATCAGAAACCGCACAGCACCTCAGCTCAGATGTTAACAATACACAAATGTAATCAAAGCTGATAGGACTGCACTCAACAGTGAATTCTACCCCTCCAAAACTGATACCCAACTTACAATTGATACGAACATTCCTGTACAGTTTCACTGTAAAGCACATACCAGTTAAGTGAGGACCAGAACACCCCTATGAGGGGGTAGGGTTACCCTGTCTTAGTTTCGTCAGGAACTAGGGTTCACTATTTAAACAAAGCGGTTTGACGCAATCCTGTATTCGGGTAAGCATCATGTCCTAGTTTGGAACAGTCTTTATGGCTTTCAATATGGAAGTAGGCCAAATGGCCAAAAAGGGTACCTCAGCAAGACTACCTAATATACCTCTCGCACCTAACACCGAGAAGTGAAAGAAGGATCAAACGGTATAATGGTAGTCCAGATCCAAGGGTTGTGTTCCCATTATGGCAGAGCCCGTGATCGGTCAGCCTTTTGGCAAGTTTTTCAAGAAAGCCTTCGGCAAACCGTCCAGGAATAGCAGATGGAAAATACAGTGACTTAAACGCACCAATGCAAATGCAATGCAAAGAAACATATAAGTGTAGATAAAATTTCATATCATGAATTTCAAGTCAAGTTCTTTAATCTTTCCCCAGTGGAGTCACCAGAAACTGTAGCTCGACTTTTTTATGCCCCCCTTTCGGAAGTTCAAAATAAGCTCTACAGTTCGGACTCCCGTAGTTTTGAATCTAATGTCACAAGTGCAATATGAAATTGATAAACACCAAAGAGTCCAAATTCGGTAAATTTTTTGAAAAATTGATTTTGAATCAAATTGCCAAAAATGGATTGCTTTGCCAGATACAGAGTCGCCACCTAAATATTTTTGAAAAATTTAGGAAACCCATGACTCGTGCCAAAGGCCACGTGTCCGTCATCACCAAGATTGTCTCAGCTCGGGAACTTAGGTACGAGAGGGGAAGGTCATGAATTGAGCACCCCCGCTCGCTCGATCAAAGATCGGCCTATACTAATCATGATATGAATCTTATTTACATTATATGCTCTTGTTCTGGTTTATTCGACTAAAATTACTATGTGATGCGCACACACAAGTATAGACTAACTTACAACAATTGGAACATTTCGAGTCATGTTTGTTTTGAAAATTGTTTCGAAATATGTACCACTTGAAAAAGTGATCGCATATGAACATTGCTCAAATTATTCCAATTTAAGCAACAAGCCTTCATCCACAGGCATTCAAGCAGTTTATCATTTAAGCAATTAGCCTTATGGCAAACATGCTAAACATGGCAACAATCACATTCATGCAATATGCTAAAGTGAGTAAATGCTCACCTAGTATTCTAAGCCCAAATAAACGAAAGAGTTAGAAAAATGCATGATCCTACCTTTATGCAGTATGAGTAATGCAACACATGAGACATGCATTCTAAATAGGCTCGGTTACTAAACATGGCATATGAATTGATTAAATAGCATGCGGTCTAAGCACGTATTCAAAGAAGTATTGAACTAATAATGCAGTTAGAATAATGAACCGAGCCTCAGTATGCAATACAAGTGAATGCAAATCATGAAATATGCTAAACAAAACATGATGTCCCTAAACTAACCATTGTAAGCTAGTAAATAAAACGGAGAAAGAACACAACGAAATTAATTAATTAACTAATTAGCTAATTACAAAACGAAATTGAATAATTAATTAACTACCTAATTAGTTACAACACATATCAAAATAAATTAGCTACAACTAATTAATTAAAATAGATAGCTAAGCTAAGTATTTAAACATAAAACAAGCTCGGAATGCAAGGAATGATCATGCACGTGCTCGGTTTCTATCTGAAAAGCCACTGTTTTGCTTCCGGAGAGCCTCTGTTGCACAATAGACCACTAACACTGTTGCCCACTTCCAGAACAGCGCTACTTGGCCTAAAGAACACACTGCTGAAATTTGCATTAATGGCCGGCCGGCTAGTGATGAGGGTTGCCGGCCACCAGTGATGGCCGACCGGCCATCAAAGGTGGTCTGCCGGCTACTGCTTCCCAGTTCTCCTTGTTGCAACAAAGGACAAACAGAGCATATACAGGGTATTTCAAGGGTTTGTTGCACAACCCACCCCTCATTTTCATGAACAAATCAAAGAAGTAGTAAACTTAAGCCACAAACCACCAACTCAAGCAATTTCATTGCATGATGGCTTGTGAACCAAAGTGTGCAAGTTCAATAAATGCAACAAAATAAGACATTAAACCTCCTCTCTTTCATGGAAGATCAAGGGAAGTGATGACCTTGGAGACTTGAGTTATTTCATCACTAGTGAGTATGAAATGACCCAAGTTTCCATGTGTTCAATTAACGTCCAATTGAACACAACGAAATTATTATCTTTCACCATTTCAGTCCCAATTTTAATTACTCCATTTTAAATTACCAACCATTCTTTAATGAATTGAGTCCAAAGAGTGACTTTAAGTCCTCTAATGGAAAGAGGGCTTAAACCAAAAGTTGTTTTAGGCATGAAAGAGACATCATACCATTGGTAATGAACCGCCTAAGGGATTAAACCATTATGCTGAAAATGAGTGAGAAAAGCATAAATAAATGCTATCAACTCAAACAAGATGATGTCTAAGGCCTAAAACACTAAGCTCATGAGGATAATTACACTACAAGCATAAAAAACAAAGTTCAAATGCAACTATCACTCAAAAATAGTGCTAAAACAGTCTAGAATATGTCCTAAAACATGCTGGAATTGTGTTTAAAAAAGCTAGATTAACATGCTAAAACATGGCACAAACTAGGCTAGTATGTAAGACACAAGGAGGGGAGCTAACCCCTCCAAATTTGGATTTCAAAACATGATTTTGGCCATTGAAAAAGCTCTAAAAATCAGTGTTTAAAAGCTCAGAAAAAGATAGTAAAAGGGTGGAAAGCATAAGGGCAAAGGCCTCGAAAACAAGGTATAAAGAAGGATGGAACACCCTTCAACCTTTAATGGACTTGGAACCCAAGTTTCAGCCCAAAAATACAGAAGTTTTATAGCCCAAAATTAGTTGAAAAACAACAAGAATAATAGTAGAGACAGCAAGTAAAGGGGCAAAGCCTTATACCTCTTGAAGAGCAAATGAAGTCCAAGCTATAAAACTAAGCAAACAACACCCTCAAGAGCTCCAACCACGCTGAAAAGTACCTCAACTCAAAGATGAGAAAATTTTGTTAAGGGTGTATAGGCAAAGGTTAAGGATTTGTAGGCAAAAGTGTAGAGATTTTCTAGAGAGAGAGAATTGTAGAGAGAGTGCCCTTAAGACATGAGAGAGGGGTCTCCTATATATAGAAAACATGAATTCTCTACAAGGATATCCAGCCCTACATGTGTGGACAGATGCATGCATCTGTGCAAATAGTTGGCACAGTTGGCACAAAATATCTGCAAAAGAAACTGGTGGCCGGCAAGCCACATCAGTGGCAGGCAACCAGAAAGTAATGGCCGACAGCCCCGGCCACCAGGAGCTGCAGGCTTGAAAAGCACAAGGTTTGGTCAAAAAACAGGGCAACAAAGGTGCAGGGTTTGAAAGGCTTAAAGCTATGGCTTTCCGCGGAGGACTTCGAGCACTGGACGAGCATATAAACTCATCATCGGATATGCATACGATGACGTCCAAGTCGTTAGGGCTGTCAAAAATGGGGTGTCTACAGATACATCTTTGTGCCTCTCAAATATACTGCAAGACATGAATGATGGAACTCTCGGAGTACCTCTTCTCTACAAGATTCTGACAAAAAAGGGCAGTCTAGATACCTCACAATTGAGTCCGAATAAACGTTCAAACCTTTGACTACCTTCCCACTAGATATTTTTCCTTGGATAGATTCCACTTCACGATCATCCTGTTATGCTTCTAAAACTCGGCTCACTAGTGTAGGTTGTGCAGTTACAGTGAACAAAACGGCCGACTCGATAAACTTGCCAAGATGTAAGTCAAACTCACCTACTACGCCCAACATCTTCCACTCCCGGATGGCGATATTAGTTAGACTACTTAAGGATTTCCTACTTAAAGCGTCGGCACCACTACATTGGCCTTCCCCGAATAATAGTGTAACTCGAAATCATAATCCTCCATAAATTCCATCCACCTCCTCTGTCTCAAATTTAAATATTCCTGCGAGAATAGGTATTTCAAACTCTTGTGATTGGAAAACACTTCAAATCTCTCCCCATAAAGGTAATGCCTCCAGATTTTCAAAGAAAAAATCACCGCCGCTAACTATAGATTGTGAATGGGATAATTTCTGTCATGTGTTTTCAACTACTGTGAACCATATGCTACCACCTTCCCCTCTTGCATTAATATACAACCCAAACCTTCTTGAGACGCATCGCAATAAATCGAATAACCCAAACTCCTTTTTGGAATAATCAAAACTGAAGCAGCGGTGAGTCTAACCTTAAGTTCTTAAACGATTTTTCGCAAGTCTCACTCCACAAAAATTTAATTCCCCTCCTTGTCAATCTAGTCAATGGTGAGGCCGGTCTAGAGAAATCTTTCACAAAACGTCGGTAGTACCTAGCTAAGCCCAAGAAACTCCGAATCTTAAAGGCATTCTTAGGTTGTTCCTAATATTACACTACATCTATCTTAGATGAATCCACAGTCACCCCTTCCTCGAACACCACATGGTCTAAGAACCTAACTTCACTGAGCTAAAACTCACACTTTCCAAACTTAGCATATAACTGATGTGCTCTAAGAAATTCAAGTACAACCCGCAAGTGTTTCTTGTGTTTCTCCTCGAAGGGTGAGTAAACTAAGATGTCATCGACGGAGACAACCACAAATCGATCTAAGAACTCATGAAAGACTCAATTCATTATCCATGAATGAAGCCTGCATGTAAGTTAGCCCAAAAGGCATTACTAAAAGCTCGTAATGGTCATACCGCGTATGGAATGCCGTTTTTTTGAATATCCTCCTCCTTCACCTTCTACTAGTGATATCTCAATCTCAAATCACTTTTAAAAAAACAACGAGACCTTTTCTACTGGTCAAACAAATCATCTATTCGTGGTAATGGGTACTTGTTCTAAACAGTTATCCAGTCCAACTTCTGGTAATCAATACACAATCGTAATGTGCCATCTTTCTTCTTAGCAAAGAGAGTCGGTGCTCCCCAAGGTGATGTACTAGGATGAATGAAGCCCTTATCTAACAAATCCTGTATTTGCACCTTCAACTCACACAACTCAGCTCGTGCAAACCTATATAGTGCCACAAAAATTGGAGCTATGCTTAGCTCTAAGTCAATTGAGAACTCAATCTCTCTATGTGGTGACAATTCAATGAGATCGTCCAGAAAAACATCCAGATATTCTTAAAGTACTCTCAGTAATTCATCTCGAATCATATTACTCTCATTGGCTACAGTGATGGCAAAAAAAAAAAAAAAAAAATCAGCTCTTCTTGAACCTTAAGGTCATACAACGGAGGAGTAGGACTATCACCCTGGTCTCACAAGAAGTAAAAGCATTCCGCAAAAAAAAAAAAAAACCAAAAACTCAACTCTTCTTGAACCTTAAGGTCATACAACGGAGGAGTAGGACTATCACCCTGGTCTCACAAGAAGTAAAAGCATTCCCCTGATGGTATACATATTGACACCTGTAGACACCCCATTTTTGACCGTCCTCAAGACTTGGACGTCACCATCGGAACACTCGGTGATTACCCTTGTTCGTGTTCGTCTTGAGTTCCCGGAGGTCTCGGTTGCGCGCCTTGCCTCAGGATCTCTCGACTCGACCGTGTTGTGTCTGGTTTTGCACCAAACACTTGGGTTTTGCCTTGGAGGGGCAGGGAATGCCTTGTGAGGCATCCCCACACATCACCGGCCATGGCTTGAGGCCACCGGCCAGTGATTTTGTGCCATCGACAATGTATTGCCGGTCGCCACTATTTGTTGCCGGTCGGCCATTTATTTTGCCAAAATGGCAATTTTGAATGGCCGATCACTGTTCATCTACTTTTAGTAGATATTTTGTGATAGCTGTGATAGCTGTGATAGCTGGCACCCACTCTGCTCCCCTCCATACACGTGTATAGAGGGATTTCCCTATTGGATGGCTTGTTTTGGAAGCCTTACAAGAGGGAGTTGCCTATAAGAAGAGGGCTCCTCTCTTGGCATTAGGGTTAGAAAAAATTGTTAGAGAGGCTCTGGTTCTAGGTTTAGGGTTTTGTATCTATCCTATATCTATATCTCCCCTTCTCTTGTATTGTGTGTGTTTAAGCCTTAGTTCTGTACACAAACACCTACTATTACACCTTCCCTTGGCTACTGAGGTTCTAGGGGATTGTTTTCAGAGTTTTGAAGCTGGTTTGGACCTAAGGAGACAGCTGGTCCACCATTTGTGAAGAGGGTCTACAAGGGTAAGACTTTTGCCCCTTTTTACCCCATTCTTGCATAGCTTTTTAGCCTATCTTGAAACTGTTTTTGAGCTTTGTGTATAACATAAAAATTTTTTTTTTTAGGCCCTTTAAGTAGTTGTTTAAGGTTGCTTCAAGCTTTGGGGTTGTTTGACCCCTCTTAAGCCTTGTAAGGCTCCATTTTGTGCCATTTTGAGTGAGCTCCGGGACCATTGAGTTTGGGCCTCCTCACCACTAAAATCTTGAGGGATTTCAGAGGTGGGGATGGTGCCTTGAGGTCCTAGGAAGGAGAGGGCCACCCCCTCTCCTTGTTGTCCTTGAAAAGGACCATTTTTGTCTCTTGAGGGAGCACCTAGCTTAGGCTCTTGTTGACCATGCCTTAGATATTTTTTATGCTTATTATACCATGATATAGCATTGTTTTAAGTTGGTTTTGGTACAACATGCTTGCTTAGCATACATGAATGGGTGCTAGTGGTGTTGGTAGATATC
>NW_021024816.1:30102-143722 GCF_004153795.1 Camellia sinensis | reverse complement strand
GAACACCCTTTTGACTCATAACTACATTACTTTGCTCATAACCAAATCACAACTCTCATAATCAACAATCATATATCTCATAACCATTACCACATATCTCAAACCAACATTCTTTGGCTCATAACTAACATCACATATATCATAACTACTAATCACATATCTCATAACACCCTTTGGCTCATAGTCACACCACTTTGATCTAATTAACATCACATATCTCATAACATTAGTCATATATCTCATAATCAATACTCTTTGGCTCATAACCATACCACTTTACTTATAACCTACTATCACATACTCATAACCAACATTCTTTGCTCATAACCACACCACTTTACTCATAACCACTAATCACATATCTCATAACCAACATTCTTTGGCTCACAAACCACACCACTTTACTCATAACCACTAATCACATATCTCATAAACCACATTCATAACCAATACCTTTTGGCTTCGTAACCATACCTTTTGTATCATAACCACGACATCCCATATCTCATAACCACATTCTTATAACAACATTCATTTTCACCATAACCCCTAACTTTGATCATAACCAACTCAAAACCACTAACCGCATATCTCTATTTTAGATTTATTTACTAAATACAATAAAAAGGTAATATACAAACAATATACATTTTAAAATATTTATATACACATAGACATACATATTAAATAATTTGACTAAATTTTAATAAAAAATGTGTTGAAAATTTATCTACGATTCACTACAAGAAAAGTGGGCTTATGAGACGGAACTTTTTGCGACGCACAACTTGCCGTCTCAAGCAAAAAATGTGACTTTTTGAAGACGGCATAACTTGCTGTCGCCAAAAATGTTGACTTTTTGAGATGCACAACTTGTCGTCGCAAAAAATAGAGTATTTGTGACGGCAGAAATTGCCGTCGTAAAAAAAAAATAGAGTATTGCGATGGCAGAGATTGCTGTCGACAAAAAAAAAAAATAGAGTTTTGCAACGGTACCAGCTGCAGTCGCAAAAAAAAAAAAAAAAAAAAAAAAAAAAAAAAGAGTTTTTTGCAATTGTAATACGTACCGTTGCATATGTGGTTATGAGATATGTGATGTTGGTTATGATCAAGCCAACGTGGTTATGAGCAAAAGGGTGTTGATTATGAGATATGTAATGTTGGTTATGAGTCAAAGGGGGATTGGTTATAAGATGTGGTTATGAGTTATATGGGTAGTAGTTATGAGATATGTGATTAATGTTATGAGATATGTGATATTGGTTATGATCAAAGTGGTGTGATTATGAGCTAAAGGATATTGGTTATGAGATGTAGTTATGAGATATGTGATTGTAGTTATGAAATATATGATATTGGTTATCAACAAAATGGTGCTGGTTATGAGATGTGGTTATGAGATATGTGATGAGAGCTCATAACTAAGTTATGATTAATTTGATTCTAGTTATGAACAAATATGATTTTGGCTCATAACTATAAAAAGTGACCTGCTTACCAGGTCACTTTTAATGATGTGGCTCAATCTGAGCCATTGATTTTCGATATACCATACATTTTTTAAACAAAATGTACTATAGACTTTCCCTGGAATTATAGCCGTATAAACAACAATTCTGTATAAATTAAATTCAATAACACAACTAATAAAATAAAATTCAAGAATTGAACTCAACCTCTTTAGGTTAGTTGTGTTATTGTATTTAATTTATATTGGCTGTGTTTATACTTGAGTTGGATTTCACTACACGATTCACAATTTTTGGCTTCTATTAAATAATATTTTATTCTTTATCTGTGTTATATTTCAATGGTAAAGACTTGTTTATTTTAATTATTTATTATTTTGATTGTTTCACTTATTTTTAGTATAATAGAATCAATCCGAGCAACAGAGCAACAAACAAACAGAGCAACACATCAGCATCCCCAAACACACAGGGCAACGGAGCAACATGCATACAAAAGAAGAAAAAAATCTGCTGCAGCACCAAGGGGGGTGCACTAACACAATCAAATTACAAGCAAAATCCGACATCACTAAAGTTTGAGACAAAATCATGGATTGAAAAATGGACACCTTTCAGATTTGATTTGGCCCACATAGCCACCCTAACCTTAACAAGCTCCTCAATCTCGCAAAATTTGGTGGATGGTCATTAAAAAATACTCATTCCTTGCCTTCGAAGTGGACCAAATTTTTTGTAGTTGGCATTTTTAATCGCCAAAAGTGTAATTTCCTGTAGTGTTAGTTTTGCTCCCACTATGTAAAGAGAATTCACCCCTACAGTGTAAAGAGGTTTCACCCCTTTCAACTTTATTTAATTATCAGAAGAAGAAAAAAAAATCCATGAAACAGGATGAAAGTAATAAGCAATCAGCAGTTCAGTTCCACAAATCACAGATATCTACACTTTGACTAGCCACATGACTCCACTTTGACATTGACATCTTAATTGTATAATATTTGGGGAACCAAATGCAAACAGAGGTATCAAAACTTCAACTTAAAAAATGTTGACCCCATCTGTTATCTCCATTCTCCACAGCTTTTAGATTGCATCCTTAGTCTCTCTTTCTCAATCTAAGGCTCACCCATTGAAAGAGGGAAGGGTGTGACAAGGTGTAAAATTATAGCAATTAAAATACTAATAGCTCACAATACCAGACAATAACAAAACACTTGGTTCCAACAAGAACCCAGACTCAGTACTTGAAACACTCTGAAAGAGGATATGTATATACCAGCTTCATAAGCTACCCAAGACAATGAACTTCTTTCCCAAAAAAAAAAAAAAAACTACTTAGGTCAATGAAGGAAATTAATGATGTAAGTGACAAGTACACATACTTGCTACTTCCAGAAGCATAAAGCCATACAAGAAGTTCCTACAATTATAAGGACTTTTACCATATCAAGTTGCTAACTACATGACTCCATTCTCTCAAAATCCCAGACTACATGATTAGATGGAAAGAACTAACTATAATGTTGCTAGAAAAAAAAATGTTGATGCTTCCACAAATGGCACATATACAAACCTATAAAAAGTTCAGTTTTTTTTATTTTTTAATTTTTTTTATCTATAATTTTGGTAAACTAAGAATGGGTATGATCCCCAACAGAATCAGATAATCCATCAATTTACCAACTTTTTGGTCAAAAAAGGTGGAAGGGACTTAAATCAACACTTCAGAAGACTGTCACAACAAAATGGAAGTTTTGGCACCGTTCAAGAAACATGATCAGCAGTTTAGAAGCATGAGATTAGTCACTCATTCCAAATCAACATTATTTATCTTTATATGTTGACTACCTCTCCCAGATTATGTTGTAAGCAGAAGCCTTGTGCACAAGGTACAACTATATAAACATAAATATGTTCAGGAAAGCAACAAATAATCAGGATGTAACATTGTATACCTTAAAATCCATGACCAGTTGTTTGGCTTTAGGCTGAAGAAAAGACGCACTCGCTCTAGCCACAAACTACAATTGACAGTTAAAACTGTCAGTAGGCTAAAGAAAAGACGCACTTGATGTAGCCAAAAATTACAATTCATAGTTAAAACTGTCCATAGTAAGTTAACTGAAAATTAAACTAGTGAGAACATAAGGTCCAAACATATACTCCCTCTGTCCCACATTTAATTTTATTTTTTTGATAAATCTCTATCTTCTATATTTTAAGTCTTTTCAAATTTAGGATGTCCCAAAATGTAGTGCTCTTTGAAAAATCAAACCTTAAAATTTTACAATTTCCAAACCTATCCCTATAATGGCTATGAATATATTTAAGAGTGAGAACAAACATACAATTTGGGAAATCAATACATTCTTAGTTGAATTTAAATGAATTAATTCTATGACCCCTTAAAATCGAAAAAAATTAGCATATATTTCCCTTCATTTTTCTTTTCCCTCCCCCAATCCAAGATCCAAACACCAGACTTAGAGATCATATGTGCTGGGGAGGAGGAAAAGGTGAAGAAATATTAGTTTACAACTTTTAAGTAGATACAAAAGTGCCAAAATGAGTAAATTTATAAAGCAACGTCGTTAATGTAAGAAGCCATAGGTGCAGAGAATCTGCTTCTTATAGAGGGCAATTAAATATTTAGGACAAAAAAAGGCAAGGTGAAATAATGCTTGGAGGAGAATAAAGATATATGTTAACTTTACCCAAAACATTATTAAAATATTATTGATTTTGAAAATTTTGCTAGAGTTGTCTTGACCCCAACCTATTTCACAATCTAAACCCATTTCTTCCCAAGTCACACACCTTACAGGAAATAGATGATGAAGTAGAAAATCCAGTAAGCCTAGACTTGGAATGGAGGCTCCGAAAGCCTCCATTTGAAATAGAGGCTCTATAATAGGAAGCCTCCACTGCAAAAGAAGGTTGTTGCCATTGCAAATTTTATAATAACTACTGTACATTAAAAAAATAATTGGCCTTTATATAAGAATCCAATTTGAAAAGTTACTTGATTGATATTCAAAGTTTCTTGAATTATGATTATCTACAAAATATATACTTGTGTCCTGCCTTTTATTATATAGGAATGTTCAAAAGAGTTTACCAGAGCTAGTGGTTACATAATTTTTGTATGATGCCATTCACACCTTACAACTGGAAACTTAACATTTCCATTTCCTTTCATCTTAAAATTTATTTGTATCACACTCTAGAACGACTGAAATAACCACAGAGAGAGAGTAATAATTTAGGGTGATGCAAATAACACTCACTTATGTTTCTTGATAGCTTTATCAAGTTGACTGACCATCAGTGGAAAGGACACCTTAATACTCTACAACAACAATGATACATCCCACTAACTTGGGAGCACTAATGGACCACTAACGAGGTGGAAATTCAAAAAAAAAAAAAAAAAAAAAAAAAGTTAAGGCCAAAACATCACATCAGTCAGTGGGACCCACTCTCTAGAGCTCCTTTAGTGCTCCCAATTTAGAGCTCCCAATCATTTTTCTACTCTGCAATATGAAAATACCTAGAGCATACTTTATCAGGAGAATCTAATTGCAAGGTAAATGTAAAAGAATCTAATTGCTACTATATACATACATATATATATATATATATATATATATATCATAGCATCAAGTAAAGCAATTTCATTAGTGATATTTTAAAACAAAGACCATTGTGTTTTAAATCACAATTACTTCTTCAAGTTACACACTCAAAAATTGAATTTTGTTCCTAAATGACAATAATAATCTCAATAGAGTGTAAGATGTACCTAGCCTTAACCCCATTTATGGAAGTGGTGTTTCTGTAACAGGTAGGTATATAGATGTATAGAGATTGAGATACAAAGAAATAGGGTTCTTACTTCTAACCAGTGAGAGAGAAATGAGAGGTGGTGATGATAATGATAATATGGCCACAATGCTGGTGATCAAAGAGAGAGCCAGCTCCTAAACCCCCTCAAGTAGGACAAATAACCGTAGGGACCCCAAATTTTTCATTGATAAACTCAAATGCCTCACTGAACCCAAATTTTTCCCCCAACAAAAACGAAGAAAACTGCAAAATTAGCTAGACAATCTACCAATGCAACTTCAAATTTACTGCAATTTGAAGAAATTAAACCAAAAACAAGCCAAATAGGAAATTAAACTAAATAAATCATATAAACCCTAGAGTAAGAGTGATAAATGGGGAAATAAAGGAAGGAGGAGAGAGAGAGAGAGAAGAACCTTGTTTTCGAAATTATTGAGAAGAAACTAGGCACCAATCTTTTAACATTTCCCTCTAAAATTTTATATACCTTTGGTGACTAAACTTCTTATTTGACGCCAAAGGTTAATTTATAATGATTAATTTATTTAGTAGCCAAACATTTAACTAACAGTGACTAATATTTTAGTTGCCAAAAGTAACCATTTTGGCGACTAAACATATTTTGGTCACCAAAAAGCAATATACACTGACTAAATTTTTTGTCACCAAAGATAAAAGAAAAATTTATACTTTTTATTTAAGTGACTAAATTATTTTAGGAGGCAAAAATTACACCAAAGATAAAAGAAAAATTTATACTTTTTATTTAAGTGACTAAATTATTTTAGGATGCAAAAATTACCTTACAGCAACTAAAAATTTTTTAGCCACCGAAAATGAATATTTGTTGACCAAAACTTTGATCGCCAAAGTTTAATAGCAAACATTATGGTAGCTTTTTGGCGACTAAATTTATTTTGGTAGCCAAAACCTGGTATACCACGACTTACAAAAATTTTAGTAGCCTAAAACATGATCTAATGCCGACTAAAACAGTTATTAGTTGCCTATTGTGGCATATTTAGCGACTAATTATTTTTAGTCACCAATAATTAAGATCCAACTACTAAAAAAAATAGTAGCTAAAAACCATATTCAATAGCGACCAATATAATTTTTAGTCAACTATTCTACAACTTTTGGTGACTAAAAAAGGTTTAGTCGCCAAATTTGGTCACCAAAAGTGTAAATTGTTGTAGTGATTGGTCGCTCAAGCAGAGATATGAGGATTCCAGTATCTTGCTAGTTTGCAGGCAGGGCCGCTCGAGCAGTAAAGTGGTCACTCAAGCGTAGAAATGAGAATCCTAGTATTTTTCACTATAGCTCTGCAAAACTTCTGCAACCTTGTGTTTACCTCTAAAGCAGTGGAAAGCTCGCTCGAGCGGTGGAAAGTTCGCTCGAGCAATCTGTTTGGAACAACATACCTAAATGTCGATTCAAACACCTTTTCTCTCACTTTTTCCATAACCTCTCTCTCTCTCTCTCTCTCTCTCTTACACACACACGCACCCACCTATTTCTAGAACCCTAGTCCTTAAACACTTGATTTCCCTTGATTTCTACCAAGATCCACGTTAGATCTTCATAGGGGATTGAAGAACAAGCCTAGATCAAAAGTCCTACCGATTGTTTTCTCATTTCTTGAAGTTTGAAGTTGGGTATTCATCTTTTTCTTTTGATCTTGAGGTAGGGGTACTTTTAATCATTATATCTTTGATTTGGGATAAATATGTTGTATTTTCATTGTATCTATATAGATATCTAGTAGTGTGAAGAGTGATGTGTTATTTAATGGATTAATTAGAAAGGGTCATCTCTTATGAAATACTTAAAGAGTTTATGTTTTGTGTTGATTATAATGTTATGGGCGATAAGATTTGATCTTTAAAAGCATTGAAACGGAAAAACCCCAATTTTCTTGAAAACCCTATCTTTCAAATTGCTCAAATAAAAGGGAATTATTTCAATTGACCTTCCAATCATGAAACTGGATGTATTGACTTGATCATTAAGTGGAGATATAAAATATTGGAAACTTCTCTCACAAAATCTTGAGATGTTGATGGGTATAATTTGAGGAATTACCTTAATTGGAAATGTTTAAATTGTTGGATTGTTGTGAATTGAAAACTACCTTAGAGAAATTGATATTTATAAACTCATGCATCATATGCATTCATTGATGATACTTGTGGCTTGGAATTGTTGGGGCTTGGAACATGTGGAGGGGGTTAAATAGCGTATTAGTCCGGGTTGTGAGTCGGGTCTTGGTTTGTGTTGTGTTATGTAAATTGGTACCCACGCAGGGAGTCAAGATGCCCAATTGACCTATCTTGTGCATATCGTTAGATGAATATGGGAAAGGTTTTAGGGTGTCCACAAGCCTACTATTTTTAGAGTCGACGAATGTGGAAAACATGATTTTGGGTGTCCACGAGCCTGCCGTTTCTGGAGTCGGCAAATGTGGGAGAATGAGGTCTTGGGTGCCCAATGTCTTACCGTTCCTAGAGTCGACAAATGTGGGATTTTATTTCTATATACTTATATGTATGTGTATATATATATATTTGTACTTGTAGTTTATGGCTCTTGTATTTGGACGTCATAACATATTTATGCCCTATGATTTTGAACAGAAACAAATTTGTTTGGAACATTGTTTAATTTGATCGCCATGGTTTTACAAAGGAACAGATATGGGTTTTCTAATCCATTGCATTGCATGATCATATGTATCCCAATTAATTATATAGTTTGTTAATGGTATTTCCTATTGGATAATGGCTCACTCCAAAACAAACAACCTTTCAGGGGATGATGTTTACCGAAGTGATTAACATTGAGAAGTAATTGTGGATGGGAGTGTAGAGGCTCATTTTTATGCTACATGATGAAGGCTTGGGCTGCTTTTGTGTGATGTTAGAGCTCCATCTGCTGTGTACTCAAGGAAACTCCTTGAAAAGATGTAAGCCTTTAAGGCATTTTGTTTGTATCCTCACTTATGTTTTGAACTATTGATCCTTTTGATAACGTGTTTAAACAATGATATAACCATATGAATAGTTCAAGGGAGAAGAGATGACTTTGATATGAATAATAGGCTATTTAATGCTTTGAATTATCGTCAATTGGTCATGATACTCTTGTATTAGCATTATGAATGGTAGTGAAATATTAGGGTGTTACAAGTGTTCTCCAATATTAATTTGAGATCGAGATACCACCATTGAAACTGAAAGCTGAGGGCATTGAAAAATCGCATTCCGAACTAGGTATGGACATTATGAATTTTTAGTCATGCCTTTTGGAGTCAATAATGCACCTGTGGCCTTTATGGACTTAATGAATTGGGTTTCAAACCATTTTTGGTTGAATTTGTGGTTGTGTTCATAGATGAAATTTGGATTTATTCTAAGACTAAAGAAGACCATGAACAACGCTTGAGAACAATTCTCCAAACACTGAGAGAGAAACAATTGCATGGGAAACTTAAGAAATGTAAATTTTGGTTAGATGAAATTACCTTATTGGGGCATGTTATTAATAGACATGGTATATCCATTGATCTGTTAAAAGTTGAGGCAATTGTAAATTGGCCTGCTCCAACTAATGTAACAGAGGTTTGGAGTTTTATGGGTTTGGCAGGTTACTACAAAAGGTTTGTGAAAGATTTTTCGAAGATAGCTATGCCACGTACTCAACTTACTCGGAAAGGAGAACCATTTGTATGGACAGACCAAATGGAGTCCACATTTCAAGAGTTGAAGACAAGACTAACCACGACATCGATTTTGACATTGCCATCAGGTACAAAAGGTTTTGTGATATATAGCGATGATTTTACAAAGGCTTGGGTTGTGTTTTAATGCAAAATGGTAAGGTAATTGCTTATGCAATTCAACAATTGAAACCACATGAAAAGAATTACCCAACACATGACTTGGAACTTGCCTCTATTGTCTTTGCACCAAAAATTTGGCTTCATTATCTTTATGGAGCGAAATGTGAAGCGTATACCGATTATAAAAGTTTGCAGTACTTCTTCACTCAGAAAGAATTGAATATGCATCAAAGGAGATGGCTAAGCAATATCTTGAGGAAGAGCAATACACCACATATGAACCCAATGAACCGCAGTACAAGCCATGACTAACTTAGGAAAAATGTAACTAGGATATTAGTTATAACTCTTTTGGATGACTTTTTTTAATATGAATGTAGATGATGTAAATTTCCTTTTGTTAATCTAGTTTTAGAACTCTTGAGTACATGCTTTATTCATCGTATTCTCTCGTAGCTGCTGTGTGGATGCAAACCTTTAAGAATTGTTTGTGTGTTTGATTGTCAATCCCAAAGGCATGAATAGGTGCAACTCCCAAATCATCTTGGACACAGATTGGTCGTTTGTATACCTAGTTGTGATCAATGGCAACTAGAAGAATAAAATGACTTACACATTCATTAGGACACTTTTATTGTTAAACGAAGATAGACCAACTTCCCTGATTACCATAAATCAACAAACGTAATGACACCAAAAACCTAGAGAACGATCATCAGGATACATTCATAGTGAGTACGTGCACTACCACATCAGAAATTGTCAATTGGGGTTGTCACAGTCAACCAATGACATCATTACCTATACAACTAGCAGTTTAGAATTTTAGAAAAAAAAAAATTTAGATGATCAAAATACGTTGATGGAATCTACCGGGAAGCACAATGATGAATGCGAGCAAATTATCCACAAATTTTCAATGACTTAAAATTTCGAGGACAAAATTCGTTAAGGGGGATAGGTTGTAGATACTCTAATTTTTGTAATTACCATTAAATCCCTAACCTTGAGCTTATTTCAATAAAACACTTGAATTTTCTCTTAATTGCGTTTTAAAGCCTAGAATTGGGAAGCATTGCGAATTAATTCGAGTAAATCCTAATTGATCTTGGTATATTAATAATCACCTTCAAAACCCTAGCATTAATTATTAGTCCCTATAATTATAGATTAATTACCTTAATGGCTTAATTCCCGATAACGCCATTTTTGCTCGGTTTCTCGCCCTTTTTTTGCGCTTTAATTTAACGGGACCCAAATTTATTATTTTGACTATTTTTTAATGTTACTATATTAATAATAAGTATGAAGGTTTCATAAATTTAGACTTGGTCCCTATATACTTCTATTTTATTTCATTTCAAACCTTAATTGTAATATTTTATTAATTAATGTAGTTGTGCCTATTATTTAATGTTTATAAATACAAATATCTCCTATATATACACATTTCTTAGAGCCCAAGTAGTTGGCCATGTGATGGATAAAAGGGCCTTGATGGACAACTTTAACAAATTACACTTATGGAACTTAGTCCCTAAGAAACCTCCCAATCCTTTCTCTATATATATGCACACTTCTCCCCCTCATTTTACACATTTTCAACCATGCAATAGAGGAGTGAGAGAGTGATCTTGGGAAGAGAGAGAGAGAGAGAGAGAGAAGAGAAGAAGAAAAATAAGAATTGTGTTGAGTCTTATACAACAAAGGTAAACCTGCATCATTTGTTCTCTCAAGTTCTTTTACCACTTGTTTTTCCCTTCCTAATACATGCTATTTGTATATATATGTTGCAGTTTAGGCCTACACTCTTGTATAAATGTGTATTAATCAAGAAATTGTGTGCTTCTATTTCTTTCTTAAATTTCTAGCAGCAATTCTTTTCCCTCTCTTGAATTTATTCTCCCATCAAAACTCCATAAACTCCAAATCTGTTTTTATGGGATAATATTTGGTATGTCTAGAGTATGTGATAATTGTGGTAGGACCTAAGGATGTATTTTTATAACCTAAAAATTTTTTCTAAAATAATCTTGAGTCCACTTTTATGTCAAAATCTTAATCTTGGTGTTATATTTCAATTAAGATTTGTTTGAACTCAAGAGAGTGAGGTTTGAGAGATAAATCAATTTGTGTAACAGTCAACGAATTTAATAGATTTTTTTTATTCTGCATTATCTTAAAATCTAAAATACCCATCCTACTTTTGTAAATTGAGTTTGAAACTAGACTCATTTATCTATAAACTCAAATGAGGCCAGGTACTTAGGGCCATTCAAAGCATTTTTCCATAATTATTTCCCAACTAGTTCAAATCTGAAAATCTAGAAATTTGTGTTAATGTGCTCTTAATTGGCTTGCAACTCTTATATGCTATGTTTCTTGAACGTTTAAGTCTTGATATGTAAACTATGATAAATTGTGAATTTGTTTTACCATGCATAAATTACTTTATGTTTAGTTTGGCTTCGTAATTATCTTGACCATGCTTTGCTATAACCGAGAACATAATGCACTTAATAAAGGGGAAATCAAATGGGGTGGTATTGGGTTGCGATCATTATACTAAATTTTATGGGATACTGAATGATGGATTCAAAAGTACAATATAGTGGAATGTATTCCATTTTGGTGATGTCTTGCGCAAGTGTGTTTTCGAACCCTAACGGGGCACGAAAGATATTCTGGCTACTTAATAGAATTGGGAGGTATAAGGGTGGCAGTGAGGGTCTCACACAGGGAGAGTATCCCTGGAAGCTTGTTCCCTTGGGGCAGACAGTGATGTCACCATTCGGGTATGTAACCTCGGTGCGTGGGCATCATTGGTAATTGTGCAGTAAGTGATGCACTGGTGATTATGCGGTAAGCGACATATTGGTATTGTATTAACCAAGCGGGAGTCAGAATTGCCTGTGGCCAGTGTTAGTGGTTGGGTAGGAATGGCATTACGCGCGGAGTTCCCTAGAAGTAACTTAATTGACTGTTATTCATGAGAACTGTTATTCATGAGAATTGAAATTTATTATAAGCTTTGCTTAATTATTGTTTTTGCTATGTGTTATGATCATGCCGTTATTTTACTTGTGTATTTGGAATGGGAAAATGGATGGGGTGTGTGTGTTTACTGGGCATTCCAAGCTCATGGCGTTTTATGCCAAGTGATGGCAAGTTTCACACCGAGAACGGAATCCCTAAAAGCTTTGAGGAACCATGGCTGCCTTAGAGGTTAGATTTTATATTTCCTATATTTTGGATAATCCTTTTGTATAAAGAAACTAATTTGTATTTAAAGACTTGAAGAATTTTATCTATAACTATTATTAATATTTTCTTTTATTTGTACTTTGTGCTTAAAAATGTTGTGTATCTACTAGTTAAACCCTAGTCTATCATTGTATTATATTATTGATATTCCCAAAATTTGGGACGTCACGGCCACATCCTCTAGACTAGCCTGATCGACTGCCTCTAGTATTAGACCAATCACCACGACTCCCAGATGGAGCCCCATGAAGCTTCCAACACATCTCACGAGTATGTTGTGGCTTACAATAGTAATCAAGAACACAGTATCCTTCCCTGAAGGATGGGAAAGAGGTAGTGACAAACCAGTCCCATCTCGAGAAGGAGCAGAAAGTAATGCTAAACGGTCTCTAGTAACTGGTGGTAACATAGAAGAACAATAGCTCTCCTCATTCTATACATATGCGAAGGCCTTTTGAAGTGATGGAAGAACATTCATGCCAAGGACACGACTTCGGACCGGATCAAACTCCACATTGAGGCCTTCCAGAAACTTGAAGACCCTTTCCTGTATAAGAAACTTTGGTAACCAAATGAGTCAACCGTACAGACAGGCTTGTAATCTGGGAGATGATCTAGGCATTTCCAACCATTAGTTAGAAAGGTGTAATACTAGAGAATTGTTTGCTCCCCTTGTACTAAGTGTTCAATTGACCAATGTAACTCAAAAGATCGAGAAAAAATCAATTTTTGAGAATATGTAATAGCGACTACTTCCGAAATATCTTGCGTAGTATCCATGGATAAGTAGCCTTTACTAATCTCAGGAACCATGGAATTAAAGGGTTGGTAATCTCCTATTGGTCATAGCCAGGATCCGTAGTGCCTGGTGCTTTAACTCTCCTATTAACATATCCCATCTCCCCCCTACTCTTTAGAAAAAGTGTTAGACATAGAGACCATGAAAGGTAATTCTAACCATTAAGCGATGGTGATTTTGAGACTAGGGTTCAGGTTCTCAGATGGAGTAGTCATAATTGGACTGGAGCTCTCCTCTTTAGATGGGTGAGAAGTAGTGGTAGATTCACTAGTTAGGTCAGCAACAAGAACTCTATAATCTCAACCCAAAAAACCTTGCACGAATCACAAGAATGGAAAGAGGAATGGAATGGGTTGAAACAAGCAAAATTACATACAAACCACTATGAGAGCATAACAATCAGATTAATGGATCATCTATGGACCCTAAAAATAAATCAAATATGGGAAAAATGAACCTCCAATCAAAACAAGTGATGAACTGTGTCCAAGAAAGTAAAGGAAAAGAAATTTGGGGCAATAGAAGATCGACAGTCCTCAAACACTCATCCACAGGAGTCGAAATACACAAAGAGAGACTAAGACAGCCCTCACAAGGGTCGACTAGGCCAGAGGGGCCTTCGGCTGAAGCTGAAACAGCTCTGTGGGACCTTGACTGGTTTCGACAGAAACTCAGGGACTAACGATGGAGGATAGGTAGTGATAAGTGATGGCTAGTTAGTGGTAGCGGCTGTGTGGGTGACAATTTTTAGGGTTTTGGCTCTGATACCATGTAATTTGAGAGAATAAAAAGCTTGAGTGATGATTATGATATGATCACCGTTTATATTAATCAATCAACTATTACAAAAAGAAGCCTTAAGGCACTGATTAAGGAATTACCTTTTATATTGATCGATTGATTGACTGATTAAGGAATCACAATCAATCAATCGATCAATCACAATCTAATCTATATAAGGAAACAATGAAATATTCTAACAAGTTGTGGGTGGAGCAATGGGGGCATCCTCAACCACTATCATAGGTGGTTGCTCGGATGTAGCCAAAGTGGTGGATGATGATCCACTATCTCTTTTTATCTAACGTTTTCTATCAGCAAGAATAGCCAAAAAATTATTTGGTGGCATGACCTGGAAATTGTGACCTCTGAATCGGCAGGATCCTTTTGGATTTGTTCCTCTTCGACGGAAGGAGCCTGTTCAATGACTAGCTCCACTTCAACGCCATCACAAAGAAAAGGGAGAATGTAAAAGTCAACATCGTCGTCGACTTTAAGGGGGATGGATGAGGGGAATGGCTTCGGTTGCGACAACAATGCCATGGTAAGGCATGTAAGGGAGAAGGACATGGGTTGCCCAAATTTAACCTCTCTGCTCAAGTGGGCCTCTATAATCCCAAGCTTGTTGAAGGAGGAGCATGTTGACCCGATCCTCCCACTTATTGGGATGAGAAAAGACTACAATATCTACATAATAGAAAACAAAGGGCAGTTCATTACAAGAGTACATAAAGAAATCAGAACTATAAAAAAAAAAAGCCGAACAAAAATAAAAAAGAAAAAAGATTTTAACTTGGTTGGCCAAAGGCCTTAGCTATGGGCCAAATCCTATTAGCACCAAGGGAAACTCCAAGTTTCCCTCGACGATCACGATGATGTCATTCACGCCCTTGCTAGAATCATTGAGCATCTGGACTAATTAGCGCTTCCTATTTCTAGGCTTAAAGTAAACTTTTATTCTCTCATTTGGTGGTAGGGACAAAGTTATAGTAGTACCTAATCTCTGGGAACCCTAGGTTTATCCCTAGAATTTCGTTCAAGGCAACCACTCCCATCACTATCTTAAAGAAATTGAGGGCAAGTTAAGAAGGGGAAACACCATAAAAGCATAGTACCTCTCTCAAAAGAGGGTGTAAGGAAAAATGAATACCCTTTTGACAATGTCAATAAGGGGCAGAGGTATCTGGACTTCAGACCCCTTAACAATGTCGTCATTGTCATTAGGCAAACGAATGATAATGTCATCTAAGATAATCAAAGAAGGTTCTCCTCAGAATCAAAGAAGTTTCTAAGGCGATTCATTTTTTGAGAAGGAAAGAGCAAAACAACAACATAAATCAAAGGAAACGGAAGAACTAGGAAGTAGAAAGAAAACAAAGGATTTACAAAGAATAGGAGCAAGAGTTTCAAATGATGGAAATCTGAATAGGCGTGGCTGGAAAGTCTCTAAAAAGAGTGCAACCAAAATGATGGAAGGAAAGAGTCACCTCCCCATTTAATGTGTCAAAAGTAAAATGACGCACGAAGAGGCAGTTGTCATCATTATGATCCCACTAGTGCAGGAAGCGAAAAGACACGTGTCATTAGACCGGATAATCCCTCGTACTAAGCATTGGAGCCACCTGATTGGCACAAATTCTATAGCGATCCCGGTTTTGCCCCGACCTTCATTGTGTCCTGGACTTGGGGCCCGTGGTTAAATATTGTATCCATGTCTTGTTTTTCCCCTTTGACTCCTTGTATTTGAGTATTGGAACTTGTTGGACGCGTTTGAAACAGGTTGATTGTTAGTTGGGTTAGATCGTTGTTGCCCAGATTTTGGCCTCTTCACTCGAGCGAGCCTTTTGTAATTTGTTTCTTTGCTCGAGCGAGGTTTCCTGCGCTCGAGTGAGAATTGGGAGTTCTCAGGTTTCCTTCCAGACGTAGCTTTTCTAGGGAAGTTGAGGTTCTTCGCTCGAGTAAGGTTTCTTGCGCTCGAGCGAGCTTTATGTTATTTGTTCCTTCGTTCGAGCGAGGCTTCTTGTGCTCGAGCGTGCATGTGCATCTGTGGCAGACTTGAAGCTTTGCATTCTACGATCGAGCGACGCTTCTTGCACTCAAGCGAGCTCACTTGTTGTTCTTGGTCGCTCGATAACTCTTTTGCTCGAGCGAAGACCACATATATCAGTTCGCAGTAGAGGAGTTTTACATCACTTTTACATCTCTTTCCACTCAAAACCCTAGCCCAGCTCCTTCTCTCTGTAAAATACTCTCTCTTCCTATAAGTACACCTTGATTTAGGGGTCTCTCAACCCTAGTCCCTTTGTTAAAAAGGTAGAGCAACTTGTGGGCTTCCATTTGATCCGAGAAAGCTTGAGTTTTGGGCATCTTCAAAATTTCTCCATTCTTCCTTTGAGCTTCTCCACTTGAGGTAGGGATATTCTACTCTTTGGTATAAGTTTTAACCTAGGTATTTGTCATTTTGAATAAATGGGGGAATTTAGGATGATTTGTGTGAAATTTGGTCTTGGGTTTAATATTTGGTGAAAGGGAGAAAATTGCCCTAATTTGAATCAAATAAATTATTTTGTATAAATACTGAGATTGATGTGGAAATATGAAATTGGGAGGGCGTATAAATGAATGGTGTAGTTGGATTTGATAAATCACTCACCTATGGAAAATTTGGTAAATTATCTGTTTGATAGATTTGTGTATCTATTTAGAAATGTCTGTTTTGGGCTATCGGTAGATGATAGCTATGATTGTTGTAGAAATTGCACGAGGACTAGGTAAATTGAAACTAGTCATATGAATTATGTCATTGAATATGACGGTTGATTAAATTGTTGAATGTGTGAATTTGGTAGTCATTGTATATGGCACGTTTTTAAATACATTGTATATGTATCATTGTTTGGGAGGAGATAGAAGATGGACTCTATTGATAATTAAGTTGGCCGGAGTGTCCAGGATGAAAGTCCTGAAATCTTGTATGTATTTGGGTGCCGGTTCCCTTGGATAAGAATTCTGTAAAATGGCAATGAAATTGAACTGTTTGAATAATGGTTGCTATTGAAGTATTGAGAAATGAGTTGTAGCCTCGTTTGGGATTATTTTGATAACAAGGCTTTATATCTATGTGTTGATTTGAATAAATGAATGGAAATAGTTTGAGATATTGATGTCATCGTTGTTTAGTCAAGAAAAGAGGACGTCAGTTGGTTTTAATTGTTGAACATTTATCTAATGCGTATATCTTAGTTAAATTTCATACATTGTGTTAGTATATCTCTATTAGGCTTTGACTCACCCTACTTAGGAAACCACTTTCAGGTACAGGTGACATGCCGTCTCCAAGGACATAGCTTGGAAGGTTTAGGGGATGGAAGCTCTACTTTTGTTATTTTGTTTTGTGTTTATATGTTTTCTTTTAAGCCGAGGGCTTTAATTGTAAAGAGCTTATGACTCTCTCTTTTGTTGTAACCAAGTTATCTCTTGGAAAGATGTAAGCCCGTAGGGTATTTATTTTGTTGATTATTAATTAGTGTTACATGTTGTAGTTTCGGAATAGATATTTATGAAAGTATAATGCGTGTAATCTCCTTCGTAATCTAAACTCTGATGAAGGAAAGTAAAACATTTCATATTATGCTTGTGAATCTCTTAGGTTGATTTACACCATATTTTGAAGGCATTACAAATTCTTCAATGCCCTCCCATGATCGGCCATCGAAGGAGGGCAATTATGGAGGAAAAAAATATGAGCCCAGGCCCGAGACAAAAAGTGCTAAGTCCAAACCCATCCCTTGGAGCCCACGAAGGACAGCTGGCAATAACTTAACATCCAATCAAGGCACGTGAAGGGACAAACAAATATAAAAGATAATTTTCTAAAAGGAAAATCTGTAAAATAAAGGAGAGGTGTCAGATTAGGCATCATCCAACAGTAATGAATGTAGAACAGACAAGACTAAGGCATCGACTGGACCTAGTAGAAGGAAGAGCCATCCGATCAATTTAATCCTACGAATGTAATGCTCGACGAGCTGGCCACCAACATCTGACATCATCCAAGTCATCCATGCACCAGAGATTGAACGATCAAGGACAAGGCACACTTGGCAAGTTGCTCGACAAATGCTAGGTATGGATAGAACCTTTCGACCAAAACAAGATCCAACAGAGGAGATTTGAGATAGAATAGCTATAAAATGGGTAAGCTAACAAAGCACAAAAGACAAGTGAGTAAATCCTATCTACGCCCATTATAGTCAATCTTAGTAAATTCTTACTCTAGACATATTTCCTTTTTATATTATATGGCTGATCAATGTACTGACTTGATCGTCAGAGTAATTACTAATGTTTGGTTTCTCTTCACAGAATGCAAAGAATTGGGCGCATTATCTCGCTTTACTTGTGAAGATAATTTCACATTTCACATTATAATACTATAAAACTTTTTACACTATTCTAAAACACTTTTTATTATTATTATTATTATTATTTATAACATTTCTAATATAAACAAGTGCCTATGAGGTACTTATTAACATTTTCTTTTATTATTAAGGGTGCTACAAAATTCCCATTGATAAAATATTTTTATTATTAACATGTGACAGATACTGAGAGCTCTACAAAATAATCAATTCAGGACTTCAAAATAGGATTCGTGGTGGCCCCACGACCCCCTCAAGTTAGATTTAAACTTGAAAGAAACTCAAATCCAAAATTAAAAATTAAGTATTGAAAACTGAATGCTGATTTAAAACAAATTATATGATATATATAAACTGAAATTTTAACACTATTATTTTTAAAACTTTACCTCCAATTTTAATATTGTCGCGATAGTGGTGTTTGTAGGGACAATAATGATAACAATTTCTATGGTGTCAATGGCGATGGTGGTGAAAGAAGAAGGGTAATGATGGAGATAGAATGGTGGTGGTAATGACAACTGTGATGATATTGGATGATATTGTAGTAATGGCTGAAATGACGTAATGATGGCAGTGGCATAGTAATGGTGGTGATTATGTTGGTGGGTGAATCTATGAAGGGATTAGGGGACATGTGCCCCTCTCAATTTTGAATTTTTTTAGCATATAAAGAAAATAATTAACAAATAAAAAATTCATATAGAAATAATATTTAGAATGATTGGCATTTTCTAAGTTACGAAAATAATGATGATTGTTTTAATTGAAAATAAAGAAACTATAACAAGTCACGTTGTTATGTATGAGAATTTTGTAAAAAAAAATTCAGTATAATGGTGATATCACATCGTCCCTTACATATAAACAAACTTAATCTTACTACAAAGATGTGAAATTATTGCATTAATTGTTAATTATATTTGATGTAACGCCCCAAAATAATTACTATAACTCATACTCAACATCAATAAGTGATCACAATGACAAAGTGATTATCTTTCATTGATTTACAATTAAGCTTTACAAAAGAGTGCCATAATAAAGAGACAGGCTGAAAGTTAAATAAATAAGAAATGCCCTAAAGGCTTGTATCTTTCCAAGACGATGCTTGGTTACAACAATAGTGGACATAAGTTCAATACAGTTAAAGTCCTTAGCTTGTACAAAAATGAATACAACAAATACACAAAAGAAGCTCTCACTCCAAGTCCTCTCAAGCTATTGCCTTGGCGGAGGCATATCATCAACAGCTGAAATGTTTTTCCCACGTAGGGTAAACCAAAGCTCAGTAGAAATAATCCAACAAAGTATATGAATCTTAACAAATCTATAAGGTGAATGCATATGCAATGCTCGTGCCAAAACATTTTTATTTCTCATTCCAAAACTATACAATGCCATAATAATATCATAAATCATTTCCTTTGGAATAAAAAGATAGGGCTGTGAATTATGCTCTCGGAATTTCAAAACAATACAACCTTTCTTGGAAATTTCGTCTGGAGGAAATCATAAACCGGGACCCATGTAAACGTAGGCTATACAAGCAACTATTACCATTTCATGGAAATTTCTTCTGCGGGATCGGCACCAATTTATACGCGCGGTTTTTAGGACTTTCACCATAGACACTCCGACCAACTTGTTTCAAGACAATACATGTTTCCCAAATTTACCACTTTTTCTCAAATTCGATATTCATTTCCAATGTATAAAAGTGAGATAATGCTCAATGTAAATAAATGAGAAAATAGTTTCAATTCACCTAGTACTCATGCAATTTCTATAACAATCATAACTATCCTCCACCGATAGCCCAAAACAAATATTTCTAAACAGATAAACAATTATCAATAAAGATAAACTCTCCAAATTTTCAAGATGTGAGTGATAATTCATATTTAACTCCACCAGGTGAGTGATAATACATATTTAACTCCATCATTCTCGTCAACATCAATCCAATTTCACAATTTCAATATCAATCTCATAAATCATATAAAATCAACATTTGAGGCACTTGGGGCAAAATCCCTTTTTTTTTCCAAAATTAATCCCAAATATCAAAATCAACCATCCATTCCCAACCCAACAATATTTTCTATATCAAAACCATTTTCAAAGATTCATTTGAAAAACCCTTTTTTTGATTTTTATCGAAAACCCAAGATTTGTCCCAAATCTTCCAAAATCGTAATATTGTTTAGAAATAACAAATAACCGAGTTAAAATTCATAAAAAGTGTGGAAAGTATCCCTACCTCAAGTTTTAGAAGAAGAAGAGAGAGAGAGAGAGAGAGAGAGAGAGTTAAAAACTCAAAGATGCCAAAAACCAACTTTGCTTCGATTAGAAAGAAGCCCTCGTCGAGGTGTATCTTTTTAACAAAGGGACAAGGGTGAAAATATCAACGGATCTAGGTGTATCTGAGTGAAGTAGATGAGTTTTAGAGAGAGAGTGAGAGAAAATAGGGTTTTGAATATTTAGAGAGAGAGAGAGATGAAAAAGTGATGTAAAAAGTGACTTTCACAGACTGATATACACACAAACCACTCAAGCACAAGAAGTGTCGCTCAAGCATTTAGACACAACAGATGTGATAGCTCGAGCGCAAGAAGTTGTCGCTCGAGCGTAAAATACAAACTCCCAGTAGTTTTACAGACAAAAGACCCAAGCTCGACCGCAACAAGAACCGCTCGAGCCAACACCGCTCAAGCATAGAATACCACTTCCCAGTACTTTTGCAGACCTACAAAAGTATTGAGAGTTCACAAAGACCGCTTGAGCACAAAAAGTGATGCTCAAGCGAAGGAACAAAATTCTGGGCAACAACAATTTGAAAAACAAGCTACCAACCTATTTCAAACGCAACCAATACAACCCAATAGACAAACTCAAGGAGAAATAGTGGGAAACAAGACAAGAATAATTGTATAAGGAAATGAAACCTGGATCCAAAACATTAAATAGGTTGGGTCTAAACCAGAATCACTATAACCTCCCCCTTAAGGAATTTTGTCACTGAAATTTTAAATCAACAACAAAACCAAGTTTAAATTAATTAAAACAATGATAGTAAATTATGGCCAACACCATGACCCATCCACTGGTCATCTACTCATATCAACATAATAAACGAATTTTCAATACTGAATATACAATTCACATTTCCAAAACATATGCAATGTTTAAATTTCATTAACATAACAAAGTTTTCAATACATGTTCAAACATCAATAAATAGGTTTGGATACTTCTCACAGACTTCTGCTTCGCATAACCAAGTGGCCTCCTCGACCCTGTTGTGTTGCCACAATACTTTTACCAATGGAATCATCTTGCCTCGCAAGGCTTGGTCTCGAGTGTCCAAAACTCTAACTTGTCTTTCCTCATACGAGGTATCCTTGTCTATCTCTAACTCCGCTTGTAGCTGGTTTTTCGTGCTCCTCGGAGGGGTTTAGTCTCCTCGGATACAATAGCCCTACAGTTCAAACTCTCGTGGTTCTGAATCTGGTTTCACAAGTGCAATGTGAAACAGAAAAACACAAATGAGATTCCAAGTTCGGCAAATCTTAGAAAATTCATTTATCATTAGAGATGCCAAAAATGGACTGCATTGCCAGATTTCAGAGTCGCCACCTGAATATCTTTAGAAAATTTAGGAAACCCATGACTCATACCAAAGGCCACTTGTCCATCATAACCAAAGTGTCTTGGCTTGGGAACTTAGGTATGAGAGGGGAAGGTCATAAATTGAGCACCCCATTCACTCGATCAAAGACCGGCCTCTACTAACCATGATGTGATTTTTATGTACAGTATATGCTCATGCTCTGATTATTATGCTAGCTTAATATGTGAGGCACACAAGTATAGACTACGTCACCGATTTTGGAATGCTTTGATTTCATGTTTGTTTGAAAAGAGGTTTGAATATGTGCTACTTGAAAAGTGAGTTCACATGTACACTAATCAAAGTCATTCCAATTTAGGCGAAATAGCCTTCATCTACAGGCATTCAAAGAGATATTTTAAATAAGCACGTAGCCTCAGAGTGGTATGCTTTTACATGGTAACATAAACTCATATGCAATACGCTAATGCAACAAATGCTCACCTAGTACTCCGAGGCAAGCCAAAGAATATAAAATATTAGAAAAATACATGTTCCTAAATATGTAAATGACTAATGCAACACATACAAAATGAGACTACTAGGTTCGGTTTATTTAACATGTCATATGGATCAATTTAAAACATGCACAATGCACGTATTCAAATAAATAAGAAATGACAATGATATTAGAATGATGAACCGAACCAAAATGCATACAAAAATGGATACAACGCATGGTAATGATATGAAACAAAAAATATGATGTTACCACGATAAGCAAATAAATAAAAGGGAGAAATAAGCACAAGAGGGTCTGAATGAATGTCCTAATTAAACTAATTATTACAACATAATTGACTAAACTAGATTATTACAAGTTCAAATGAAAGCTCAGCAACTAAGTAATTAATTACAAATTATTACAAAGTATGAATATTTAATCTAATGGACTCGGACGAGAATCGAGGAACCGTATGCGCACAACTGAGAACATCTTTCGAAAACCTTTTTGTTTGTTGCTAGGATCATCTCTGCTTGTAGTCAGAAAATTATTCTATTTTGGCCTCAAATTCTGCTCTGTTCTGTTATAAAAATGCCACTGCCTGTACAAAATAGGTGGCCAGCCGGCTTGAGATAGTGGTCGGTCGTACAGAATGATGGCTGGCCGACCATTACTTATGGGAAATACCCTGCTACAACAGAGCTAAAATGGAGCAAAAACAGAGTGTTTCTAGGAGATGTTTATTCTCTCTATCCTTCCCTATCATGAAAATGATCAAGGGATGAGCAAATTGGATTCTCAAATCATCAGTCATTGCAAATTTGTTGCATGATGACTTTAGAAAAGATGGGACAAGAGCTCAATAAATGAAATAAAAGATAGACAATACCTCCTCCCTATCATGGACTTACCTCAAAGGAAGCGGTAGACTTGCCTCATGAATCATCAAACATCACAATAATAGTATATGATGATTCAAGACGCAATAGGTTCGGTATAACGTCCCATCGAACCTAACCAAATTTTATTATCGTTTTACCTCTTTTACTCCAATTTTATTAACCCTTTTTGACTTTACCTTTCCTTTTTCTTATCTTTTCTTCATTTTTGTCCAAAATGTGATGATTACGTCCACTAAGTCCGAAAGCAATAAAGAATAGCAAGCATAACTTAACCTAAGAAATGAGCTCTTCAAGCCCTTTTCTATGGGGGAATTACAAAGGAAGAATCAAACTCATTTACAAGCGATAATAAATTCGGAGTCAAACCCAAAATGAACAATAATGGCTAGTCAAACTTGAGAAGAGCGATAATGACTAGTCAAACCCAAAATGAGCGATAATGACTCCAAATCCAAACTCGATAATAAGTTATAATGAACCTTTCCTTTGTGATTTCCAAGGGTGTAATTGGAAAATTAGTCATTTAGAAGTAAATCCACTGGCGATAAAGAGAGGTATCAAACAAGAGATTGTGCTTAGCATAAGAGAGATGTAATGCCCTGGTAATGAACCTCCAAAGAGATTAAACCATTTAGCATGAGAGGTCTCTTTCTTATGCCTTAAGCAACAATCCTTTCTTTGATACAACTCTTAATCAAATAAACAAAGCAAAGAAACAAAGAAATGCAGGAGATTGTAGAGTGCTATTGAAAAGTGGATGATTACAATGGTGTGAACATATATGAAAGCTTTAAAGAAAAAAAAAAAAAAAAAAAAAAAAGAAAAGACTATCAACTCAAATAGATTTGAAGCTAAAGCCTATACACCAATCCATCAGGACTTATAACAACACCTCTACAATATTCAAAGCATAATTTAACACACTAAAAAGCTCTAAAACAACACAAAAACAATGCTGAAAATCAAGTTTTTAAGGTGGAAAAAGTGAGCAAAAATGGGATAAATCCAAAGGGTTTCAATCAACCAACCAACAAGCCTAAGGGTGGCTAACCCCTCCTCTTTTTTGGTGATCTAAAATCACATATTTCAGGCCTCAAAACACTCTAAAAATACTATGAAAAAGAAAAGAAGAGATAGAGAAAATATGGTACAAGAGCTCAAAGATTACCCCTTTTAAAGAGAGGATGCTTCCTAATTCACAAACCACAAGTTGAGTACTCTCAAGAGGCTGAAATTATCTTCAAGAACCTCAGAAAATCCTCAAGTGTTAGCTTAGAAAGTGTATGTATAGTGTATGTATATTGCAAGAGGGTGGAGAAGATGGTTGGTCAAACTTTTGGCTCTTAGAGAATTTTTCTAACCCCAAACCCTTAGGGGAGGCCTTATATTTATAGAAAAATAGGTTCTCACGTTGAAAATATCAAAAAAGAGACAGCTGGTGCAAGGCATGCAGATGGGGACAACTAGCTATCTCAAAATATCTGTTGTCGTTGAACATGGCCGGCCGACCATGAGGAGGTACGGCCGGCCCAATGAAAATGGCGTACCGTCCATTTGTTGGCCAGTAGTTCTCTCACTGGTTAGGCTAGAAAAATAAGATTTTGGTTCAAAGGGGGTATAAGGTTTAGGTTTTAAAGCTCAAAATCGAGGACTTTTGCAGAAGAAAATCGAACGATTGTACAACGTAATAATTCATCATCGAGTGTTCAGAGTGAGGTGTTCAAGTCTTAAGGGCGGTCAAAATGGGATGTCTACAGTTGCCCCTCTTTGACAGAGCTCGAAGTCACCAAAATGATGTGAGTGAATGTCAGAGACCGAAGACGACCCATTTGACAAGGCTGTAAGACTTGGGCAAACAAACAAAATGTCAATGCAATTGGTTGAATACGAGGGTTGCCTACGTTACCTACGTATTCCTTTGCAAGAAATCAAACCAGCATAGTTCAAGGGCAAAATGCAAATAATATGTTCAAGACTACATTTGGAAGCTGAACTTACACACATTGTTATTTTTGAAAATTCATAATCATGCAAGACAATGCAATGAGACTATAAATACGACAAGATGGCGACACATGAATGAGACAAGCCTCAAGCTTAAATCAAAATAAATCAAACCGTGTCTCACACGGGGGGAAGTAAGCAAACAACAATTCCAAACACGTTTCACGTTAAAGGAGGATGAAAGATACAAGCAAAACTACGTCTTACGTAGAAAGGATGTGAGAAAATACAGGCCAAACTACGTCTTACGTAGAGAGGGTGAAAAGATACAATCCAAACTACGTCTCACGTAGAAAGGATGAAAGATGCAATTCTAACTACGTCTCACATAGAAAGGGTGAAAGATGCAAACCAAACTATGTCTCACGTAGAAAGGATGAAAGATGCAATCCTAACTACGTCTCACCTAGAAAGGATGAAAGATATATATATATTTTTTTTTTTATTTTGGTTAAAGAAGTTTTAAAATTATACTTTTTATTAAAAATAAGATAAGATAAAAATATAAATTCAGATTATATATACTATTAAAAAGAAGGTGAAAATTCTAATAATCTTACTTAATTTAATTCTTCCAACAATCTCATATAATTCTGGAATATACTACTAGTGACCATAACACTGATCTTAAAACACAGCCACGAATTGGATAAGAACAAAATCAATGATAACTGGTAATAAAACAAACATCAGAAAAAAGATATTTTCTACTCCACAATCCTAACCAAACACCTCATGCCATTGTCCCACAGTCCATAGTCCATAAAAACGAAACACATACCTCAACCGTCGATCATGCCTTGCAGTGAAACCATCTCAAGCGTTGATCCCACCCATCACTACGCGTCTCTCATTTCCTACTCCATCAAAACCCAAAACCTCAAGCTAGGGAGACTCCTGCACTCACACCTGATCAAAACCGCCCTCTCCCTCAACAATTTCCTCACCAACCACCTCATACACATGTACTCCAAATGCAACTCCATAGCTTGTGCCCAGAAAGCCTTTGATGATCTTCCAATCAAGAACACTCACTCATGGAACACCATGATCTCAGTCTACTCTCAAAGGGGTCGTTTTGTCATTGCTCACAACCTGTTTGATAAAATTTCTGAACCAAACCTTGTTAGCTATAATTGCCTGATTTCTAGTCTTCGCAATCATGGGTTTTACAGGGAATCAATGAGTGTCTTCAGGAGAATGCAAAAATAGTACAACTTTGTGTTTATGGATGAATTTACGTTCGTTAGCGTAGTGGGTAGTTGTGCTTGCTTGGGTGCACTAGAATTGTTGCGCCGAGTTCATGGAGCGGCTGTGGCAATTGGAATGAAGTTTAATACTGCAATTTATAATGCTTTGATTGATGCTTACGGGAAATGTCACGATTCTCCTAACGCATTTTTAATTTTTAATCAGATGGGAGAAAGGGATGTTCTGTCGTGGACTTCCATGGTTATTGCTTATGCCCGGGCATCTAGATTGGAAGATGCATATCAGGTTTTTAATCAAATGCCTACCAAAAACACAGTTTCTTGGAGTGCTTTAATTTCAGGGTTTGCACAAAATGGGCGCGGTGATGAAGCTCTGGATCTTTTTGTGCATATGCAAGAAGAGGGCATCTTCCTACCTAATGCTTTCACTTATGTTAGTGTTCTAAGTGCTTGTGCCGATCTTGCACTTCTTGATAGAGGGAAACAACTTCATGGACACATTATTAGGAGTATCAATGGTGAGGAGTTTAATGTGTTTTTGTTCAATGCTTTGATTGACATGTATTGCAAGTGCGGAGACATGAAATCTGCTAGGACATTATTCGAGGGGATGCCTAAAAGGGATATTGTTTCTTGGAACTCGCTAATAAATGGATATGCTCAAGATGGAAATGGGGATGAATCGCTTGCTGCATTTAAAAGGATGACCGAAGCAAGCATAAAACCCAATCATGCCACGTTTTCTGCTTGTAGTCACGCAGGTCTGTTACACGAAGGACTCCAAATTTTGGACTCAATGGTAAAGGATTACGATGTAATACCAAGATCAGATCACTATACAATCTTGATTGATTTACTCGGGAGGAAAAACAGGCTCAAGGAAGCAATTGAGTTGATTGATAGAGCTCCTAATTACAATGAATTAAATCGTGTTGGGATGTGGGGTGCACTTTTGGGCACTTGTCGGATTCATGGCAATTTGGAACTTGCGTATAGGGCAAGTGCTGCTTTGTTTGAGTTGGAACCTCAAAATGCTGCAAGACATGTCATGTTATCCAACGTCTATGCTGCTGCTAGCAAATGGGAAGATGCTCGACAAGTGAGGGCACAAATGGATAGCACAAATGGATAGAGAGGGTTTGATGAAAGAAGGAGCATATAGTTGGGTTGAGGTGAGGAATTCAAGACATCAATTTGTCGCCAAAGACAAGTTTCATTGGGAGATGGAAGAAATATGTGATTTACTTGACATACTAGCAGATCAGATGAAGGATGCTAGATATCTACCCCATGATCTGATTGAATGAATATTGTTCAAACTTTTTAGTTCACTTACCTTGCCTGCATCAAGCTTTTTGGTGAAACTAGAAGATACTGATAAAAAATTGAGGAAAATTTACTGGGAATTCCTCCAAGGTAAAATTACTTAATGAATGTGTGGTGGCATGGGCTACCAAAGAAAACCTCTTTGTGTGGAAGTGTGTAGGTTGTTTGCCTGGCTTCCCTTTTTGCAAAGAAAAGCTAAGAACATTGAACAAGTGGAATTTGGTAAATACTGAACCCACTAGATAAAAATAGTTTTTGATAAGGGGAATTCTATACCCTATATGGTAGTCATATACCCTTTGGCCACGTTTGTTTGGCTCCGTAGGATAGAGGAGATTAAGGTGGTGTTTGGCAACCCGTGGGTGAGGCTATTTTAGCCTGTTTCACGAAAAAAGCTAAGCAGCCTCACTGTAGCTGAGGCAGCAAGGCTTCTGTCCAGTTGGATGTCACTAGAGGGTGAAAAAACTATTTTACCCTTTGTTTAGTTCATATAAAAAATTAGAGTGACAACTGATGAAGAGGTTCTCATCTCTATCATCTATCCTACCCACTGAACAGACGGTTTCAAGAACACCATTGTACCTCTCTCCGACGGATCTCACTCCGGCGGATCAATCGCATAAAGACCACGCAGTCGACTGTCTTGCTTGTCGATCGTCGAAGACCTCAGACGGGTAGGGTATACTGACCCGATTTCTATGCTTGTTCTTTCTTTTCCAACTTGCTCTTGCTGGTTTTCATACCACTATTTCAGATCGCAATGTGATTTGGGCCGTATTGATGGTATTTTGTTGTACTTTCATCGATCTGCAACTATAAACTTTTTTTCTCCTATTTTTTTTTTAATTTTTATTTTGTTTTTCCAAAATTGATGTTTCACTCATCATGGGACTAAAAAATTGGGCAAAACAACCAACGAATTGTGTTGTTGTTCAACAAACATATTCGGCTACAGCTATAGTTTTGTTTTTGTTTTTGGTTTTTTTCTTCTTTCAAAATCTTTTGTGCATATACAATTTTTTTATTTAATTTTTTTTTTTGTGTAAAAATCTTCTCAGCAAACATGGCAGCTTCTTAAGTTTTTTTTTTTTCTTTTAAAAATGGACTAATATTCTAGGATAATAAAAAATAAAATAAGAGACTAATATTTTAAGACTGAGAGAGTAACAAGTTTTGGGTATTTATAATTTCTATAATAGATGTGATCAATAATAATGTCATGAAATTTGTTGATATACTAATTAATATACAAATTACTTAGAAATATGTCAATTTATTTTTTCCAAACTAACATGAACTCAATTCATTTATTACAAACTTTTAATCTTGTAATATATTTGTATCACTACTGAACAAAGGTTAGTTGGCAGTGGCAGTGCCCTCACTGCTACATCATAGGCTGCCTTTTGTATTTTATTGATTTTGGTATGGGTACTGTGGTCATTTTACATAATACTATCATTTCAAACACATTTTTCAATACAACAACTTAAATAAAAATTCATCTTATCTTTCCAAATACAAAAACTAAAGGGCTGGGCTTCTAGGCTTTCCTCCAGTCCGTGATCGAATTAGATGATATTGTTGGGCCTGTGGGGGCCCACCACGAATCTCATTTCGATAATCCGAACCGTTTCATTTGTAGAACTTGTCGATTATTATATATTTGTAAAAAATCATGTTGATCGGATATATATAGCTACATGATCAATCAGTTTTGTATAAAAAAATAGACGGTAAAAAAATAAACAATTGACCGAAAACTGATTTGATCGCATAGCTATCGTTATCCGATCAACGTGATTTTTTACAAACATATAGTGTTCGACGAGTTCTATACATTGATCGGTTTGGATTATCAAAACGAAACTCTTGATAAGCCTCCACGAACCCAACAATACCCTCCAGTCTAGTCCAGACTGGAGGAAAGCCACTGCCAAAATTAAAATAATCTACTAAAATAGTTAAATAGCCAAAAAGCCTAAAAAATAACTACTTCCCAAACTCCCAGTAAGAGTAGTGCGATTGAGTGGGGAGATTATAAGTATGGTGGTATTAGGTTGAAATGTACGATAAAGAGTATTTGTATATACACTACTGAATTTGTAATATTATAGATAGTATTAATACATAAAATTAATTTTTTTAAGTTTTAGTATTTTTTTAATATTATAATTAATTTTTTTATTCTAAAAAATATAATTTTTGCTTAAAAATATTTAAAATTTCATTAATCCCTTCATTAAATTTTTAATCTCAATCCTCCCATAACTTTGTTATTCTATCACATGGAGGGATTATTCGTTCAAGAAATAATTAATCCCCTCACTTATTTCTCTAACTAAAAATTCTTTAAATAAACCTCACAAATCTAATTCTCTGTTTTTGAAGGGCCAATTAAACATGGCTTTGAGTTATAGAAAAGAAAGCATTCGATGAAATCGTCCTGAATAGATAGCGAAGGCGCGACTGTAATTTGATTGCTTTCCCGCGTTTTGTACTATAAAATAAATCAGTCTCGCTACAGACCTCGAATGAAGTCTGCCGCGAATGGCTCGAATGATGGTAACACGTGAACAAGATGGTAACACTGGCAAAAACAGATCCAACGAGTTAGAAGCTACCACATCACGGAGAGAGAACTAAGTGAGTGTTGGACGAAGGGACGTGTTTTCTCACATAACAGAGGCATAAACTCAAGCTTTTGCCCCAAAATCTCCATTGATGACCAAAGGGAAAAAAATAGAAGAACGGAGTAACAGCGACGCCGGCTGAGATTAACAAACGACGACGTCCCACAATCACATCTTACTCCTTTTTCCTAAACGGCTCTCTTCACTTCCCTATTTCCTAGATCCCATCGACGTCAATCTGCCTGCTGGCAGAGTATATCTAACAACAATAGTGGCTGTCGACTTGAAGCCCCACCATCCTACAATATACACTCTCCAAAGTCATCTTCTTAGTTTGCCTTCAATACACTTCTTCATTATCAAAGATTTGTTTGTAAAAGTGAAAATTTGGGTTTGCTCAGTACAATCCTCAATTTAATTTTTCTGATTTTCTTTTCTTTTTGACAATTTTTCTGGTTTTCCTCAATTTTCTATTTGTTTAGAAAGTTTTTTTTTTTTTTTAAAATGTGAATGAAATTTGTATGAATGTGAGGAAAATAGAAGGAAATGTGAACTAAGTTAGATTTCCTTTTATAATCGAACGCTATGTCACACTGGAGCTACTAGAAGAGGATCGTCGTCTTTGTTAGGTATCGGTCGATCACCGTCAATGGAGGAGCCTCTAGGGAAAATCCGATCGGGTTGGTATTCTGAGTGAAAACAAAGTAAGGAGAATAGAAAACATGGCTGCCGTAAGTTTCATTTAATTTCCTTACTTGTCTGCGACGTGGTTGTGTTTTTGTGAATGTCTCGTTCATGGTGGGTGGTGGGAATGTGGAGGAGGGGGTGAGTTGGGTGTGGGGTTTGAATAGAGGAGAGAGAAAGATAGAAGAAGACCAAAGAGAGAAGAAGGTCCCATGAAGAATGAAATGTTCCCAGCCCAACACGTGTTAGACCTAAGAGACAGGGCTTCGAAACAGTATTGAAGTGAAGCGTTGCAGAGAAGCAAGAAGGGAGCAGGGGAGACGAATGTTTGCAACTAAACATTATAAACATCCACTCCAAGATCACAAAGGATTTTGGAGGATCTGAACACGAATAGGTGGTCTCCCGCCCCAGAGTGAGGGCGTGAAGTGGAGGGGCGATCAGGCACAACCCTACTGCACGCCGACCACCATCGTTGTAGGTGTTCTCACATCCACAATTATTCGGCTTTAACAAATCGACAGGAAAGCGAAATGCAAATGCTCCTCTTCCTTACACGATCTGATGGATTCTTTCGGTGATTGTACGATTCTCAACTATACAGTCAAGCCCTAGAAAAGTTACAATCTTCGTCACTGTCACTGTGAATAAAAATCTTCACCCTTTGTTGATGTTCTTGAATGATATGGAGTACTAATACTACTACGACTACTACTACTAATAAGCAAGTTCAGTTGGTACTCCTGCGATCCTGTTTTGAGTTAGATTCTCAACTTCTCCTGAAACGAGATCATCAACAGGTACTGTTTGTCTAATCTCTTTATTTTCTTTAATTATTAAAATATCGCAAAAACTGTTTGAAACATGAGTTTTCATTAAAAATTAACAAATGAATTATTGCTTCTTTCTTTGAAAATGGAACCGCGTAGTAATATTACATGTTCACTTTTCTATCCTCTTCCTTTCATACTTGCAGTCTGGAGCTTATCAAAGATCTGCAGTTTTGTAAGTATTTCTAATGATGTCCTATGAATTATGAATATGATATTGTTCTTGATAGATTTTATGTATTAACACAATTGCGTAAATATCGAAACAGATTAAAAGAATTAGAATCTGAATATGCTCCAGGGAGGTTTCAACCCAATCATATTTGGATACATTTACACATTATAATCCTACAATTAATTTTTATCAGAATATTTTAGACAAATTAGTATCTGCATAATCAGTATATCAGATAATATATGTAATAATCTGTATTAGTTACAATAATTATATATGAAAAGATATTTCTGGATTTGTGCTAATTAGGGATTGAACTAATTCAAGATAAGTGGGATGTCACCCAAAGCGCGTATGGGGTTTTAGCCATTTTTGCATTGAATTGCTCCATGGCAGTTTCCCAATAATCTGTTGACAGACGTACTTATTTTCAATCCATTCTGCACACCTAGTGTCTGATACTGGAGGTTCTAGAATTGTTAATAAGAAACCAACAAAGTTCATCACAACTCCTGCATCCTCTCACTTCAAGTCTTGCCACATACAAAAGACTTCCCTTCCCCAGACCACGGCCTCCAATTTACTTAAAAAAAATTGTTAACAAAAAGCTTAAGGATTTTCCTTGAGGGGAGGGCGTTCCTTTTTTGATAGACTTAAATTACAGAGCACGATTAGTGTTGCTTGCACAAGATAATTGTGACGAAGCATTTATAATAGACATGAATTCTTGACTCCGTCCAGATTATCATTGCCCATTTTGTAATAATTAGCACATTCCATTCTTTTACCATCATAAAGTTACAGTGAAAAGACATTTGTAGACTAGGGTTATAGTTCTATTAATTTATTTTTGCAATATGTCAATAATATGTTCGGTGCAGATTATTATGGAGTAGGCAAATTGCACCCCTAATGGAAATAATATTTTTAAAGGCTCAAGGCATTGATAGCTTTATGAAACTAATTTGGGGTATTTTTAATCCAATTGTAAGAAATTTGTATCATATGGTTTGGACACATCAAAAAATAAAAACTCATCTGAATGTGCATCCCCAAAATCTTCCATGCCAAATTCTCCATTTGTCTCCTCTTTGTAGAGCGTGGCTTTGTTATTTTTGTCATATAGTTGATTTGGGCTTGTGCTTTCAATAGTTGTTCCTTCCAGCTAAGCCTCGTCGCATACTTGATTCTTGTTGGTCATAAATACTCACCCAATAAGGAGACGAGAAAAAGTAAAAGAAAACGACATAAAATTTTGATTAATCATCATTCCGCAGACAATGCTGATGAAGGTTGTGGGAATTTTTTTTTGGGGCCGGTACAGATTGGTTTTTTATTCCCTACTGTCTTGTGTTTTCAAGAGATGGTGGATGAAGGCTTGTTGCATGGTTTGAGCTAGGGAAAAGAAGGATGTGGGTTGTAATCAATGGTGATTTGTTGACTTTGGTGGTTGACAACAATTGGGTGATGGTTTGATCATGGGCTATGAAGCACAGGTATGGTACAAGTAATGGTATGATATGAGTACATTGATACGGTAACATCTAAAAAAAGTAGTGTATGGTTACAACTGGGTACATTTGCAAAAAAAATATTTATTTTTAATTTGGAGTAACGCAAAAATTAGTTAAATGGTTTAGTTTGTTAAGATCCAACCTACATTCACATTTAATGCCAAAAAGTAGAGACATAAACCAAAATTAAATGTTATTTTATTGAATAACTTATAAACCATAGCTTAATTTTAAAATCATGTTATAAACAAATAAAGAAAGTCCAATGAAACTAGTTTTACCTCTGTATTAGAAGAAAATATTGTTTCGACTGAGGTATGATACGTCTTGGGTATACACTATGTACGTCTTGGGTATGGCAAAAATTAAGAAAAAAATATTTGGTACGTGTTTCGTGTACCTAGTATGTATGCAAAAGAACTATACTAAGTACCGGTACTCAGTAAATACCCAATATGGATGTGACATGTTTGTCAAAGTACCCATTTATTTTTTGGGTAATTAAGTCGTAATAGAAAACAAAGAAGTACAAGGGGAATGCCCTAGGACCTACCTGCTATACAGGAACAAACAAACCAGCTCTAGAAGAGAGCATAGCAGACTAATCAAGCATGCACATCCCCCATAGAGGAGAAAGCTACCAAGTTAAACAAACCCCAAGGAAACAAAGATGTTAAATGGCCACTTTCATATCTAAATGGAGGCATTGAACAGCCCAAAGAGGGGGTAAAGGCTCACGAAACAAACAACCAAAACTTTGCACAACCGCATGTATATAATATGATAGTGGTGTTGGTGGTAGATAGTGGCATGTATATAATATGATAGTGGTGTTGGTGGTAGATAGTGGCATGTATATAATATGATAGTGGTGTTGGTGGTAGATAGTGGCATGTATATAATATGATAGTGGTGTTGGTGGTAGATAGTGGCATGTATATAATATGATAGTGGTGTTGGTGGTAGATAGTGGCATGTATATAATATGATAGTGGTGTTGGTGGTAGATAGTGGCATGTATATAATATGATAGTGGTGTTGGTGGTAGATAGTGGCATGTATATAATATGATAGTGGTGTTGGTGGTAGATAGTGGCATGTATATAATATGATAGTGGTGTTGGTGGTAGATAGTGGCATGTATATAATATGATAGTGGTGTTGGTGGTAGATAGTGGCATGTATATAATATGATAGTGGTGTTGGTGGTAGATAGTGGCATGTATATAATATGATAGTGGTGTTGGTGGTAGATAGTGGCATGTATATAATATGATAGTGGTGTTGGTGGTAGATAGTGGCATGTATATAATATGATAGTGGTGTTGGTGGTAGATAGTGGCATGTATATAATATGATAGTGGTGTTGGTGGTAGATAGTGGCATGTATATAATATGATAGTGGTGTTGGTGGTAGATAGTGGCATGTATATAATATGATAGTGGTGTTGGTGGTAGATAGTGGCATGTATATAATATGATAGTGGTGTTGGTGGTAGATAGTGGCATGTATATAATATGATAGTGGTGTTGGTGGTAGATAGTGGCATGTATATAATATGATAGTGGTGTTGGTGGTAGATAGTGGCATGTATATAATATGATAGTGGTGTTGGTGGTAGATAGTGGCATGTATATAATATGATAGTGGTGTTGGTGGTAGATAGTGGCATGTATATAATATGATAGTGGTGTTGGTGGTAGATAGTGGCATGTATATAATATGATAGTGGTGTTGGTGGTAGATAGTGGCATGTATATAATATGATAGTGGTGTTGGTGGTAGATAGTGGCATGTATATAATATGATAGTGGTGTTGGTGGTAGATAGTGGCATGTATATAATATGATAGTGGTGTTGGTGGTAGATAGTGGCATGTATATAATATGATAGTGGTGTTGGTGGTAGATAGTGGCATGTATATAATATGATAGTGGTGTTGGTGGTAGATAGTGGCATGTATATAATATGATAGTGGTGTTGGTGGTAGATAGTGGCATGTATATAATATGATAGTGGTGTTGGTGGTAGATAGTGGCATGTATATAATATGATAGTGGTGTTGGTGGTAGATAGTGGCATGTATATAATATGATAGTGGTGTTGGTGGTAGATAGTGGCATGTATATAATATGATAGTGGTGTTGGTGGTAGATAGTGGCATGTATATAATATGATAGTGGTGTTGGTGGTAGATAGTGGCATGTATATAATATGATAGTGGTGTTGGTGGTAGATAGTGGCATGTATATAATATGATAGTGGTGTTGGTGGTAGATAGTGGCATGTATATAATATGATAGTGGTGTTGGTGGTAGATAGTGGCATGTATATAATATGATAGTGGTGTTGGTGGTAGATAGTGGCATGTATATAATATGATAGTGGTGTTGGTGGTAGATAGTGGCATGTATATAATATGATAGTGGTGTTGGTGGTAGATAGTGGCATGTATATAATATGATAGTGGTGTTGGTGGTAGATAGTGGCATGTATATAATATGATAGTGGTGTTGGTGGTAGATAGTGGCATGTATATAATATGATAGTGGTGTTGGTGGTAGATAGTGGCATGTATATAATATGATAGTGGTGTTGGTGGTAGATAGTGGCATGTATATAATATGATAGTGGTGTTGGTGGTAGATAGTGGCATGTATATAATATGATAGTGGTGTTGGTGGTAGATAGTGGCATGTATATAATATGATAGTGGTGTTGGTGGTAGATAGTGGCATGTATATAATATGATAGTGGTGTTGGTGGTAGATAGTGGCATGTATATAATATGATAGTGGTGTTGGTGGTAGATAGTGGCATGTATATAATATGATAGTGGTGTTGGTGGTAGATAGTGGCATGTATATAATATGATAGTGGTGTTGGTGGTAGATAGTGGCATGTATATAATATGATAGTGGTGTTGGTGGTAGATAGTGGCATGTATATAATATGATAGTGGTGTTGGTGGTAGATAGTGGCATGTATATAATATGATAGTGGTGTTGGTGGTAGATAGTGGCATGTATATAATATGATAGTGGTGTTGGTGGTAGATAGTGGCATGTATATAATATGATAGTGGTGTTGGTGGTAGATAGTGGCATGTATATAATATGATAGTGGTGTTGGTGGTAGATAGTGGCATGTATATAATATGATAGTGGTGTTGGTGGTAGATAGTGGCATGTATATAATATGATAGTGGTGTTGGTGGTAGATAGTGGCATGTATATAATATGATAGTGGTGTTGGTGGTAGATAGTGGCATGTATATAATATGATAGTGGTGTTGGTGGTAGATAGTGGCATGTATATAATATGATAGTGGTGTTGGTGGTAGATAGTGGCATGTATATAATATGATAGTGGTGTTGGTGGTAGATAGTGGCATGTATATAATATGATAGTGGTGTTGGTGGTAGATAGTGGCATGTATATAATATGATAGTGGTGTTGGTGGTAGATAGTGGCATGTATATAATATGATAGTGGTGTTGGTGGTAGATGGTGGCATGTATATAATATGATAGTGGTGTTGGTGGTAGATAGTGGCATGTATATAATATGATAGTGGTAGATTGTGGTAATATATAATATGTAAGTGGCATATAATGGGTTATGATGATGTTTGTAATATCTCCTATATAAGGAGTGTCATTTGGTCTTGTAAGATAAGAAGTTTTGAATATAACAGAAATATATTCCTTCTTCCTCATATTTTCGGAGTTCTTCTTCCTCATATTTTCTAAGTGAAATAATTCTACCTCTAACTAGGTGCTCAATCTTACAAACCACAGCTCCTTCAGACAGGATAGCATTTTGGAAAGCCCTACTGTTTCTCTCAATCCAAATACAATAAATAGTAAGTGAATACAGGCTTCTTAACATTAGCAGCCAAATAATTTCCTTTGATATGGGCAGCCAGCCACTCTAAAAGAGGGATCCAGGCCAGAGGAGGCCAATTAACATTACACTTAGCTTGCATAGCTGTCCAAATTCTACTAGAGAAAGGGCATTCAAAAAACAGGTGGTTATGGTCCTCAGTATGACCACTACACAACACACAATGGGCATTATCTTTAATCCCAAACAACACCAATCTTTCCATGGTGTTAAGTCTCCCATAGATGGCCATCCAAACAATGTAACTAACCCTAGCGATATGGTTAGAGAACCAAATCAAGTTATTCCAAGGGACAGTGAGCATATGATTCCTCCATAGATCCCTAGCAGATTTGATAGAGAAAATGGCATCAGAAGCAGGGGCCCAACAAATCTTGTCACTTCTATCAGAGGGGACCATATCAGCAGATGTGTTACTGATGACTTCCAGAAGTTCCCAAGATTGAGAAACAAGCTACTTCCAAACTCCATCTTTGATGATGACATCAGTTTTAACCTGTGACTGAAGCCCTGAATCATAGATGATTTTGTCACCGTATTTCAGGTGCGGAGGGCCCAAGGGGTGCCAATTGTCATGCCAGAGGAAGGTGTCCTTCCCATTGCCAACTTTGTGTTTAATGACAAGGGCCAAGTCTCTCATAAGCCCTAACAGTTTCCTCCATGCCCAAGGTGGATCACTAGGCATTTTAACACACCAAAAGATTCTCCCTTTAAGAAGGTAGGTTTTGACCCATTGGCACCACATTGATTGTTCCCCTCCAAAAACTAAAAACCAAACATGTTTGGACAGTACAACTCTGCTCCAGATACCCATAGACTTCAACCCTAAACTCCCCTCATTTCTTGGGACACAGAGGTGAACCCAAGCAACTTTTGCCCCAAATTTCTTTAAATCAGGGCCTGACCAACAAACAGATCTAAGGAGAGTCTTGACTGCTTTAATGACATTCTTAGGGAGAATAAAAAGGGAGGACCAATACACTTGCATAGAAAACATGATGGATTTGATCAATTGTGCTCTACCACTATGTGAAAGCGACTTGTTGATCCACATTTTGATTCTCTTGGTAATCCTATCAGAGAGTTGCTTACAGTCAATTTGCTTCAGTTTAGTAGAGATAAGGGGAACACTTAAGTATCTCACACGGAGATGACCTTCATTATAATCCATAATGCTCAACAAGTCATCAACCCCAGAAAGAAACATATGACTTCCCTAGGCTAGGAGTGAGTCCAGACAAGGCTTGAAATTTAACCAAAGTCTCTTTAATCATACTCATAGTGTGCCTATGCCCTTTACAAAAGATCATAAGATCATCAGCAAAACAAAGGTTCACAATTTTATTCTTCTCACACCTCCAGTGAAATTTGAAAGGAGGGCCATTAGCCTTCTCACCAAGAATTCTAGTGAGCACTTCCGTAGCAATGACAAACAAATAGGGAGAGAGGGGGTGATGTAGGACAGTGCTGTTAGGGTGACAATAGAGGTGATTTAACAGCCTAAACAGTGAGTAATTTAGGGTTTTAAGGGTTAAATTGAAGACTAATAGGCAGGGGAAGGAATTAGGGTGTTGGAATGTGTCCTGCATCGCTTGTAGTTGCCTCATCTATGCTAATTATAAGGCTTCAGCACAGATGGGGCAACTCCAGGTTATGCAGGACACATTCTAACACCCTTTTGGACCAAAACATACAGTATCCGGACAAACGACACGCCAATCACAGGCCCAACCAAGCTCTGATACCAAATTGAAAAGTCTAGCCCACACTTCTCCTTAATACCTAGGAGAGAGAAACTGAAACCTTATAATCAGCACAAATGAGGCAACTCCAGGTGATGCGAAACACATTCCAATAGATTTGTGGGTGATTGGATGGGGTTTTGAGGTTGAAAAGCGTACTTGTAGAATTCCTTAGGCATCAAAAGGAAGAAGAAGATAGATCTAAGAATCACTCATAGAATCCCTTAGGCATCACACTTAGGGTTTGATTGCATCACACAATCCAAAAGAAGCTTCAAAAGCTCTGAAAATTCTCTAAAACATCAATTCTATTGAATTAGAAGCATTACATGACTTTATATAGACTTTAGAGACTTCCTAAACCAACTATAACAATAAAAAAAAGAAACTATTATAATATCAATTTAAGGCCAAATAAGCAACATAAATAAAAACTAATTAAATAACTTGACCTATAAGACAACCCATGGGCGACCCTTACAGCTCATGTTAGCAAATATAAAATTAGCAAAATACCCATCACCTACAAATCCTAGAAACATAAAAATAATCATAAATATTACTACAATAATACTAGAAACATGATTATGCATATTGATTTCTTTTTGAAACCATTCCAATTTCCAAATATCGCCGCTTCTTTGAATTTACTCTTCCTTGAGCCTCTTATACTTTGCATCAGGGGGTCCCCTTGCCTAAACCCTCTAGCCCCATTAAAGTAACCACAAAAATACAGATGGAAAAGGTTGGGCTGGTAGTACAAGCCCTGATCCAAGTGATGATATTAGGAGGGAAACCTATAAGTGATAAAGTATTATCTAAGATAAATCCCACTTCACATTATCGTAAACTTTCATATTATCAACTTTCATAGCACATCTAGGGGATGGGGAGGACCTATGGTAGCCTCTCATGAGCTCTTGGGAGAGAAAAATGTTGTTAGAGATTCTTCTTCCTTGCACAAAGGCAGATTGCACAGGGTCAATAATATCAGGTAGAACTTTCTTGATTCTGTTAGCCAAAATTTTTGCAATGCATTTATACGGAGTGTTACAACAGGAGATGGGTCTATAGTAGTCACCCACTTTGGAAGGGTTGGAAATTTTAGGAACAAGAGCTATCAAAGTGCTATTGGCCTCTCTCAACAGTTCACCAGAGTTAAAGAAGGACTTGATTGCTTTCACCACATCTCTACCTACAATGTCCCAAGCACTCTTGAAAAACCCAGCAGAATACCCATCAAGGCCAGGGGCCTTTTTGCTATTAAGAGACTTGAAGGCCTCCTCTATTTCCATGCTAGTGATCTCCAAAGCCAAAGAAGAGACTCGGCTATGACTAAGCCTTCTAGTGACAAGAGAGTGAATCCTATTATACCCCTGGTAGTTGTCAGAAAAAGGAGAATCTAAGAGATTCTCAAAGGCAGAAACAAAGGCGCTTTAACATCCTCACTCTTAGTAACCCTAGTGCCATCCTCAAGCAACACACTTTGGATTCTACCTATATTCTTGTTGTTGGCAATGGATCTAAAAACGAATTTGATATTACTATCACCCAATTTCAGCCATTGGACGCTAGATTTTTGGGATGCCAGACTCTCCTCAGCCTTACATAAGTCAGCAAACTTCTTACACAACCTCTCTCTTGACCCTGAAGGTTAAGGTCTGAAGGGTTTTTTGTCAAGCTTGTTTTGGATATCATCTAATTCATATTTGGCACAGCTGACACTAACAGAGACGTCACTAAACTCTTTTTTATTGAGCAATTTCAGACCAGGTTTCAAAGCTCTAAGCTTGCTACAAATACGAAACATATGTGAACCCCTAACATATTGAAACCAAATACTCTTAACCAGAGGGGAAAAATCCTTATGGTTAGCCCAAGGATCAATAAACTTAAAAGGTTTCCAAATGTTTTCCCTTTTAGAGGAATGTGCTGAACACTAGGACTGTGGGATTTAGGAAAGGTAGTCATCCCATTCTCAGTAACAAGAACCCTATCAATTTTGGAAGTAATGTACTTCCCATTACCCTGCTTATTAGCCTAAGTAAACTGGCACTCTCCATAGTTAAGGTCATCAAGTTCAGAATCAACAACACAAGTATTAAACTCTTTTTTGCTAGAAGGCCGGTTGGGATTCCCTCCCACTTTCTCATGAGGGAACCTAATAGCATTAAAATCTCCCAGAAAGATACAGGGAAAATTTTCTGAAGTTGAGAGCTATCTCCTCAATATTTCAAAGAGGTCTCCTAAGACTACAAGTATTATTAGCATAGACAAAAGAAGTATAATAACAAAAATCCCCATCTAAAACATGGAGTTTGCAAAAAATATGTTGGTCCGATTGTTCAATGGCATCAACATTACAAAACCAGGGTTCCAACCAACCCAAATCCTACCAAGGGTAGCATTGTCATAGTTTGTGTGACTATTCCAGTGGTTAAGTATGTGGTTCAAAATACGGTTATGCTTGCCAGACAAAACTTTAGTCTCCAACAGCCCCACAATGTTAATACCTTCATTTTTAAAAATCTTTGCAACTTCTCTTTGCTAGCAGAGTCATTTAGACCCCTAGCATTCCATGCACAAAATTTTGACGTCATTGACAAAAGATAATTAGCCAACATACCATACACAATAGGGATTCTAGTATAGACAAAAATTACCCTTTTTTCTTTCTCTGATTGCTTGAAAAGTTACCAGCAGTCTTTCCATGAGCACTAGCATCTAAGTTATTAGCCTTCTTCGCTTTAGCAGTCTCTATAACTGGGGTATTAAGCTTGACAGCACCTATGTTACCTAGAACGTGGATCGTTCTAGTACGGGAAACAGAAACGTGAACGTGAACGTGGTACGCCACATGTTCTAAAATGTGGTACGATAGGGGTAGACTTAGGCACCGTTTGGGAAGATAGTTTAGGAGCTTTTTTGGCTATTTTAGCCACAAAAGACAAAATAGGCTATTTTATCCGTAACAAACAAAACATCACATCAAACCCATAATCATTACACTCTTCTCTCACAAAAAAAAACCAAAAAAGCCAAAAAGCCCTTCCCAAACCAAACTTTTTAGCCCAGGCTAAAATAACCAAAAAGTCAACCCACTTTCCAAACGACACCTTATATATATTATACTTGCAAATTTAAGGTACTTTTAGAGTAATTTTCTTTTAACTATTAAGCATCTAATAAGATTTAGTTCTTCTTTTTCATGTAGTAAAACATTTCTACGAGTACTATGACCCATTTTTTTATGTTGTCTTGTCAAACTTAACTTACCTTAGATTTTGATTTATTATATTTGATTTTTTCCTCCTAAGGAAACATTTAAGGAAATTTATTGGCATAAACTTTTGGGATCATTTCAGATCGCTAAATTAACTGTTTTGGAACGTAAGTGTACCATATTTTGGAACATGCATACCAATACGTAATTCGCTAGGGTATTTGCATTTTATAACATAGGACAGCACTTCCACCCACAGCAAATTGGGTCTGTTCTGGAGCATTTTGTGGGACTCGTGCCTGACTTGGATTTTTATTAAGATTGGGTTCTTGTATCACCTAATCATTGCTAGATTGAGTAGGGCCTTCTCCAGGTTGAACTTCAGCCCCAGAGATAGGTAGCATAGCTATAGCTGCAGCCACATTGCTTGGGGCAGTGATAGTACCCTCAATAATAGTCCCACTCACCTTTCTTTTACCCCTTGCTATACTTGGCCTCCATTCAGCCTCATGGTCCTTATCAGTGCCTTGTTGATTGGTTTACTTGGCAATGCTAGCTACTCGCTTAGTCACACATTTACTATCAGTATGCCCAAATACCTTACAATGAGAGCACTTTTGGGGAGTCCAAGTATTCTCAACCCTAATTTCCACAATCTCATCCGAACAATTGATAATAAAATCAGTAGGGAGGGTTGCCTCAACTGTTACTTCAACACATATATTAGCAAAGGTTACACGATTACCTTGAGCAGTGAGCTTGTCCATGTACAAGGGTTCACCAACAACACTAGCTATTCTATTGAGGCCTTCTTCCTCCAAAAACTTCATTGGGACATTGTAGAACTTAACCCAGCTGGGAATTTAGTCTACTTGGTCCTTAGAAAGTTTCATCATCTTGTGCCATTTTTTGAGGACCAAGAAATGTCCCCAAAAAAACAGGGGCGGGCCCTCCTCAATGACAGTAGAGCTGTACTCAGCATTATCATGCTGGTTATGTTAAGAAGGGCAGTATTGTATTTTTTTCCTTGTAAGTATAAATAATAAAGAATAGGAAAGAGAACCCTAATGTTCTTGTTCTCTCTTTTTCTTCTACGGCTGTTTCTCTCCTCTCTTCTCTTTCTCTCTTCATTCTTTTATTATTTTATTCAATTCTTCATGGTATCAGTGCCAAACGATGGTCCAAGGATAGGTAAAAAAATAAAAAATAAATCTTCCCAGGCTCGTTTTTGAATGCTCTTTCATCCTATAATATTTGTTTTCTCATTGGAGAAGCCTTGCTAGGGTTTTCCAATTTTTTCCTCTTTTTCAACAAAATGGCCTTTTTTCCCCCCTTCCCAAAACAGCCACAGCAGCTCTTCCGGTGCATAAACCTGTCTTCTTCACCTCAGAGGGGGCCAACTGGGACAGTTGCATCATTACCCAGGGGCTTTGACAAGTGGTGATGGTTTGAAGGTCTTTTGGGACTGTCGGGATTGTTTTTTGCAGCTGTTTTGCTCTGTTTAGCACAACAGTGCCTTTCTTTTTTCTTTTTTCTTTTCCCCCTTCCTTGCTGCTGGGTGTTTCCTTATTGCTGGGTGATTCTTTATTCAATAACTAAATAACAATGTTGGCAGAAAATGTGGTTTCTCAACAACCGGCTAGTGCTGCTGCTCATCTCACACTGTTACAGATAATCCCACTTCACAGATTACTGAAGCCGTAATTACTGTTAGCATTATATATTATTATTTGGGTTATTATTTTGTAATTATTGTATGCCTTAGGGTTCCCTTGTAATTATTAATCTTCATTAATATAAATAAGGGATGATATCCTAATCATCTTCTAATCTTGAAATTCCCTAAAAATAACATGGTATCAGAGCCAAACCCTAAAACCTAAATTCCTCACCTATATAGTCGTAGAGCCAAGCCTCACACCCCTTCGACACACACAGAGCCAGCACAGAGCCAGTCGTCGTTGGGCTCTCCAGTCATTGTTGGGCTCTCCTAGCCCAGTCAGCCACCACAGAGCCAGTCATTGTGCTCTCCCAGCCCAGTCAACCATTGCCATCAGGCCTCCTGGCCTTAGCATCGTTGGCGAGAGACGCAAAATGGTGAGTCGTCGTTTGTCCCTGTCGTCTGCTTCACTGCGTTACGTGCAGTTTGGTATGTAAGCTGAGTTACATTCTGTGGTCTGTATTCAACACACTAAACCTTCGTTTTTCCCCTTTAATCCTAAAAAAAATTAAAAAAATAAAAAGAAAAAAAAATGCAGTAAAGAGAGAAAAAAAAACCAAACAAAACAGAAGGAAAAAAGGGGTTGATGAAATTTTTAAATCTTTAATTTTTCTTAGTGGTCATTGTGTTTGTATTCCTCCACCTTCCGGGTTTGTGATTGACACTAGTTTTGTTGACGGTTCGGTAGTATAGTATCTATGGCAGATTCTACCGGTGTGTCCACTACTTCTCAGACATCTAGGAGTGATAGTTTCCCTATACCTACTACAATGATTGATGACCCCAACCCTAGTCTTAAAATCACTACTTCTCTATTTAATGGTCAGAACTATCCCACGTGATCGCAGAGTTTAACTATGTTTTTGAAGAGCAGAGGGAAGATAGGGTATGTGGATGACCGGATACAGGCACCCAGTACAACTGACCCGGGTTATGACCAATGGAAGATTACCAACTTTTTGATTATGGGTTAGCTTATGCATTCATTGGTGCCAGACATTGGCGAGGGCTATTTATCTATGAAGACTGCCCAGGATGTTTGGGATGTTGTGGCTACTATCCCGCAAAGGTCATCGATAGTTTGTTACATTTATTGATGATTTTTCTCGTACTACTTGGGTGTATCTCATGAAAGACAAGAGTGAGGTTTTCTTTATGTTCCGTAATTTTCATCAATTGATTTGTATTCAGTTTGGGGCCACTATCAAAATAGTCCGTTCTGATAATGGGGGTGAATACATAGATTTTAGGTTAGGGCAATATTTTTCTACTCATGGCATTATCCATCAGACCTTTTGCACCAATATTCCTCAACAAAATGGGGTGGCGGAACGCAAGAATCGCCATCTTCTTGACATGGCTCGGTGCTTGTGTTTTTATATGAGTGTGCCTCGGTCCTATTGGGGCGACGTTGTTCTCACCGCTGCCCATCTTATTAATCGTCTTCCTACCTAGGTCTTGCAAAAACAAGCTCCTCTTAAAGTCCTCCTCGGTTCCCAGTCCTTATTTTCTATTCCTCCCAAGATATTTGGCTGTGTAACTGTGTTTGTTTTGTCCATAATCACTCTTCTACTCGTGGTAAGTTGGACCCTCGCTCCCTCAAATGTGTTTTCCTTGGTTACTCTCCTACTCAAAAAAGGTATAAGTGTTACCACCCTCCTTCCAATAAGTGTTTTGTGTCCATGGATGTAACTTTCTTTGAGTCCTAGTCCAATTTCTTGTCCTCTCCGGTGTCACAATCCTCCCTTCAGGGGGAGCCTTGGTGTAAAGTGATTCCTGTGATTCCTATGGTTGAACCAGTTGTTCTTGCACCACCACCTCTTACTGGTGGGACTACAGAACCCAATGTCACCAAGGATAGGGAAAGGCAAGTTTATGTCAGGGACAAAGACAGACAGAAAGTTAACTGGATACAAAAGACCAAGGATAGGGAAGGGCAAGCTTATGTTAGAGACAAAGACAGACAGAAAGTTAACTGGATACAAGAGACCACATCTGCTCTTCCACTGCCATCTCCTGCTTCTGATGAGAGTCTAGGTAACTTTGAATCTCTTGAGGCCATTGATCTTGATGTTCCTATTGCCAAGAGAAGAGAAAGGGTGTGAGATCTTGTGCTCAACATCCTATCTCACATTTTGTGTCCTACTCTCATTTGTCATCCTCATATAGAGCATTTGTGTCAAATATTTCCTCTGTTAGCATTCCTACCCATTTTCAGGATGCTCTTGCTACCTCTGAGTGGAAACTTGCCATGATTGAGGAAATGAAAGCACTTGGGAAGAATGGCATTTGGGAATTGACTGAGTTACCTATGGGTAAACGACCTGTGGGATGCAAATGGGTGTATACTGTGAAACACAAAGCGGATGGTTCTATTGAGCGTTACAAGGCAAGACTTGTGGCAAAAGGGTTCACTCAGACATATGGCATTGACTATCAAGAGACCTTTGCACTCGTGGCTAAGATGAATTCAGTTAGAGTACTTCTCTCTCTAGCAGCTAATCTAGATTGGCCACTTCATCAGTTTGATGTAAATAATGCCTCTCTCTATGGTGACCTCGAAGAAGAGGTATATATGGATATTCCTCCTGGTTTTGAGGATCATCAGATAGAAGGCAAAGTATGCAGGCTTCGGAAGTCATTATATGGTCTCAAACAGTCTCCAAGGGATTGGTTTGAGAGATTCACTCAGGCTATTCTTAAATATGGCTTCAAACAGAGTCAGCCAGATCACACCTTGTTTGTGAAACATTCCTCACGTGGTTAGACTGCAGCAATAGTAAGGAAATAACTTTGTTGAAGAAATATTTAGCTAGTGAGTTTGAAATCAAAGACTTGGGAAGCTTGAAGTATTTTCTGAGGATTTGAGTTGCTCGCTCCAAGGATGGGATATTTATCTCACAGAGAAAGTATGTGCTTAACCTGTTGAAGGAAACTGGGATGCTTGGGTGCAAGGCCTGTGACACGCCACTGGAACCCAATCAGAAATTGAGGGATGATGAAGGAGGAGAAGCTGTTGATAGAGGGAGCTATCAGCGATTAGTGGGTAAGCTCATTTACCTATCTCACTCCCGTCCTAATATTGCTGTTGCTATCAGTGTGGTTAGCCAGTTTATGCATTCTCCTCATCAGATTCACTTCGAGGCTGTCATGAGAATTTTGAGGTACTTGAAGTCTGCTCCTGGTAAGGGTCTTTATGTTTCAAAGTATGATCATCTTCATGTGGAAGCCTATACAGATACTGACTGGGCTGGATCAGTAACTGATAGGAGATCGACTTCAAGGTATTGCACCTTCGTGGGAGGCAACCTAGTTACTCGGAGGAGTAAGAAACAGAATGTGGTTGCCAGGCCAAGTGCAGAAGCTGAGTTTAGAGCTATGGCACAAGGGGTGTGTGAGCTCTTATGGATCAAGTTATTGTTGAGTGATCTAGGTATTAATCAGATGGACTCCATATTAGAATTTACCACTCACCTACTACCTTCACCTACCTACTCCTCACCTACTACCTTCACCTACCCTCCACCTACTCCTCACCTACTCCCAAATCCTCTCCTATATAATAGGAATCCTTGTACTTGTAATATACACATCAATCAAGAAATCAATAATAATACATCAGTTATTTTACATGGTATCAGAGCAAGGTTAATACCTTAGTATTTCTCGCTTCACCGGCGGGCGGCAACCTCGCCTTGGCCGCCCGCCCGGACCTCAACCTCATCAATTTCCTCCCTCCCCCATTGCCTTGCTCGCTCGCTCCGAAAGCAAGCAATGGAAGAAAGCCAAGCAGGAGGAAAAGAAGAAGAAGAAAAGAATCTCAACAACAACAACAACCCCCACACCGATCTCATCAACACATTCTGTGAAATCACTTCTCCTTCCCGAGACGAAGCCCTTTTCTTCCTCAAAAGCCACAACTTCTCTCTCGACTCCGCCCTCTGCACCTTCCTCGAACCCTCCGCCACCGGCACGCAGGAGGAGAAGAAGAAGAAGAAAAGAATCTCAACAACAACAACAACCCCCACACCGATCTCATCAACACATTCTGTGAAATCACTTCTCCTTCCCGAGACGAAGCCCTTTTCTTCCTCGAAAGCCACAACTTCTCTCTCGACTCCGCCCTCTGCACCTTCCTCGAACCCTCCGCCACCGGCACCGCCACCGCCGCCGCCGCCGCCGCTGCCGACATTCCCATCCTCCCTCCCTCCCCCTCTGTGTCTCGCTCCCGATCGCCGTCTCCGCCGCCTTCGCTCCGCTCGCAGCAGCCTAACCGCTACAGTCTCCGATCGCGGCAGCCCAACAAGAAGCCCTCGGGGAGTCGTTCTGGAGGAATTCGGACGTTCTCCGATCTGAATCGCCAGTCTTCGGATGGCTCTGGTCGTGACTCTGATTATGAGCCTCAGGAGTACTTCACTGGCGGCGAAAAGAGTGGAATGCTTGTCCAAGATCCATCCAAAGTCAATGATGTGGATGCAATTTTCACTCATGCTAGACAAGCAAGAGCTGTAGAAAGATCTCTTGATCACCGTCACCCATCATCAAACTCAAGAAGCTTTACTGGAAAAGGCAGGCTACTTTCAGGGGAGACTCTGTCATCTGCTCCTCAGTAGCCTGAAGCCATCACACACAATATCATTTTCTAGCGTAATGGTTTCACAGTAGATGATGGTCCATTGCGGAGGTTGGATGATCCTGAAAATGCTTCATTCTTGGAGAGCATCAGAAAGTCGGAGTGTCCAAAAGAACTTGAGCCAACCAACAGGAAGACTGCAGTTCATGTCAGTCTGATGAGGAAAGCAGAAAATTATCCCATACCAGAGAAGCATTATATCTCATTTCAGGGCATGGGAAAACCAACGGCATCTTTTTGAAGCTCAAACCACATGGGCACCCACTCATCCACCACCCCACTTTCCTTTTTCTTTTATATTTTATTTTTCGTAATCATTATCAAATATTATCACCTGCCGACCACTTAGTCACCACACCCCCACTTTCCTTTTAACGACACACCAATTCCAAGCCCAACCAAGCTCTAATACCAAATTGAAAAGCTCAGGCTACACTTCTCCTTAAAACCCAGATATTAAGGAGAGGGGAAACTGAAGCCTTATAACCAGCACAAAAGGGGCAATTTCAACTAATGTGGGACACATTCTAACACCCTCCTAGACCACAACATACAATAGCCGGACAAACGACACACCAATTCCAAGCCCAACCAAGCTCTAATACCAAATTGAAAAGCTCAGGCTACACTTCTCCTTAAAACCCAGATATTAAGGAGAGGGGAAACTGAAGCCTTATAACCAGCACAAAAGGGGCAATTTCAACTAATGTGGGACACATTCTAACACCCTCCTAGACCACAACATACAATAGCCGGACAAACGACACACCAATTCCAAGCCCAACCAAGCTCTAATACCAAATTGAAAAGCTCAGGCTACACTTCTCCTTAAAACCCAGATATTAAGGAGAGGGGAAACTGAAGCCTTATAACCAGCACAAAAGGGGCAATTTCAACTAATGTGGGACACATTCTAACACCCTCCTAGACCACAACATACAATAGCCGGACAAACGACACACCAATTCCAAGCCCAACCAAGCTCTAATACCAAATTGAAAAGCTCAGGCTACACTTCTCCTTAAAACCCAGATATTAAGGAGAGGGGAAACTGAAGCCTTATAACCAGCACAAAAGGGGCAATTTCAACTAATGTGGGACACATTCTAACACCCTCCTAGACCACAACATACAATAGCCGGACAAACGACACACCAATTCCAAGCCCAACCAAGCTCTAATACCAAATTGAAAAGCTCAGGCTACACTTCTCCTTAAAACCCAGATATTAAGGAGAGGGGAAACTGAAGCCTTATAACCAGCACAAAAGGGGCAATTTCAACTAATGTGGGACACATTCTAACACCCTCCTAGACCACAACATACAATAGCCGGACAAACGACACACCAATTCCAAGCCCAACCAAGCTCTAATACCAAATTGAAAAGCTCAGGCTACACTTCTCCTTAAAACCCAGATATTAAGGAGAGGGGAAACTGAAGCCTTATAACCAGCACAAAAGGGGCAATTTCAACTAATGTGGGACACATTCTAACACCCTCCTAGACCACAACATACAATAGCCGGACAAACGACACACCAATTCCAAGCCCAACCAAGCTCTAATACCAAATTGAAAAGCTCAGGCTACACTTCTCCTTAAAACCCAGATATTAAGGAGAGGGGAAACTGAAGCCTTATAACCAGCACAAAAGGGGCAATTTCAACTAATGTGGGACACATTCTAACACCCTCCTAGACCACAACATACAATAGCCGGACAAACGACACACCAATTCCAAGCCCAACCAAGCTCTAATACCAAATTGAAAAGCTCAGGCTACACTTCTCCTTAAAACCCAGATATTAAGGAGAGGGGAAACTGAAGCCTTATAACCAGCACAAAAGGGGCAATTTCAACTAATGTGGGACACATTCTAACACCCTCCTAGACCACAACATACAATAGCCGGACAAACGACACACCAATTCCAAGCCCAACCAAGCTCTAATACCAAATTGAAAAGCTCAGGCTACACTTCTCCTTAAAACCCAGATATTAAGGAGAGGGGAAACTGAAGCCTTATAACCAGCACAAAAGGGGCAATTTCAACTAATGTGGGACACATTCTAACACCCTCCTAGACCACAACATACAATAGCCGGACAAACGACACACCAATTCCAAGCCCAACCAAGCTCTAATACCAAATTGAAAAGCTCAGGCTACACTTCTCCTTAAAACCCAGATATTAAGGAGAGGGGAAACTGAAGCCTTATAACCAGCACAAAAGGGGCAATTTCAACTAATGTGGGACACATTCTAACACCCTCCTAGACCACAACATACAATAGCCGGACAAACGACACACCAATTCCAAGCCCAACCAAGCTCTAATACCAAATTGAAAAGCTCAGGCTACACTTCTCCTTAAAACCCAGATATTAAGGAGAGGGGAAACTGAAGCCTTATAACCAGCACAAAAGGGGCAATTTCAACTAATGTGGGACACATTCTAACACCCTCCTAGACCACAACATACAATAGCCGGACAAACGACACACCAATTCCAAGCCCAACCAAGCTCTAATACCAAATTGAAAAGCTCAGGCTACACTTCTCCTTAAAACCCAGATATTAAGGAGAGGGGAAACTGAAGCCTTATAACCAGCACAAAAGGGGCAATTTCAACTAATGTGGGACACATTCTAACACCCTCCTAGACCACAACATACAATAGCCGGACAAACGACACACCAATTCCAAGCCCAACCAAGCTCTAATACCAAATTGAAAAGCTCAGGCTACACTTCTCCTTAAAACCCAGATATTAAGGAGAGGGGAAACTGAAGCCTTATAACCAGCACAAAAGGGGCAATTTCAACTAATGTGGGACACATTCTAACACCCTCCTAGACCACAACATACAATAGCCGGACAAACGACACACCAATTCCAAGCCCAACCAAGCTCTAATACCAAATTGAAAAGCTCAGGCTACACTTCTCCTTAAAACCCAGATATTAAGGAGAGGGGAAACTGAAGCCTTATAACCAGCACAAAAGGGGCAATTTCAACTAATGTGGGACACATTCTAACACCCTCCTAGACCACAACATACAATAGCCGGACAAACGACACACCAATTCCAAGCCCAACCAAGCTCTAATACCAAATTGAAAAGCTCAGGCTACACTTCTCCTTAAAACCCAGATATTAAGGAGAGGGGAAACTGAAGCCTTATAACCAGCACAAAAGGGGCAATTTCAACTAATGTGGGACACATTCTAACACCCTCCTAGACCACAACATACAATAGCCGGACAAACGACACACCAATTCCAAGCCCAACCAAGCTCTAATACCAAATTGAAAAGCTCAGGCTACACTTCTCCTTAAAACCCAGATATTAAGGAGAGGGGAAACTGAAGCCTTATAACCAGCACAAAAGGGGCAATTTCAACTAATGTGGGACACATTCTAACACCCTCCTAGACCACAACATACAATAGCCGGACAAACGACACACCAATTCCAAGCCCAACCAAGCTCTAATACCAAATTGAAAAGCTCAGGCTACACTTCTCCTTAAAACCCAGATATTAAGGAGAGGGGAAACTGAAGCCTTATAACCAGCACAAAAGGGGCAATTTCAACTAATGTGGGACACATTCTAACACCCTCCTAGACCACAACATACAATAGCCGGACAAACGACACACCAATTCCAAGCCCAACCAAGCTCTAATACCAAATTGAAAAGCTCAGGCTACACTTCTCCTTAAAACCCAGATATTAAGGAGAGGGGAAACTGAAGCCTTATAACCAGCACAAAAGGGGCAATTTCAACTAATGTGGGACACATTCTAACACCCTCCTAGACCACAACATACAATAGCCGGACAAACGACACACCAATTCCAAGCCCAACCAAGCTCTAATACCAAATTGAAAAGCTCAGGCTACACTTCTCCTTAAAACCCAGATATTAAGGAGAGGGGAAACTGAAGCCTTATAACCAGCACAAAAGGGGCAATTTCAACTAATGTGGGACACATTCTAACACCCTCCTAGACCACAACATACAATAGCCGGACAAACGACACACCAATTCCAAGCCCAACCAAGCTCTAATACCAAATTGAAAAGCTCAGGCTACACTTCTCCTTAAAACCCAGATATTAAGGAGAGGGGAAACTGAAGCCTTATAACCAGCACAAAAGGGGCAATTTCAACTAATGTGGGACACATTCTAACACCCTCCTAGACCACAACATACAATAGCCGGACAAACGACACACCAATTCCAAGCCCAACCAAGCTCTAATACCAAATTGAAAAGCTCAGGCTACACTTCTCCTTAAAACCCAGATATTAAGGAGAGGGGAAACTGAAGCCTTATAACCAGCACAAAAGGGGCAATTTCAACTAATGTGGGACACATTCTAACACCCTCCTAGACCACAACATACAATAGCCGGACAAACGACACACCAATTCCAAGCCCAACCAAGCTCTAATACCAAATTGAAAAGCTCAGGCTACACTTCTCCTTAAAACCCAGATATTAAGGAGAGGGGAAACTGAAGCCTTATAACCAGCACAAAAGGGGCAATTTCAACTAATGTGGGACACATTCTAACACCCTCCTAGACCACAACATACAATAGCCGGACAAACGACACACCAATTCCAAGCCCAACCAAGCTCTAATACCAAATTGAAAAGCTCAGGCTACACTTCTCCTTAAAACCCAGATATTAAGGAGAGGGGAAACTGAAGCCTTATAACCAGCACAAAAGGGGCAATTTCAACTAATGTGGGACACATTCTAACACCCTCCTAGACCACAACATACAATAGCCGGACAAACGACACACCAATTCCAAGCCCAACCAAGCTCTAATACCAAATTGAAAAGCTCAGGCTACACTTCTCCTTAAAACCCAGATATTAAGGAGAGGGGAAACTGAAGCCTTATAACCAGCACAAAAGGGGCAATTTCAACTAATGTGGGACACATTCTAACACCCTCCTAGACCACAACATACAATAGCCGGACAAACGACACACCAATTCCAAGCCCAACCAAGCTCTAATACCAAATTGAAAAGCTCAGGCTACACTTCTCCTTAAAACCCAGATATTAAGGAGAGGGGAAACTGAAGCCTTATAACCAGCACAAAAGGGGCAATTTCAACTAATGTGGGACACATTCTAACACCCTCCTAGACCACAACATACAATAGCCGGACAAACGACACACCAATTCCAAGCCCAACCAAGCTCTAATACCAAATTGAAAAGCTCAGGCTACACTTCTCCTTAAAACCCAGATATTAAGGAGAGGGGAAACTGAAGCCTTATAACCAGCACAAAAGGGGCAATTTCAACTAATGTGGGACACATTCTAACACCCTCCTAGACCACAACATACAATAGCCGGACAAACGACACACCAATTCCAAGCCCAACCAAGCTCTAATACCAAATTGAAAAGCTCAGGCTACACTTCTCCTTAAAACCCAGATATTAAGGAGAGGGGAAACTGAAGCCTTATAACCAGCACAAAAGGGGCAATTTCAACTAATGTGGGACACATTCTAACACCCTCCTAGACCACAACATACAATAGCCGGACAAACGACACACCAATTCCAAGCCCAACCAAGCTCTAATACCAAATTGAAAAGCTCAGGCTACACTTCTCCTTAAAACCCAGATATTAAGGAGAGGGGAAACTGAAGCCTTATAACCAGCACAAAAGGGGCAATTTCAACTAATGTGGGACACATTCTAACACCCTCCTAGACCACAACATACAATAGCCGGACAAACGACACACCAATTCCAAGCCCAACCAAGCTCTAATACCAAATTGAAAAGCTCAGGCTACACTTCTCCTTAAAACCCAGATATTAAGGAGAGGGGAAACTGAAGCCTTATAACCAGCACAAAAGGGGCAATTTCAACTAATGTGGGACACATTCTAACACCCTCCTAGACCACAACATACAATAGCCGGACAAACGACACACCAATTCCAAGCCCAACCAAGCTCTAATACCAAATTGAAAAGCTCAGGCTACACTTCTCCTTAAAACCCAGATATTAAGGAGAGGGGAAACTGAAGCCTTATAACCAGCACAAAAGGGGCAATTTCAACTAATGTGGGACACATTCTAACACCCTCCTAGACCACAACATACAATAGCCGGACAAACGACACACCAATTCCAAGCCCAACCAAGCTCTAATACCAAATTGAAAAGCTCAGGCTACACTTCTCCTTAAAACCCAGATATTAAGGAGAGGGGAAACTGAAGCCTTATAACCAGCACAAAAGGGGCAATTTCAACTAATGTGGGACACATTCTAACACCCTCCTAGACCACAACATACAATAGCCGGACAAACGACACACCAATTCCAAGCCCAACCAAGCTCTAATACCAAATTGAAAAGCTCAGGCTACACTTCTCCTTAAAACCCAGATATTAAGGAGAGGGGAAACTGAAGCCTTATAACCAGCACAAAAGGGGCAATTTCAACTAATGTGGGACACATTCTAACACCCTCCTAGACCACAACATACAATAGCCGGACAAACGACACACCAATTCCAAGCCCAACCAAGCTCTAATACCAAATTGAAAAGCTCAGGCTACACTTCTCCTTAAAACCCAGATATTAAGGAGAGGGGAAACTGAAGCCTTATAACCAGCACAAAAGGGGCAATTTCAACTAATGTGGGACACATTCTAACACCCTCCTAGACCACAACATACAATAGCCGGACAAACGACACACCAATTCCAAGCCCAACCAAGCTCTAATACCAAATTGAAAAGCTCAGGCTACACTTCTCCTTAAAACCCAGATATTAAGGAGAGGGGAAACTGAAGCCTTATAACCAGCACAAAAGGGGCAATTTCAACTAATGTGGGACACATTCTAACACCCTCCTAGACCACAACATACAATAGCCGGACAAACGACACACCAATTCCAAGCCCAACCAAGCTCTAATACCAAATTGAAAAGCTCAGGCTACACTTCTCCTTAAAACCCAGATATTAAGGAGAGGGGAAACTGAAGCCTTATAACCAGCACAAAAGGGGCAATTTCAACTAATGTGGGACACATTCTAACACCCTCCTAGACCACAACATACAATAGCCGGACAAACGACACACCAATTCCAAGCCCAACCAAGCTCTAATACCAAATTGAAAAGCTCAGGCTACACTTCTCCTTAAAACCCAGATATTAAGGAGAGGGGAAACTGAAGCCTTATAACCAGCACAAAAGGGGCAATTTCAACTAATGTGGGACACATTCTAACACCCTCCTAGACCACAACATACAATAGCCGGACAAACGACACACCAATTCCAAGCCCAACCAAGCTCTAATACCAAATTGAAAAGCTCAGGCTACACTTCTCCTTAAAACCCAGATATTAAGGAGAGGGGAAACTGAAGCCTTATAACCAGCACAAAAGGGGCAATTTCAACTAATGTGGGACACATTCTAACACCCTCCTAGACCACAACATACAATAGCCGGACAAACGACACACCAATTCCAAGCCCAACCAAGCTCTAATACCAAATTGAAAAGCTCAGGCTACACTTCTCCTTAAAACCCAGATATTAAGGAGAGGGGAAACTGAAGCCTTATAACCAGCACAAAAGGGGCAATTTCAACTAATGTGGGACACATTCTAACACCCTCCTAGACCACAACATACAATAGCCGGACAAACGACACACCAATTCCAAGCCCAACCAAGCTCTAATACCAAATTGAAAAGCTCAGGCTACACTTCTCCTTAAAACCCAGATATTAAGGAGAGGGGAAACTGAAGCCTTATAACCAGCACAAAAGGGGCAATTTCAACTAATGTGGGACACATTCTAACACCCTCCTAGACCACAACATACAATAGCCGGACAAACGACACACCAATTCCAAGCCCAACCAAGCTCTAATACCAAATTGAAAAGCTCAGGCTACACTTCTCCTTAAAACCCAGATATTAAGGAGAGGGGAAACTGAAGCCTTATAACCAGCACAAAAGGGGCAATTTCAACTAATGTGGGACACATTCTAACACCCTCCTAGACCACAACATACAATAGCCGGACAAACGACACACCAATTCCAAGCCCAACCAAGCTCTAATACCAAATTGAAAAGCTCAGGCTACACTTCTCCTTAAAACCCAGATATTAAGGAGAGGGGAAACTGAAGCCTTATAACCAGCACAAAAGGGGCAATTTCAACTAATGTGGGACACATTCTAACACCCTCCTAGACCACAACATACAATAGCCGGACAAACGACACACCAATTCCAAGCCCAACCAAGCTCTAATACCAAATTGAAAAGCTCAGGCTACACTTCTCCTTAAAACCCAGATATTAAGGAGAGGGGAAACTGAAGCCTTATAACCAGCACAAAAGGGGCAATTTCAACTAATGTGGGACACATTCTAACACCCTCCTAGACCACAACATACAATAGCCGGACAAACGACACACCAATTCCAAGCCCAACCAAGCTCTAATACCAAATTGAAAAGCTCAGGCTACACTTCTCCTTAAAACCCAGATATTAAGGAGAGGGGAAACTGAAGCCTTATAACCAGCACAAAAGGGGCAATTTCAACTAATGTGGGACACATTCTAACACCCTCCTAGACCACAACATACAATAGCCGGACAAACGACACACCAATTCCAAGCCCAACCAAGCTCTAATACCAAATTGAAAAGCTCAGGCTACACTTCTCCTTAAAACCCAGATATTAAGGAGAGGGGAAACTGAAGCCTTATAACCAGCACAAAAGGGGCAATTTCAACTAATGTGGGACACATTCTAACACCCTCCTAGACCACAACATACAATAGCCGGACAAACGACACACCAATTCCAAGCCCAACCAAGCTCTAATACCAAATTGAAAAGCTCAGGCTACACTTCTCCTTAAAACCCAGATATTAAGGAGAGGGGAAACTGAAGCCTTATAACCAGCACAAAAGGGGCAATTTCAACTAATGTGGGACACATTCTAACACCCTCCTAGACCACAACATACAATAGCCGGACAAACGACACACCAATTCCAAGCCCAACCAAGCTCTAATACCAAATTGAAAAGCTCAGGCTACACTTCTCCTTAAAACCCAGATATTAAGGAGAGGGGAAACTGAAGCCTTATAACCAGCACAAAAGGGGCAATTTCAACTAATGTGGGACACATTCTAACACCCTCCTAGACCACAACATACAATAGCCGGACAAACGACACACCAATTCCAAGCCCAACCAAGCTCTAATACCAAATTGAAAAGCTCAGGCTACACTTCTCCTTAAAACCCAGATATTAAGGAGAGGGGAAACTGAAGCCTTATAACCAGCACAAAAGGGGCAATTTCAACTAATGTGGGACACATTCTAACACCCTCCTAGACCACAACATACAATAGCCGGACAAACGACACACCAATTCCAAGCCCAACCAAGCTCTAATACCAAATTGAAAAGCTCAGGCTACACTTCTCCTTAAAACCCAGATATTAAGGAGAGGGGAAACTGAAGCCTTATAACCAGCACAAAAGGGGCAATTTCAACTAATGTGGGACACATTCTAACACCCTCCTAGACCACAACATACAATAGCCGGACAAACGACACACCAATTCCAAGCCCAACCAAGCTCTAATACCAAATTGAAAAGCTCAGGCTACACTTCTCCTTAAAACCCAGATATTAAGGAGAGGGGAAACTGAAGCCTTATAACCAGCACAAAAGGGGCAATTTCAACTAATGTGGGACACATTCTAACACCCTCCTAGACCACAACATACAATAGCCGGACAAACGACACACCAATTCCAAGCCCAACCAAGCTCTAATACCAAATTGAAAAGCTCAGGCTACACTTCTCCTTAAAACCCAGATATTAAGGAGAGGGGAAACTGAAGCCTTATAACCAGCACAAAAGGGGCAATTTCAACTAATGTGGGACACATTCTAACACCCTCCTAGACCACAACATACAATAGCCGGACAAACGACACACCAATTCCAAGCCCAACCAAGCTCTAATACCAAATTGAAAAGCTCAGGCTACACTTCTCCTTAAAACCCAGATATTAAGGAGAGGGGAAACTGAAGCCTTATAACCAGCACAAAAGGGGCAATTTCAACTAATGTGGGACACATTCTAACACCCTCCTAGACCACAACATACAATAGCCGGACAAACGACACACCAATTCCAAGCCCAACCAAGCTCTAATACCAAATTGAAAAGCTCAGGCTACACTTCTCCTTAAAACCCAGATATTAAGGAGAGGGGAAACTGAAGCCTTATAACCAGCACAAAAGGGGCAATTTCAACTAATGTGGGACACATTCTAACACCCTCCTAGACCACAACATACAATAGCCGGACAAACGACACACCAATTCCAAGCCCAACCAAGCTCTAATACCAAATTGAAAAGCTCAGGCTACACTTCTCCTTAAAACCCAGATATTAAGGAGAGGGGAAACTGAAGCCTTATAACCAGCACAGATGGGCCAACTTCAAGCGATGTGGGATACATTCCAACAGAAGTGAGGGTTATGTAACTCATGTTTGAGAGTTTCTCATTAGTAAACAACTTTAAAATCATTGAATGAGAATAATGATTTGTGTGCATTGGAAACTAGAGCCTCAAGCTCAACTTTGATGAAAATGAAATAAGGGATAAGATTTTGATAAAATGTGAGTTGTGAACTTCAATTGACTAATAATTGTTGAATAACATTGGATAAACTATTTTCGTATTATGCTATGTATCGCATCATGATCACAAGTTGAGCATGCTAGTTTCATATTTTACTGAGCTTTATGCTCACCCCATCGTTAATAAACATGCTAGATGCTAGTGGTGATTTGAAGCCGTGAGGTAGCTTGGAATCTTCTTTTGTGGATTGTGTGAGGCCATTAAGCCATTTTTGTGCAAGGCCTTGTGCCATTAATTGTGATGTAAAGGCACAATGCCAATTATTTGTTGAGAGCCAAGGGCCTCTTTTGTTGTAGGCCCTTGAGGGCGTAACTTGTTAATATTATGGATTGAACTCATATGCTGTAATTCATTCAACATAGAATGAGAAGCCAATTTATGTTATTAGATTACATGACAATGAATGGGAAATGAACCTTGGAATTGCATGGTTGATTTTCATTGAGAATTGATAAGATGTATCATTTACTTATGCTTAAATATTCATGTTATTGCCATTGGATTGAGGATCGGTGTGACCCATTCTTGAATCTTGAATAAGGGGAAGGCTGCCCAGTTCTTTTAGACTTGCCTGGTGACTGAAACCGCTTAAGCAGTAGACCATTTCTTTGACTCACCTTGTTGACTTTCAGCCTTGATCTTTGACTCAGTCAACCTCTTGGTGATTTCATATATTTCTCACTTATCATTCCTTGACCCATCCCTATCCCTTTACCTCTTATCACGGTCTTGGGTTACAGAATTCAAGGTGTGAAACAAATAATCTCAGCAGTGGCATGAACCATAGCACGATACTCAACCTCGACAATAGAACAAGCAATAATAGACTGCTTCTTGTTTTCCCAAGGGATAAAAAATCACCAAGGAAAACACAAAAATCAGCAGTGGACTTGTGATCAAATACATCACTAGCCCAATTAGAATCGACATAGGCTCAAAGAGTGAAAGAGAATGCAAAAGAGAACAACAAACTCCGAAATATACCACGAATATAACACGGGGTGGATAACAAAGCAATCAAATGAATAGTACAAAGTGCAGCAACAAACTGGCTCGCCACATGAATAGTACATACAATACTAGGTTGAGTAACGATAAGATAAACCAAGCAACCAACCAAGTCATGACACAAAGTAGAAGAACACCATCTGTAGTAGAAAACTAGGCATGTAGCTCAATAGGAGTATCAACTCTTTAGTATCTGTGAATCTAGCACACTGAATGATCTCATTTGCATGCTTAGATTATGATAAGAGATAATAACCCTTGATGGAAGAAGCTACCTCAATGCCCAAAAAATAATGCAGCAGACTTAAACTCCCAAACATGTCTTTTATCTTCAGTAATAGCAGCAAAATCATAATCAGTGATCATCATATCAACCACCTACAACAAAAGAATAACTATCCAAAAAGCAGTATAACATACAAAAGGACAAAATCATGAGCACTCAGATGAAAACCAATCTGAGTAACAGCCAACTGAAAACACTCATACCATGCACAAGGAGATTGTTTCAAACCATAGAGCACAACACAATGACAGACATAGCCATTGGGATGAGAAAGACTTAGGGAAGGACACAAACTTATTCACTAAGATGCTTATTAAAGGTATTCTTGACATCCAACTAAAAAATTAACCATTGACAAACTGTAGAAACAGAAATCAAAGTATGAACGGTGGTCATCTAACCTACAAGAAAAAAAAGTCTCATCGTAATCAATCACACACTCATGAGAAAAACCCTTTGCAACTAGTTTGGCCTTATAATGCTCAAGAGAACCGTTATAGTGGGTTTAAACTTTGTAAACCCAATTACACCCAGTAAGGTTCTTTCCTTCTTTAGAGATAGAAAGATAATTGGTTGCGATTGACTTGATGGCCCTGTTTGGTAGGGCTTATTTCCAGCTTATTTCAGCTTCAAACTTAATTTAAGCTATTTTGATGTGTTTGGTTTAGCTTAACAACACAGCTTAGAGCTTTTTGTAAGTCAAAAATCAACTTATTCTTTGAGTGGAGGAGAAGAAACTTAATTTATAAGTCAAAAATCAGCTTATGTTCACAGTTCTAAGCTATAAGCTGTTAAGGTATAAGCTATAATCACTTTCTCACAGCTCTACCAAACGGGGCCGATGACAAAGATTGCAATTTCAATTCCAAGAACTAATGTGAGAGACTACAATGTCACCCAAGAACAAAGGAGGTTGCTCCAATGTCACTCGAAAATAGAGGGGCTTACATAGACGTTGTCCGAGGGCAAGACACCTAAGAACGAAGGGGCAAAGATGACTAAGAACAAAGTTCACTGTGATGTTGTCTTAGCTAAGAATGAGGGGGATGTGACGAATAAAAAGAGAATCCCGACTTCTACAAAATACGAGAAGAGAAAAACTACAATTAATCCTAGATACTAAAATAATACCATTATGATAAATACAAACTATACAAAATATCCAAAATACATTTCACAACACCACCAATTTGACGGGGAGTGTTACATGTTAAGGTGCTAATTAGTCTGCATTTTTTTTACTTTGAACCATATAAGTATAAACACATAAGAACAAGGAAGAGGACCCTAATTCTAGCTTCTTTGTTTAACTTATTGTTGCATTGTCTCGCTGTTTCTCTTCTCTCCTCCGCCTCCTCCTCCTTCTTTCTCTTATTGTTAATTTTACAACAACCGAAGCTTTTGTCTTTGCACCAAGCAACAACTGACCTTTTTAACAATGCTACCTGTTACAGTTGCTTAAACAGCCACAAACATTGACTTCCAAATAAGTGCCAGTCACACATTAAGTGTTATGTAAAATTAAGAAGAGATTCTACAAAGGAGATATGTATATAAAACACCCAATTTATATTACCTCAATTCATGAATGAGAAAAGAATGTTTCAAGGGAAGAAGCTGCTCAGTCAAGCTAGTTTCTCTCGTGGACATAATGATATCCATTTCCACAAGATCATATCTAATGCAGGAAAGCTGAAAGGGAGGGCAACACATAGATCATAAAATAAGAAACTATACATAAAGAACTATCTCTAAATAAATGTAACAAAGAAAAGAAAAGACCAAGTATCACTTCCACAGCATGAGGTTTAACTATCTAGTACATTATATGATACAGTTACTAAGAAAATGGCATAGGTTCCACAAAATAGCATAAGCAAAGCTACAAATATTACAACTTGCAGTATAGATTTCCTCATTTTTATTTTTATTTTTAATATGATCAACAACAACAACAACCAAAAATATATATATATTAATAAAAAAGAAAAGAAAAATATAAAGAAGGGAACAAGTTATCCACCAAACAAAAAGAAAATATATTACAAGAATCATCACTAGTTACATACAACTCTCCAAACCCTAGAAATAAAAAATAAAGAAATCTCTTTTAAAAGGAGATACTGGAGCCTAAAAATAAGCCACATAACAAATTTTCTCCCAAATACCCATAAGTCTTCACACTTATCTTCAAAAGCATTCCTTTCTAACCAAATATCAAACAACCACACATACTACACAACTCCAAAGAGCCCTTGCTCTGTGATTCGATCCAACACTTCTAAAATCAAGTGCAAAGCATTTGAACACTAGAAGAAGGTATCACCAACTCCAACTCCCCCAGCTGAAACACCCTCCACCATAATATTAATGGCGTGGCAAAAACAAATGGTCAATGTTCTCCATGCAAACACTATTGACGGAGTAAAGAACGATTAGACCTATTCTTTTGAAACATATCTTGGTATTAAGCTTCTTAGGAAACATAGTCCATGCAAACACTTTAACCTTCAAGGGCATATATGCACTCCAAAGATTAGAACAATAGAATCATCAATAATTTTATCAAAAACTCAATTGCAAGAGAAACTGTATGTCCGATGAATTTATTTTCTTAAGATTAAGTAATTAATTTGCATTAATTGTCCATATATCTCACTAATTAAAAATTATTTAGCAATTGTACTTGACTCAATTAATTTAGTATGGTACTTGATCATATTTATTTAAAATTAAATTGAATTGAAATGAATGAATCAATTAATAACTGAGAAACAGAGCTCCCTCAAAATTCTGAGCCTTGTATCGAGAGAAACAGAGCTCCATTTCTCAATCATGACTTCACACAAATCAGCCCACTAAGCCAACAATTGTTTAATAACTGCTCCGTGACTACTTTTAACAATTCATACACTTAAACAATTCTTTCCTGCCTTGTTTCTCTTTGATCAAATGAAAGACTTTGACTTTATTGCCATGTCTCATCATTCAATTGATCCACCCGTCGATAGGAAATTTACGAAAATGGGTGCAAACAATGCCCCCCCAACTCTTTAAGAATGAGAAGACTCAAATTCTTGAAGAGTTGTATATAAAATTGATTTGTCAAAAAACCATCACCAAAATAAATCTTTTTTACTAACCAAAAAAAAAAAATGATTATTATAAGCACATGTTAATAAAATAGCAACCAAAGGCCATATTATAAATATGTTGTGCATCCTTCACAAATGTAGTCCATGTAGGCCATGTATGAGTTTTTAAATTGGTACTAGATTACTTCAATCGACAGTGTATTTACACAATTGACAGAGCAATGCATGAACCAAGTGTGAAACCAAGGGTTGGCCTATTATTTGGAGTACAATAATCTTCCCATGTTGGCATTGGTAAATACTCTAAGCATTAAAGCAAACATTTGGAATTTCAGTTTGTTTTATTTTCTAGCACTGTGAAAATGGCCAATCAAGAAATCATAATTCGCAATATATCTCTATGACTTTTTGGACTTTGTTCTCTTGCTAGCCATTTCATAAAAAACAAGCTTTGATGTGATCCACAAATCAAAAAAGGACCATGAATAATAAAAGCCATAGCATAAGGTGGTCTTAAAAACTCATACTTTACATCTTGAACAATGTCAAAGATTTCAAAGTCATGAACATTTGATTGTTAATAATTTTCAGCCATGGTTGGCTTAAGATCACACTTTTTAACCAAATTGTTTGCATTACTCTCTGTACTAAGAGTTGCAACAAAGGGCTGATTTTTTGTTTCACACATTAATGGGTTAGAAATATTTTTTGAAAACCCAAAAAATATTTCTTCCTTGTGAAATTGCCCCCTAGCCATGAAATTTTGGTTCTCATGGCCGTCTGTTTTTGCTACCATGACAATTGATGGAGTAACAACACCAACATTTGAAGGTGTCTTGTGGACCTCCACCCTTGTCTGACACTGCCCTCTAGAAAAATCATCAATAACACTTCTTAACTCACCAACAACACTTCTTAACTCACCAACCAGCACCTGTTTTTCCTCAACTGAAAGAGATGCAAGAGCCTCCTTTAATTGTGAAACCAAACTGCTACTAGGCTGTACAGAAGGGCCACTCGTTTGGCTTTGATGCCTCGTCTTTTCCATTGTTCCAAATTAGGATGTAGTCCTACTAGGCATGCCAAAAATTGTTAGTAAAAATTATGATAAGTCTTGATCGACAGAGACTTAACAGCAATTTTAACCAAACAACCAAACAGAAAATCAGACGACTATGTAAAGGTTCTAATGCCTTGAAAGTACAAGGACTTCTTTGGAACAATTAACAATCAAAAGAGTGAAGTAAACATGGAAAAACCTCTATTGAAATCTTCTAAGTTTACAAAGTTACAAACTGTTGAAAGCTACTCCTAAAAATTAGGACAATCTACTCATAAGAATTAAGGTAGACTACTCCTAAAAATAAAGAGACAAAAAACTATGATAAGTTTGATGATTTGTTGATCTCCTTTTTCTGCTTGCATCTCTTTGTCTATTTATAATCGACGCCCAAAGCTTCTTTAGGCAAGAATTGCTAGGCAATTTCTCCTCCAATTTAGCCACGTTTGCCACTTCAAATCATGCAGGCTCCACTACTCCTCTTTGGAACCAACATTCCATCACGCTTTTTTTTTTTTTGGGTGAATCATCACGTTGTTATTTTCCTTAATTCATATCATGATCAACTAATTAATTACATTCTGCACTAAACAAAAAATAACAATAATAATAAATATAAATATAATGTGGCCATAACTTTATATTAAAAATAATTTATAGTTTAAATCGACAGACCAAAATCGACTGGCCACAATCAATAAGATTAAATTTGGCCATGATTGATAGGCCACAATCAACAAAAAATAATTTATGGTGAAAACAATGCCCCCTTAACTCTTTAAGAATGAGAAATCTTGAATTCTTGAAAAGTTGTATATAAAATTTATTTGGCCTTGACTTTTTCACCAAACAGACATATGTAAAATATATGTTGTGAGACATATATGAGCTACTTTTCACTATTCAAGCAATGTTGGATCTTTAACCAAACCAAACCAAGCCTTAAGTCCCATAAAATGGGGTCGGCCACATCAATCCTTCTTCTTCACGCAGCCCTATCAAAGGCCATTTCGTTAGTCAAATTAAGTAAATCCATATCTCTATTTACAACGCTAGCCAACGTTAATCTAGGCCTACCCCGTCCCCTAACACTCTCATCTACCGTTACAGCATCGCATCTCTTTACTACTGCCTCTGTTGGTCTCCGTTGAATGTGACCAAACCATCTCAATCGATTCTCTCTCAACTTATTTTCTATCAGTGCTACTCCCACCCATTCCCGAATACACTCATTCCTAATTATGTCTTGCCTAGTCTTGCCACACATCCACCTTAGCATCCTCATCTCAGCCACACCCATCTTATCTACATGTTATTTCTTGGTTGCCCAACACTCCGCCCCATACATCGCTAGTCTAATAGCCGTTCTATAGAACTTACCTTTTAGTCTAGTAGGCATTCGTTTATCGCACAGTACCCCAGACACACTTCTCCATTTACACCATCCTGCTTTAATTCTATAGGTCATATCCGCATCAATCTCCCCCGCTGTTGTGATGATCTACCCTAAATAACGAAAATGTTCACTCTTAGGCAATTCTTGGTTCTCAATCTTCACTTCTCCTCTGCTTTCATTATTACTGTTACTAAATTTACACTCCACGTACTCTGTCTTAGTTCTACTTATCCAGAATCCTTTAGATTCAAGAGCTTTTCTCCAAATCTCCAACTTTGTGTTAACTCCTTCTCTAGTCTCATCCACTAGCACTATATCATCTGCAAAAAGCATACACCATGGCACGTCATCCTGAATATTTCTCGTCAACTCATCCATAACTAAAGCAAAAAAAAAGGACTTAAGGTAGATCCTTGGTGTAACCCTATAGTGATAGGAAAATCATTTGTCTCTCCAGCAGGCGATCTAATAGTGGTCACCACCCCTTCATACATGTCCCTAATCACATCAATGTAACCTTTTATCACCTCTTTCTTCTCTTACACCCACCATATTATATCCTAGAGCACTTTATCATATGTTTTCTCAAGGTCAATAAACACTATATGAATGTCTCTTTTCTTTTCTCGATACTTTTCTATTACTCTCCTCAAAAGATAAATCGCTTCCATTGACCTGCTAAGCATAAACCCAAATTAATTCTCTGACACCTCTGTTATATCTCGCAATCAGCGTTCCATCACCCTCTCCCACACTTTCATTATATGACACAGTAGCTTGATTCCTCTATAGTTGTTGCAATTCTGGACATCTCCTTTATTCTTATAGATTGACACTAAAATACTCTTCCTCCACTCATCTGGCATGTTCCTAGTCAACAAAATTTTGCTAAACAACCTAGTTAACCAAGCAACCCCCTTTTTACCCAACCCCTTTTAACCAATTCACCAAAATTAAGTTTTGATGTGATCCACAGACCTAAAATGGGTGTTGAATGTCATAATTCATAGTTTTGCATGGCTCAAAATTTCTGAAAAATTCAACATTTTGAACAATGTCAAAAATATTAAAATCATCATGAATTGATTGTTCATTTTTAGCCACAGTTGGCTCAAAATCAAACTTTTTTACCACATTGTTTGCATCACTCTTTGGACTAAGATTTGCAAAAAATGACTGATTTTTCCTTTCACAAATCAATGGGTTAGAAATATTTTTTGACAACCTAGAAAATATTTCTTCCTTGTGAAATTGCCCCCCTGCCATAAAATTTTTATTCTCATAGCCTTTCATTTTTTCAGTCATAACAACTGAAGAATTAATTTTTTCATCATCCACAACCTTTAAAGGTGTAGGAAGAACAACTAAAAAGCCACAAATTTTAGCTTCTGTAAAAATTTTCAATGTTTCCCTCCATTGATGAATTTCAATCTCAAAATGGTCAATTTGATCATCAAGTTGACCAATCACTTTATCAAAATGATTTGGTGTTTCTAACCTCAAATAATATGGCAATGGCGCTATTGTTTGAAATTCTTGCCAACCAAGATAATCAATCTTTTCATGTAAATATAAAATTTCATTCTCACTCCAACACATTTCATCTTCACAAAACCAAATCATTTCATCTATTTGTTTGGACACGTCATTCCATGGAAATCCACTTATTAGAACATCATGTGATTGTGTTTTACGAAATTTTTCCATGCCATATTTCAGGTCTTCTTATACTTCATCTTGCCGTCGAATTCCAAATTAGGAAGATGTCCCACCAGGTGTGCCAAAAAATTGTTAGTAAGAATTATGCTGGGATTGGATCGACAGCAACCAAGCAGTAGTTCAAACTAAACAATTTAAACAGGAGCAATCAAGCAACTATGGTAGTGGTTCGAATGCCTCAAAAGGATGAGGACTTCTTTGGATCAACTGATGGTAACAAAGTAAACAAGTAAAACAAACTGCTTTATATCAACTGATGGTAACAAACTAGATGAGATAAACAAAAGTAATTTTAGATTGAAATCACCAAGGCTTATCCAGTTACAAGGTACAAATTACAGTGGAAGAAACTACTCCTAAGTTACAATCTGAACTACTTCTAAGTCTAAAAACTAAGTTGTTGTGTTGTTGTTGCTGTCTTCTCTCTGCAAACTTTTTGGCCTTTATAGCTCTTCTTTCCCACGACCCCACGATCTCCTCAATCTGCAACTGTTGTTGTGTAACTACTACAGCTGCACTCTCACTTCCAAGTCTTCAAACCACATCAAGCCTTCACGTCCACCTATCAAACTTCACTTCCTTCGAGTTGACACGTGTCCCTAGGTCCTTTCGTCCTTCCTTTGACAGAGAAAAATCCCCACCTTGTTCATGCTTCCCTCTGCAAGTCACCTACTAAGCCCATGACTTAGCCAAAAACTGCTCCATCATCTGCACTGTTTAATGCACATTCTCAACCTTTCTCAAATTGCTTACCCCCTTAAACAACCGTTGAACCCTCGCTTGTCTCTGCCACATGTCACACTCCAACTAGTCCACCTGTCAACAAGAAATTTGCGAAAATGGGTGCAAACACCCACCCAAATGAAATTAAGTATATGATTAGCCAATTCTATTTCAATTTTTGAAGGGAATTTTCCCCCCACATTTCTCCTTGGCTACCGACACCACCTTTCCTTGTCTTTGTTGGAATTAGAATCAATTAGGTCTTATTTTATGCCCATTGTTTAGGCCTTGATTTTGTTTCCTTTTACGTTATTTCCTATCTAGTAAATCTCTATCAGTAAATATACACAAGCTAGTCTCCATTCTAGACTAAGCCATTCTATTCTTTTCATTCTTTATGGTATCAGAGCCTAAGAAAAAACCCTAGCCGCCTCCTTCTTCTTCTCTCTCTACCTAACAACCCTACCTATCACCTCCAGCTGCCTTTTTCTTACTACCTAGCCACCGACAGCCCTTCCCAGCCCCTCTCCTCCACCCAAAAGCCGTACCCAGCCCCCTTAAACCCTTCGCCTAGGCTATTCCACAGTCCTAGTTTAGGCCGACAGCCCCTCTAGGGAAGTTCGGCAGGTTCTATCCCATGTTTCGTGACTTGGTGTTGATGTGGTAAGTCTTTTTCTTGCGTTATTTTTGTTAGTGGGCTACCGGGTTGTTCGGTAGCACTTGTTAGATTGGTTATGCCGTTTGTCCGGTGTGTTTTGTGATTTGTATCGTTCTATATTGTTAACTATACACATCACCTATTTCCCTAGCCACCATGACTGACTCTCCATCCGATGTTTCTCCTGTGGCACTAGTTAAACCTGTTTCAATTAATCTAGATTTTTCTCTCTCGCACCATACTGTTGTTCATCGTATCACGTGTAGTGTTGAATGGGAAATATTTTGCTGCCTGCAGTCATTCCCTTAAACTTTATTTAGGGGGAAAGGGAAAAGCTCATTGGCTTTGTGGCAAGTACCAGTGGAAAACCTCTCTATATGGACTCGGTCACCCATTCAAGGAAAAGATTATCCTATGCTAAGATTTGTGTTGAAATCCAAGCCTAATATGAGATTCCAAAATCTTTCAAGCTTGACTTGGGTTATGATGACCCCTACGAACAGTGATGACTCCATAAACTTTTGTTGGTGATGTCAAAAACTTAAATTTTATACTATATTAATTTTACATTTATCATATTCATCACCTATTTCTAATAAATCAACAAACTAATTTAAATTTATCACATCAAAATAAAGAGAATTTTATTGTATTGATAATAATTTTTTATGTACAAAAATGTAATTATATATAGAAAAATGTTATTTACCACTAGATTTATTTCATCAATTTTTTTTTCCACTTTTCAAGTGTATTGATATGGTAAAAATTATGTGTATGTGTAAAATCTACCATGTAACCATGTTTAAAATAGTGGATCTCACTATGTTGGTCGGAAGTTCCTTGTATATAACTTGAGTAAAGATATTGGTACTTATTTTTTTACTCTCTCACGAGTTTAGGGCAGCTCACACCCATATGAAGGTGTGTAAAATAATAGATACCCTTAACATTGTTGATAGTTTTATCATACATATATATATGATTTTTTTATAGGTATATATGGAGCCAACCGTAGGGTTTCAAACCCTCTGTTTTCAATGGGTTCATGTATGTTAAGTTGTTCCTAAGACCACAAATGATATGCCGAAAATCATAGTTTTTCCTCAGTCTAGTGGGTTCAAGTGACACCACTACTGAGTGAGTGGCATCATCCCTACCTACGAAATTATATTGGTAATCCTTTGGATACCTAAAAGATGTGTTAATTACGAGATTTATGGTCACTCCCAAAATTCTTGTCCTTCTCATCTTCAACTTACTAGTATAGAAAAACAAGTATAGAGAAAGAAGGAGGAGGTGACAAAAGACCCCATGGAGGATTGGATGGAAGTTCTACCCAAAAAGATTCCAAGAGGGGATTATTATTCAAGATGCCGCGGGTAGTGGGCCCAAAAGAAATACTCCCACCAATAGCACAAACATGTTTTAGTGTGCTTGACACTTGCCTCTCTAGGTTTGAATGTGATGATAATTTGGAAGTCCAACCACATCAAAAAATGAAAACCAGAAGAAGCTAAAAGAGAAAATTCACAACTTGAAATTGGCTCGAGGGAAGGTTTCTTAACTCAAGTAGCAATCCTAAGCCCGGCCAAGGAGGTAGCAAGAATATGACAGAGATTCTCAGGTTGTGAAAGTTTGATGTGAGGTTAGGTCTTTTGATCTTTGGTTGCTGCCTTTTGGAGCTAGCTGATTTTGCCTTTGTGCATGTTGTCTATTAGGGCTTTGAATTTATTAAACCAATTGTCCCGAAAGCTTAAGCTGTTAGGAAAAAGGCCCGACAATGTAAATCAAGCTATTCAAAAGCCTCCCTCACGTGCAACCATGACTTGCACGTGGAAATGCAAACATCCAAACATAGAGAGAAAAAAGAATGCGAATAAGAGAGAGAATTCAAATGGAATGACTTGAACCCAAATCCTTCTCCAACTTGAGCTCTAATACCATGTTAATCATGTTTTGAGGGAGAAAATTAGAGTTGTATTATTGCGTAATCATATTCTGAATACAATATTAGCGCAAACAGCAAAATCCTAATAAAAGAAGACAAAAAAGATGTAAAAGCTAAACTACCCTTAATATCTAAATTACATATATCATTAACACCCTCCCGCAAACTCAAGATGTGACAGTAGATAGCATCGAGAGTTTGTCAAGGAGACAGAAGTGCAAAATGGTGTGAGACTTAGCGAAATGATCAGCCAACTACAGACTAGAAGGGATAAAAGGTAAGGACAAAGACCCGAGCTGCAGATGATAATGCACAAAGTGACAATCAATCTCAATATGCTTGGTGTGCTCATGAAAGACAGAATTGTATGCAATCTAAATGGCTCTCTTGCTATCACAATACATAGGAGAATGAGATGAGATAGGGATGCCAAGATAAAAAGCAAACAATGCAACAAAACTATTTCAGCAGGCACTATACTCAAGTTCAGTAGAGGAATGGGCAACAACAGTTTGTTTTTAACTCTTACAAGAAATAAGAGAATCATCCAGGAAAATATAAAATCCAGCAACAAAGGTCCTATCCATAATATCACATGGCCAATCAGTATCAGAAAAGGCACGAAGCTTTAAAGAAGAAGTTAAGAAGAAAAACAAATTTTGATGTAAAAAACCTCAAAGATAGTGTAGAATGAGCAAAACAGCAACCAAAAGAATTGTGGTAGGAGAAGACACAAACTAACAGAAAGCTTATAGATTGGTTGGCGCTGGATCTAGGGTAGGACATTGTACTCCAAAGGGGATACGCATTCGGCTCGCTCAAGGCATTCCCTAAGCTATTTTTTGAGAGCATCCGCTGTGGGACTTCACAAGCTCATACCATCAAAAGCAACATGAACTGCATAGACAATATCACATCGAGTGACAGTGAGATAGAGAAGGCTACCGGAAATAGTTCGATATGAAGTAGAATCTGTTAACAGAACTCCATCAGTAGAAGAAGAGTGCCACATTCAGCTCAAGAGGAGTCTCAACTATCCAAGAATCAGTTGGCACGCTGAATAATGTCAGTTGCATAGTTAGACTGAGAAAGAAAAATCCCTGAAGAGAAGAAGCCACTTCTATACCTAAGAAATATCGCAGCAAACCCAGATACTTCATCTCAAAATGTTGTTGCAACTAAGTTTTTAAAACAGAAATACCTTCAGAATCACACAAGCAATAATCATGTTATCAACATATAGAAAAAGACCAATGTGGAGAAAAGAATCATGATCACCGAAGCGAAAAGCCAAGGCACACACATAATGGAGAATTTCTCAAACCGAACTCGTGGTGCTTGTTTGAGACCATATAACGCTTTGTGAAGTTGACAAACTTCACTTGCATAGTGTCAAAGGCCAGAAGGTTGTAAACCCTATGTAACAAAGATGCTTTATGGCTGTAAAGATTACAACATTGCATAAATCGTACTTAATTGTGAACCATAAGATTTGCACACAATTCAGATAGATCACGAATCATTGTAATATAAGACTCAGCCAATAGATTCTAATCAAATAGGGTCAAATTGAATCGAAAAGAATGAAAGGAATCACGAATTGTAATATCTACAAATAGATTTGGCTTGTGATACCTCGAATACCATTGTCTATGTCACACGGACTCGGATGCGGGTATCGGGTGCCTCAAAACTACAAATGAAGGATACATGGATACGGATCCAAACTTGGATACGGATAGAAGGATACATTAAATAGTTATTTCTTCATATGAACATGAGTTAAAAAGTTCTGTTCTTTTTTCATTTTTGTTGAGTCATGAATTAAAAAGTTGACCCCAATAACTTTTTTATATATAATTTATGGACCGAACATGTGGGTAAGCCACATATCGGCCCATGTTATTAAAAAAGATGTTGGCCAGCTGTAAAACACTAAAAGGCCCAAATTTTTATAGCTGAGCAAAGTTTATTAATAGACCCGAATTTTTATTTTATTTATTTGGGTCCAACTCATTAGCCAAACCCAACAAAAGATGCTCTACAACTGTAGATCACCTTAATATCTCCAGTAGTGTTTTGCAATCTCAATAACGATTGAAACCCATTGGTCAAAACTCTCCCCCTCCCTCTCTCTCTCATGCACATCACAATCAATCTCAATCTTGATACCAACCCTAAATATCTCTCTGTTCAAACCCTACATTATGTCGTTATTGTAGCCAAGATTCAATCATCATGTGATTCAGCAGATCCAAATCTTCAACCCAACATATATCGAAGTTCTTTTGTAAGTAAGCATCCACCAACCTTCTTCCTTTTTGAATTAGCAATGTCCAAGAGAGAGGAGATGAATCCAACACAGATCCCGTACCCGTGTCTTGTCGTGTCGACACAGGTACTTCACCCCAAACGGCCAAGTGCATGTAACACAGACCATGATTGCCCTTTGTAATGATCCCAATTTGTGCAAACCTGTGCCAAGTCCCACACAGAAAGTCTATAAGGGTGGTCTTGAGTATATAACTAAGAATTATGAATCCAATTGATATAATGGGCTAAACATTTATTTTGGTGAGGACCCAACCAATTACTCCCCCAACCTTATGTATATGTACTAACGTTAGATATTTGAGACTCACTTTGCATTTAAGAGATTTCTTGAGAGCTTTGAATACACCAATGCTTTTAATTTCTTGCAAAGCTTCTTCTTTGAAAGTTTTCTTCTATTGAGACACCCATTACCCAAACAACATGGCAAAGTTCTCAAAAGTACCCACAGTGTTGCTTCACTCAACAAGGAGGGTGACCCCATGACTTCCCAACTTAAAATATGCCCCAAGTGAGCCAGGCACCTGGAAACCCTTTGCTCCTTGAGGAAATACTATGTTGGAGTTAAACCACCCCCTTCTTGGGGAGGGGGGGAGGGGCGATGCACTCTAGACTGAAGCAAGGTCACCTCTACTACATTAACTACAAGAATTATGCAGCCACAACAAGGCCACGGACTAGTGGACAGAGGATATTTTGAGGAAGTGGAAGCAATAAACAGCCCTCTCTAGTGCCAACATCCTCTTGGCAATCAAGAACTCCCTCAGCCTAAAGCTGACAAGGAATGCTAGGGCACTTGAAAACATTGTTATTGAGACCTAAAGTTGGCAGATAAGAAAAAGAAACTATAGATGCAAATACAAAGTACTCAATCATACAATCCCTCTCAACTAGAAGTTCTACAAGCCTATGGTAACAATTAAACCAAATAAATCACACATCTGAAAAAGCACCTTAGTGTCCAACAACTCCAATTTATTCTGTTTCTAAAGATGTTCACTGCCACTCGAAAACTTGCAACTTGGGCTAAAATGTCAATCTGCTCCGATATAATGTATTTTTTCCTCTTGGATTCCAATTTTTTTGGAAATGTGGAACCTCATGGATGCTCAAAACCTTTATAGTGATGCACAAAATATGAGACAAACAAATAAACTTTCAACGAAAGTAATTCAATTGTCAAAACCTTATACTTGACATAAATTGAAGTTGAGTATAAGTGTGCTTACCATGAAGTAGAAAAGAAGAAGTGAAACACCCGAACATATTTCTGACCAATTAGACTTCGCAGATATTTTATAGAGCCCAATGAAATCAGCATGCCATTGAAACATACAAGAGAATTCTCCAGGGAGCTGATATACATACAGTAGAACAATATTCAAGCCTGCATACAACAAAAGATACCTCCATCCCCTTCAAACCAATCCGAGTAAATGTAAATCAGTGAAAGGATTAAGAAATAATTCATAAGTACATAACCAATCATAGCCAGACAAAGTAAAGGAACTACAATATGCTCACCTGAAGAGGCCTAGAAAATTGCTTGTTAAAGACCAATCAATAAGTCCAATGCAGCTACAAATGAAAAATGGTAGAGAAACCCATGAAGGGTGGCTACTGCCCACAACCAGCTGAACAGCAGGCAACAATAAACAGCATAGAACCCTGAGATAAGAACCTTCCAAGGAACAAAACACGATAATAACAGAATCAAAATTCAAGTGATTATTTGCACCTCCAATGTCATAAAGCACCACTTCTGTGATTAGCAAGAAGATTTCATTTCATTCAGAAGTCAAAATTTGAATAAGATAATTCAGTGAATGAATTCCAATGGTTTAGTTTTACAAAGCTTTCTGTATACAGTTCAGGACTTTTGCTTCTTTAGCATTGCATTATATCACCTAATTACTTTGTGTTCATGTTCTTGTGACTACTAAATTGTTTCTGCAATCATGAAAAACCTATAAGAGACTGGAGAACTGCATAAAATGAACAATAAATGCAAATGATAAAATAAAATTCTTCACATAGGACATGTCAACAGCCTATCTTCTCAAAGCTTATGATATGAAAAGAAAAAGAAAAAGCCCAAACCTATATGCTCGAAAGAAGAAAGTAAATGGCCCAAACAAAGGTTTCTATATAGATCCAGCCCAAATCTACTCCCATACACTTCAAAAACTGCAACCAAAGCTGCCACTAGTTGAACGACCAGGAAATAAATAATGGACGGAGACTTCAAGGAGTGATCTCTGCAAAGCCAACCCACTTTAAGTTGTACGGAGGTAGATAATTAAGAAAATAACTGTATTCCTTGGTGAAATCATTTTCAAGAATAAAAAGAAGAAAGAAAAGAATTAGAATGTGGACATCAGTTTTTACCTTAAGAGACCAATAAGCTTTGCCCAACGAGCATCCACCATACTCCATTGATCCCCCTCAACAGCCAAAGTGATTTGAAATATGGCATGTGAAATAGCCAGTGTGGATAATATAATCACACCCCACAATACTGGGGACTTAATTCGATGAAAACCTATTGAATACCAATACATTGACAACCATAGTCATCCAAAACAACATATACAAAAACATATCATGATAGAATTGCAAATTCTACTGAATTGCATTAGACACAGATAAAACATGCCTACTGCTTGTATACGGCTAGACAAGTAATTAACTGACTTTTGTACCCAACCTTATTCATGTAAGTTTTTCTGAATGATCTGTATATTCAACTTGTTTCTAATACAAAGATGACAACCGATATATATAGCAATCCTAAACCTAATCTGAAATAGGAAATAATAACCCTATACAATCAATCTAATATTCACACAATCAATCTAAAATATATAATCAACCAAATTGATATATTTCCATAACTACAATAATATTCTCACACCCCCGCTCAAACTTAAGGTGTTTTAGCAAAAAACACTAACGCTATGTTTGGATTAAGTGATTTGGAGAGAAAAAAAAAGAAATGGAGAGATATGTATTTCTCTTACTTGTTTGGATAACCTAAGTGGAGAGAAATGGGAAAAAATTGAGAGAAATTGAGAGAAACTCATTTCTCTTATAAGCTTCATTTTTAATCTTTCCAAAAATGGAGAGATTGGGAGAGAAGAAAGGAAACCACTATTTTCATAATACCAATTTTGTCCCTATAAAAATAAAATAAACAAAATGATTGAAAACATAAAAAAAGTTATTTTGGTAATATAACATAAAATAATTTCTTTTCTTTTCTTTTCTCTTAATGAAATCTAACCAAATAAGAATGAGAGAAATCACAATCATTTCTTTACTTTTATTTCTTCCTTATCCAAACAAAAAGGAAAGAAATCACAATCATTTCTTTTTTTTTCATTTCTCTTATAACTTAAGTAATCCTTTCTTTTTTTTTCTCTCATAAGTTCCCAAACATAGTGTAAGAGTTTGCCAAGAAGAAACTGAAAACAAGCAGTGGTATGAGTCTTCATAAAGAAATCAGTAAGTTGCAATGCCGAAGAGACGAAAGGAAGCGAGATGGAGCCAAACTGCAGATGCTGACACACAAAATGACAATCAATCTCAATATGCTTCGTCCGCTCATGAAAGACAATGTTATGTGTAATCTGATTAGCATTGCGGTTGTCATAGTAAAGGGAGGTCGGAGAAGACTGAGGGACACCCAAATCAGTCAAGAAACAACGAAGCCAAACAATCTCAGCAATGGCATGAGTCATAGCACAGTACTCAGCCTCGGCAGTGGAACGCGCAACAACAGTCTGTTTCTTGCTCTTCCAAGAAATCAAGAAATCACCAAGAAACATGCAGACGCCAGAAGTGGACTTGGGATCAGTGACATCACCAGCCCAACCAGAACCAACATAAGCCACTTAGTCCAAAGAGGAAGTAGAAGACAACAGTGAACCCTGAAATATAGTACTCCGGAGATAGAGAAGAATCCGAACCAAAGCCGCCCAATATGTAGAACGAAGAGCAAAAACGAATTGACTAACCACATGAACAACATAGGCAAGATTAGGGCGAGTAACCGTCAGATAGACTAAACAACCCACGAGCTCTCTCGATATAAAGTGGATCATCTAGAAGAACACCATCAGTAGTGGTGAGCTTCACATTAAGCTCAATGGGGGTATCAGAAATCTTAGTGTTAGTAAGACCAGCATGATGAATAACCTCATTGGCATACTTGGCCTGAGATAGAAAATAGCCCTTGGGAGAAGAAGCTACCTCAATAAAAAGAAAATACCGCAAGGGGCCCAGATCCTTTGTTTCAAAGGTGCAGAAAAGATGCTGCTGACCTCAGAGGTAACAGAAGAGTCAGAGCCAGTGATGATCATATCATTCACATGCAGTAATAAGGCAACAAATCCAACGGAGGTATGGAGAAATAATAAAGTAGAGTCCTGAGCACAAGGATGAAACCCAAGCGTAGTAACAGCAACCTGAAAACGATAAAACCAAGCACGAAGAGACTACTTCAGACCATACAGAGTATGCCGAAGGCGACAAACTTGTCCAGGGGAATGGTGAAGACCAAGGAGAGGACGCATGCAAACCTCCTCTGTGAGATAGCCATTAAGAAAAGCATTCTTAACATCCATCTGATAAAGAGGCCAAGAACGAACAACAACGACAGAGATCAAAGTACGGACAATAATCATCTTGGCAATAGGAGCAAAGGTCTCCTCATCATCAATACCATGTTCCTGTGAGAAACCTTTGACAACCAGACGAGCTTTGTAGCACTCAAGAGAACCATCAGAATGAGTCTTAACTTTATAAACCCATTTGCAACCAACCAGATTCTTACCAACAGGCAAAGGAACCAACTCCCAAGTACTAGTTTTCTGTAAAGTAAACAACTCATCTTCAATAGCTTGAATCCAATGGAGATCCTAACAGGCCTCCTTGTAAGACTGAGGTTCTGAAAAATAATGAATAGTAGACAAAAACGTACAATATGAAGGAGAAAAGCATGTTTTAGCAAAACAAAATTTTTTAACCTGTTTATAGATGCGAAAGGGATACTTACGATGAGCAAGATCAGAGGAGTCAGAAGCAGGAGGATCAGCAATAGAGGTAGAGATACCTGGTGGATGGAGAGTTTTGTGACGAAAATAAACTAACAATGGAGAAGGAGGAGCAAATTCATGGGTTCAAGGGCGAAAGACACAGCAGGAGGTGTGTTAGGAGGAGAAGAGGGAACAAGGTCATAGGGAACAGTAGAGATGTAATCATCCGGAGAGACTTAAAAAGGAAATGGATCAATGTGAACCAAATCCTCTTTGCAAACTGGAGCAGTGATAAGAGAAAGCTGAAAGTAAGGCAGACAACATGACGGGAGATGTAAAGACAACGAGAAATAGGGTCGTAACACCGATAGACTTTCTGAGTAAGATTATAACCCAAAAAAACACATAGGACAAACCGGGTCCTAAGTTTGGTCTGATCTTTACTAAAAAAAGGACAAAACTAAGAAGACTCAAACACACGAAGGAGGGAGTAATTGGGAAGTTGAGAGACCAAAGCCTCATAAGGAGACCGATTAGAAAGAAGGGGAGTAGACATGCGGTTAAGAAAAAAAGCAGTAGTAAAAACGACCTCTCCCCAAAACGAAGCTAGAACTGAGGTAAAGAGAATAAAACACCTAGCTGGTTCAAGGAGATGACGGTATTTACGTTCGCCTCGACCATTTTGGGTAGGTGTAGTAGTACAAAAAGTTTGGTGAATAGTACCCAAATTGGCCAAATACTCACAAAACTCAGTTTTAAAATATTTCCTACCCAAGTCAGATCGTAACAATTTAATGGTAGCCCCAAACTGTATAGTGATCATAGACTGAAATGTACGATATATTTGGTAAAAGTCAGATTTATGAGTCAAAAGATAAACCCAAGTATGACGGGTGCAATCATCAACAAAAGACACATAATATGCGGAACCCCTTTAGTGAGAACCGGAGAGAGTTCCCAGACATCAGTATGCACAAGAGAAAATGGAGAAACAGAAACAGAAATAGAAATACTTTTATTAAAAGGTAAAGCTGACATTTTGGCAAGTTTACACCCCCGACGTTCATCAATTTGACTAGGAGAAACTTTACCCAATAATCCTGACTGAGCTAAAGATCGTAAGCGGTCAACAGACAAATGACCTAGGCAAGAATGCCATAAGTAAAACTGACTTGACTGAGAATCTAACTGAAAGAAGGAAAAAGCAACTGGAGAGGTGGATAGAGGGAGATGCAAGCTTTCTGCCACATAGAGATCTTCAACTCTACGACCGGTCTCAATCTGCTTCTTGGACACTCGATCCTGCACACAATAGACACAAGAGGAAAAAATAACATCAAAACCAGAAATATCAAGTTGACTGATAGATAATAAACTGACAGATAGCTGAAGAACATAAAAAAACAAAGGGAATAGTAACAACAAATATGGCAAAGGGTAAAACAGACCCAACAGATAGAACAGGCATACCAGACCCATTAGCAGTATTAACAGTAATAGGAGAAGGAAAGGAGATACAATTTTGAAGTAAGGAAAGGTGAGGAGTCATATGATGAGAGGCACCAAAGTCAAAAAGTCAGACAAAATAGGAGATACCTGAAGAGGACCCAAACAAACCTGAATGAAAAGAGGTGAGAGTAGAGACAAAGGAGGATGGCTAAGAGGTGGACAAGAGATGTTGAAGCTGAGCCATCTGGGCACGCAAGGAAGCCAAGTAAGGATTAGAAGTCAGAGCAGATGCAGTATAAGTAGTAGGAGATCGAAACTGTGTTTGAGGCAACTAAGAAGACTGAGCAAACTAACGTCCCTTCTTGGGACAGTTGTACTTCCAATGGCCCTTCTAATGGCAAAAAGCACACTCATCAGAGGCTAGTGGCCCCTTCTTGGGCTTCGCACTGCCCTGAAGATAATGAGGTGGTGGGGTCAACAACAAAGGAGGCTGAGTAGCAACCAAGAAGACAGATGGAGATAGAGTCTGACTGCTAGTCTTAAGACGGGTTTCCTCGGAGAGGAGCTCAAGAATAATAGCATCCACAGAGGGAAGAGGAGATCGATGAAGGATGCCACCACGGATAGCCTCATATTGAGGGGAGAGAGCTGTTAAAAACTGCACTAAATGACCTTGTTCCCGAAACTGAACATAAGCGTCTAGTGCCTTGAAGCTAGATGGTTCCATGAGAGGCAACTGATCCCAAAAACCTGTCATCTCAATGTAGAAGTCTTGAATAGATTGATCCTGCTGACGAGCACTCTGAATAGCTATTTCCAACTCATACCGTTTGGCAAAATTGGACTGCTGATACACACCTAATAAATAATTTCACACCTCCTTAGCAGTACCGTATTTGGAAAACATCATTCCAATACGGTCATCCACAGAATTATGAAACCAGGTCAGAACTCGGGCATTATCACAATCCCAAGTGTCACAGGAAGTCAGATATCCTTCTTGTTTCGGGTCCAATGAATGAGGAATAAAACCAGAAACATAACTCCATTTTTTCTGGCCAAGAAGGAAATTCTTCATAACACTAGCCCAATAAGCATAATTGGCACCAGTGAGTTTACATCTGATGGCTTGGATTTTGGTGTTCGTCTTTGTAATAAATCAAAGATAAACAGGTCGAAATATAATAATAACTAAAAAGTGGGCCAAACAAGAAATAAGGGTTTTTAATCAAATAACAGTACTGATAGTCAAAGTCACAAACACAGAGACAAAGAGAGAAAGAACCGGGCAGATGACCAGATGAAGCTGAGAGAGTATCGCAATGACCAGATGAAACCAAGAGACCAGATGAAGCCGACGAGATGAACTGTGATGAGCCAACAAGTCGCGATGACCAAATGAAGCCGCAATGATTGATTGCAATTCACAGCAGATGGGGTGCGACAAGGAGTCGCGATTGAACCGAGAGACAGAGGGCTCTGGGTCGACTTCGAATAGTTTTTGAACCAGACGAAAACTTTGAGTCAGACGAAGAACCAGATGGAGCAAACCCACTACGGCTGCTAGGGTTTCAAATCTGCAAGCTAAGGTTTCAAACTAAGCTTTGATACCATGTAAGTTTTTCTGAATGATTTGTATATTCAACTTGTTTCTAATACAAAGATGACAACCGATATATATAGCAATCCTAAACCTAATCTGAAACAGGAAATAATAACCCTCTACAATCAATCTAATATTCACACAATCAACCTAATTGACATATTTCCTTAATTACAATAATATTCTCACAATTCATACACCAAATAATCAAATCTATAAATCATTGACCCAATAATTACAATCATTTTATTGAAAGGTTCTTCAAACAGTTAATATGTTGAAGAAGTTCAAACCCTCTCCAAAAAACACACGCACACAGAAGAAATAAAAGCTATAAATGAGAAAAGAAATGACTGGTTAAAAAGTAATAACAAGGTATGGGTTAAAACGAATAATTAGAGTTAAGGGCCTTTAAAATCATAACTAAAACCTAAAAGACATAATGTAATGGGAAGAAACTTCAAAGTAACACTACGAAACCGAAGAAGATTTGATGAAAGATTATCCCACAAACAAAGCAAGTGAAACTTAAAAACAAACTCAAACAAAAATGAAAATGAAATATTGCCTCTTTACTTTAACTACTACCAATTGTTCATGCGTGGGTCCACTAAACTTGGCTTTAAATCTTTTAAGCTTAACAGATGGGTAATTTCTATTTAAAAGAATTGGAACCCCAATTTCTAGTGCAGAAGTAGTTCTATAATTTCAATGACCTTGAAGAACTTCTGGATTTTCGCAGGAGACTATAAAATCCCAATTAATTCATATTTATAAAGAGAAGAAAGAAGATAAGAGAATTTGATGATAGGTTTTGGGTGTGTATCAAACCCTCCACTATAGAGCATATCTAGGGTAATTCTATTTACACAACAATTCTACCTCATTACACCACTTTTCTAATTACACCTCCCTCAAAAATTCAAAAAACTTATTTCATCTCTTTACACACTTTGGGCTTGTTTGGTTTGTTTTTGGGAGAGCTGTTTTTGAAAAAAATTTTGGGGAGAGAGTTTAGAAATTTTTTTGGTTTGTTTGGTTGTATATTTTGGGAGAGTTGTATTTTTGGGAGTTTGGGATGATTTGATATTTTGGGAGAATTGGAGTAGATGTGTGTGAGAGAAAAAGTGATTGAGAAGGAGAGGGGAGAGAGAAAAAATAATTGATTGATGTGTAAGAGAGAGAAAGTGATTTTGGAAATTTTTTGAGAAAAACTCAAACCAAACAATTTTTTAGAAATTTTTTACTAAAACTCATCTCCCAAATGCAAACCAAACATACCCTTCTTTTTTCCACATATACCCTCTTCCCTAACCTCATCTCTTCTCCTTACATCAAGATCTTTCAAACCCTAACTCCTTCATCTTCAACTATTACAATTGCCTGCCGCCGCCACCTCCAATCTCCACCCCGCAACCCCACCGTGATGGCCATCAACCCGCACCCCTCATCACCACAATCATTACTCAATAGCCTCCCCCACAACCACCACTTCCGCAGCTTCTTTTCAACTTTCATATTTTGTTTAGCAAACCAGAGCCGAACAAATTTTGTTTATTTGGCAAGAGACAACTAAACAAACTTAGTTTGTTCGGTTGGAAACGACCAAACAAATCAAGTTTGTTTGGTTGTATCACACTGAATGGGCCAAATTTGATTAATTAGCCATGTTTAGCCATAGGAGTTTGAACAAACTTAAATTGTTTAGCTATCAAAGACCGAGCGATCTCAATTTGTTTGATAAACTAGAGTTGGAAGGAGTTTCAAACCCACTTTTTTCAAATAACTCAAAACTACACCAAAATGATTGAAATCATACCCAAACATCTTTTAAACACAAAAATCTTGTATATTATTTATATATACATTTTAAATATAAATTTGTTTATTTGTTTGTTTTTGTTTATATATATATATATATGGAGAGAGTGAGATGCGAGAAAGGGTGGCGGTGGTTGGTGGAGGAGAAGTGTGATATTGGTAGTGGGTGATGAAAAGAAAGATGAAAGGGTGTAAAGAGAAATGTGAAGGGGAAGGTTTGGGGCTTTTAATCCTTACTAGTAATTTTACACAAGGATAAAACTGTAATAAAAAATAAAATAAAATAAAAATGATTCTACTTACACCACTGCTTTACCTCTTTACAACCTCATATGAGATGTTCTTTTTTTTTTTCCAATTTTACCCATGTATGAAATTACATTTAAGGACAAAACACTAATATTAAATATATTTTATTATTTCCTTACACCCCTTAGTCTTTAATCCCTACTTTTCTTGTTCCTTTCTCAATTTTTCTTCTCTCGTGCACATCTCTTTTCAAAAAGTGAGAATCATAGTGTTTTGATCATAGAAGAAAGCAATGAATGAAGAAACGGTGGTGAAGAACAATCAAAAAAGTGAAATGGCGATTTTTTTTTTTTGGGGGAGGTTTTTGTTTTGTTTTCCTGGATTGTTCTTCGACTTTTGTTCGGTATTTCAAAATCGAACAAAATAAAATAGTCTGACATCACATTGCCGAACAAAAAATATGTCTAGTAACCAACTGTTGAGTAAAAGATACATTTACAGTAACCCAAGGTCGAATTTTTTTAATTTGTTCGACTACTCATTATCGTGTATTTCCAGTTTCATTTTTTTATATTTTTTTTTCTTAAAATGACTATGCTTCTACTCATTACAACAATGCAATCCAATCATAAATTCATTACAGACGAGATTTGTTAAGTATTTTTTATGAAAACTGTTTTTTTTAGAACAACAACATATTGATGAGAAAAAAAAGTTTGTTTGGTAACATGGCACTAGATTAATTCAAATTCATTAGCATTGTATTACCGAATAGGCCCGACATAAATTTCAAAATCATTGTTTGGAAGAAAGTGGCTCTGTAAAGGTATGGCAACAAAATGTTTGACAAATCTATTTTTTTCGGCAAGATAACACTGGAGGAATGTAAATTGCTTAGCACCGTGTGACCAAACAGGCACTTCACTGTAGGCTCCATTCATTGTCTTCCCTACGTCTTTCTCTTTCCCCTTGCTACGTCTTTTTCTGTTCCCTTATTTTCCCTCCAAAAACTATTGGTGTAAAGAGATGAATGGGTTTTGAAAAATCTTACTTTAGGGTTAGTTTTGGTAATATAATAGGTGTAATAAGAATCACATTTTTTTTTTAGTGATGTAATGAAATGGAGGGTGTAAAGAGGTAAAGTAATGGTGCAAGTAGAACCACTCTAAAATAAAGGGTGTAATGAACTATAAGTGTTGTGTACGTAGAATTTCCCCTAACACATTCTATTGTATTTCTTGCTTGTTCCCCTGAGGCTCCCATATCTTGGAATTTCTTTTTTCTTTTTCTTTTTTTGAAATATAAATGATAGGAAGGCAAGTTATTGGGTGTCCTTATTATCCATTGTTTATAATGTTTCTTTAAATAGTGATTCTATGGATAGAAGGGTCTGGTCTAGACCTATAAGGATTGGATTCAGACCGGATATGGAGTAACCCGAATTCAATCCGATTATGGCAAATCTGATAAGAGATCATCCGAATCCATATCCGATTCCGGACATCTGATCTGAAAATCCAATCCGATCCAATCTGATTTTATTTTCATCATATCAACATGCATTCTGGTACGGCAATCTTAACAAATTAGTAAGCCCTCAAACTCAATTCAGTCAATGCTCTTCTTAGCTTTGCACTGATTTTCTGAACTTGGATTTTGCCGTAAACTTGCACATAATGTATGTATATAGTAGTTTTGTATGTATCTGAGTGCCAAATGCAGACATTTTTTTCATGTATTCAGGTGTACTTCTTGGTTCACTTAATGAACTTATTTCCATTTTCTCAAAATAACAACAGCAAATGGTAAATTAAAATCAAGATGCTGTTCTTTTAGAGGACGAAAATGAAAATAAATAAAGAAGCACGCAAGGCTTCCCCTTGATAGCAAGAGTTCTCCAATCACAATTCGCTATAAGAAGCATGCAATCATTGATTGATACACTGTACAGGCTTCGAGTAAAGGTTCAAAACTGTACTTAATCAAAGCAACTCTTTCAAATTTGACAGAATATTACCTCTCGACATTCAAGTTTCCTATTTCAGTGGAGAAGGAACTTACAGAATTGCAGAGGAAATTCTTATGGGAGGATGGAGAGGTAAAAAAGAAATTGGATCTTGTTAGTTGGAATGAAGTGCTTTTAAGGATCATGGAGTCTTAGGAGTTGGCTCTCTGAGAGTTAAAAATGAACCTCTTTTGTCTAAATGGCGATGGAGATTTGGGATGGAAAAAGGGACTCTATGGAGAAAGCTGATTTATGAAAAATATAGAGGTAAATTGAAGAGCTGGTTTCCAAGGGAGGGAGTTGAGAAAAGCACAGCAGGTAAATCAGGGTTTAAAATAACTATATCGGGATATGTAACAGCATCGGTGATATGATCATATATCGGCCGATATTGGATAGTAACGGACAGTATCGGCCGATATATCAATGAATAACGGTATCGGAAGGCCAAAAACCCATTACGTAATGGCCAATACGATACGTAATGGACGATATTTAAAACCCTGGGTAAAGTATTAAGAAGAAATCTTTCTATAGTTGTAGGGGATGGCCGATCTATCAAATTTTGGACTGATCTGTGGATTGGGGACAAAATTCTCAAAGTGGCATTTCCAAGACTGTTTTCTTTGTCAGTCCAAAAAGACACTTTTGTGGTTGATTTATTTACAAGGACTTCTGGTGCTCCTTGCTGCAAGCAGTACATGAACTTTTGTCTCAATTGAAATCCACAAAGATGGATTCAAGTATGGACAATAAATTGATCTGCAAGGCTGAACAAAATGGCGTCTTCTCTGTTAAATCTGTCTGCAGTAACTATGAGAATCTCACAGGACTCGATTAGGACTTCATTTGAATCATCTGAAAGAACTTCATATCTTTAAAAATTCAGATTTTCTATGGGCAAGCCTTAAAAGGCCGAATTGCAACTCAAGACCTCTTGATTAAACGGAACATCATTTCATCACAATCCAATCCTTGCTGTGTTTTCTGCAGGTTTGAATAGAAGAGGCTGAGCACATGCTTCTGTTATGAAATCATGCTTGGAAGCTTTGGAGTGATATTTTAAAATGGTGAGATTTAAAGTGTGTTTTCCCAGGTTCTTTGCATTCATTATCTGCATGGTGGTTCAACATGGGCTTCATAGGTTGCAAGAAATTAATCTGGGAATCCCTTTTTCTACTTAGTTTTATGTCCCTTTGGTTATCTAGAAATGCTGCAATTTTCGAGGGCTTAACTGATCTGGTGAAGGTGAGAGCAACCAAGTGGGTAAATGCTAATTCCAAATATGATTGCTACTCCCTTAACCATTGGGACTGGTTGTACAAAACAGCCACTGCATAATTTTCCCTAGGGTGCTCTGGTTCAATGCTTTTCTTTTCTTTTCTTTTTTTTTGTTCTCTGTTCTTTGTTTCTTTGGCATGCTTGAATCTTCCATGGTTAGGCCACTGCCTATTCCTACCACTTTCAGGCTGGTTTGAGCATCTTCTTCCCTTGTAATGTTTTATTATCCCAAGAAAATATTACTTTTGCTGATTAAAAAAAAAAGAAGTTCAAAACTGTAATCGGATCGGATTTTTAATCAGATGGGATTCAGACTTATCCAAATCCGGTTTGATAATAATCAGATTCGGATTATCAGATTGGACTTATGTTAACATATTCCCATTTTTTGGATCGATGTTTGGATTAAATTCAATCCATTGACAGGCCTAGTATGGTCCATTCATTCCTTGGGTTTATTCTCTTGCAAATATTTTTTCCTTAAGTTAATTGATAATTCTAATATTCCTCTTTTAGATCCTCATAAAGTTATTTGGAGTGCATGTGTGCCCTGTGAAAGTTTTAAGTATTTTCATGGTCACTCACGCATAATAGGAACAATACAAATGCTTTGTTCGAAATAAGGAGACCCAACTATTTTGTGCTTCCTCAGTGCTGTATTTTGTGCAGGAAGGATGAAGAAAGAATAGACCAGTTTTATTTTATTTTTTTCCATTGTCCTGTGACCTTATCATTGTTGGTAAATTGTTTTGTCTGGTGGATATGGAGTGGGTGACTCCTCTTGCATGCAGATGTTGTTAATTAGCATTAACAAGAAAGGTCAAGCTCTTGGGGATTGTTTTTCTTTTGCTATATTTTGGAAGATTTGGTTGGTAAGGAATGCAAGGATCTTTGAAGACAGATTTAGAGATCTAGAAGTATTATGCAATAAGATTTGTCATTTATTCTTTAGGGCTTCAATCTCACCTCCTTTTAATGGGAGTCCTTTCTTATTGATTAATAGGGATTGGAGGGTCGTGTGTAATTTGTGATTTGTGTCCTCCATCTCCTCTCGTACTCGTCACTTTTGTCTTCAGCCAGAAAATCTAAGTGAATTTTAATGAATTTTTTTTGAATTAGCATCATCAGATATGTCAAGCTAAATTTACCTTAGCGAATCCAAGACCCAATTAGATAGATTGTTTTGTTCAAAACTAAGAGTGAATTCCCATCCTGTTCAAGAGAGAAAATAACTTCAGGTATAGAGATAAAAAGCCTCGACTTATCGTCATCCTATTGTAGCCCTTAAGCTTGGACTTCCCCATGTGCAAAAAGAGGAACCCTGTCACTACTCAAACACAACTTTTTTTTTAGGTTGGACAATGCATTGTAGGATTTTTCACTTTCAAGTTGTTGTAAGCTTTAAAGACTGGAAATTAGGTCATCAAAACGAAGACCATACGGGCGGAATGTGATTGGTTGGATGGAAAAAGCAAGTAGAAAAAGCGATAGAGTGAAGTCTAAAATAATAAATAAATAAAAAAAAGAGCTTTGGGTGACCCACCATCAATCAGGAAGAGGTTAGAAAATTCCACAACTTTTGAGAAATCAAAATATTGTATTTATTATTATTTTTATTTTTAAAATCTTAATTTATTTAGCTTTTATTGTTTGTTGGACAAACTACTAAATTGAAATTCTTAAACAACATAATAATTATTTATTTTGTAGTATTATATATATCAATGGATATAAACAGTAGAATAATTATTTGTTTGTCGGCAGTGGGAGTACTTCGGTGCTTCTCTGTGAGCTGCATCACTGGAGTTTTGGGTTATTTCGTTGTTATTTTATTTGAGTTTTATAAAACTTAGGGGAATGCACCAATAAATCCCAAATTAATAACTTATACACTGTTTAGTCCTAAAAGTTTTCTTATAGACTGAAAGGTCCCATTACAATGTTTCAAACATCAGATTAATGTTTCGAACATTAGATTTCGAACATCAGATTAATGTTTCAAACATTAGATTGATGTGCAAATGGGACTAAATGGAGCATAAGAAAACTTTTAGGACTAAATGGTTCAACTTTTCAGAAACTAGGACTTATGGTAAATTTTCCTAAAACTTATGATACAATTAAAATTGTTACAATTTTTTAAAAAGAATAGTATTTCTTTATTTTTTTTCAATATTTTTGTAAAAAAAATTACAGACTTCATAATAAATTTTAATATGATACGTATGAATTATAATTATATTTTTATCACAAAATTATTTATACCGTACCTTCAGATACGGACATACGTTAGTTAATATATAAGTTATAAATAAAAACTAGAGAAAGAGAAGGGAAAGGATGAGAAGACAGTCAAAGAAGAAAAGAGAGAGAGGAGAAGAGAAGATAGAAGAGACAGAGAGAGAGAGGTCGAAACCAGAGGGGAATCGAAGCCCTAGGGTGGAATCGGCTTTGAGATGTTGATTTTCAGATCTCCTTCGATTCGGTCTAGTTCGCGACTAGGGTTCGCACTTCGATCGTGCCTCGCGACTCGACTTGCTTTGCAAAGGTGAGTTTCAGCCTCTCTCTCTCTCTCTCTCAACAACCCTTCTTCTTTCTCCTCTCATGTTAGCCATGTCTGAGAAAACCATGCCGAATCCGGCACATATCTCACTCCCGCACCCGTGTCGTGTCGTGTCGACGCGGGTACTCTGCCCTAAACTGGCGAGTCCATGTAACACAGCTACATAGAGGTGTGAAAGAAAATTTCTTATTTTTCTCTGCAATAGTGTATTAAAGCACTTCTCATTTATCAACAAGAAAAGAAAGCAAGTGTTGCAATTCTTCGCAATAATAGTCTCTCTTATTTTTGTTGTTTTAGGAGTGTGTAAACAATTGGGATTTGATACGATTGAGCTAAATGTGGGATCACTCGGAGTTCCTGAAGAAACATTCTTGAGATTTATCTGATTGATTAAGAGTGGTGGCCTAAAAGCCAAACCTCAATTTGCTGTCGAGTTTAACAAGTCTGATATCCCCATGAAAGGTGATAGAGCATTTGGGGCTTATGTGGTCTCAATGCCGCGATCATCTGGCGTGCCAATGCTTTTTATTGTCAGTGTTTGATTGATTCAAAGTTTCATATATTTTAATTTGATTCCCTTGTCAACATATGGATTTGAAATTTTCATAAGATATTTGTTTGAATGCATAACTAGTAATTATTGATGTTTAAAGAGAAGCGATGTGGGGAACTGAACAATTTTTTATCATAACATGCTTAATTGCCAACGCATATTCAATTTTAGGACATCCATTGGCCAATCTATTCAGGAAATACATTTGTAGCATTTTTGCAAGTGAAATTAAATATGGTAAAGTATAAGCTTGATATGTTTTGATTCCTTCCTGTGTCAATAACTAGGATGAAAAAAAGGGAAACACCAACGCATTCCCATATATATATATATATATATATTTGGCTGAGTGAGATTTTAACACTTCGTTTTGAAAGGTGACACTGTAAGATGATTTAGGGTTCCTAGAGGCCGTGCTTCCAAAATTCAATGGGTGCTCTGTCAAAGTTAGCATTGAAAATGAATACAAAATTTCCATGTCAAGGTGTAGATACATTTTCTGGTTACTCTGATTGGGTGTCTTTAATTTCATTTTATAGCATTTAATTAATTGTTACTTGGTTGAGCTTTTAAAGAACTAAAAGCAAATGGAACACAAATATCTCGAACTGATATAGAAGGTACTTGTGAAAATTTTTAGGGATAAGGTAATATATATTCTATTTCAAGCATTAAAATGCTCTCTGTCTATTAGATTTCCTAATCTTTAAGACTCGAAATGCCCCTAGGGCTGTGCTTAGATTTCGGATTTGTGGAGGGAAAGAAAAAAGAGATGGGAAAAAGTATATGATGATGTAGAAGCTAAATTTTGTTCACTTTTCCCTTCCCATTTCTTTTCCTTCTACAAACCAAATATCCAAACATAGTGCAAGTGGTAAAGGCTAAAAATGGTGAACAATTTTTCCCTTTGGTTGATGCAGCAAGTAGCTGAGTGGGTAATGACAATGGTGCAAGGTTTTGCTGGTAAGCCGACGAATTATTTGAATACTTTCACATTGTTAATTATGTAAACCTTGTCATCATATTTTGTAACGCCCTCAAAATAATACAATAAAGATAACTCAGATGCGGAATAAATATGAGAAACAACATACTTTCATATATCAGAGTTCACTGTTTAACAACCAGTTATATGCCATGTAGGCATACATCTTTCCAAGTCATTGCTTGACTACACAAATTGAGTCTCGCTCATTATAATTTAAGCCCTTGGCTTTACAAATAACAAACATACACGCATAAAGCATAAATAAGAAGCTCTTGCTTCCCGTGAGTCCATCCATGCTATTACCTTGGAGGTAACACCTCACCTGCACCTGAAAATGATATTCCCGTATAGGGTGAGCTAACAACCCAGTAGAGATAATCTAAAACAATATATGAGGTTTAGCAAATGTATAAATACCACGTACATAAACAATACCGATACGGAAGTATCCACAAGGCCTGCATGTTCATATGCCACTAAGACCAAACCTCATTTTCATTTTCCTTCAATTCATTTCAAGTTCAATATGTTACTCAATTTATGAGTTAAATTCATTATCTTTTAACAACCAAATTGAGAGTACAACTCAATGGTTTTTCCACAATGCAAAAATACACATAAATACTTCAAACCTACCATTTTACAGATATTTCGCCCGAAGGAACCGGCACCCATTTATATATGAAATTTCGGGTCTTTCACCTAGGACACTCCGGCCAACTTGCTTTAAATGGAGTCCATCTCCTTTCTCCTCCCAAACAAATATACATATGCAATGTATTTATAAACATAATCACATATGGAGTACATCCACTTTCTCCTCCCAATAAACATACATATACAATGTATTTATAACATGGTCATATTCAATGACATCAACAATGGATTAGCATTAAATCGCCTAATCCTCATGCAATTTTTACAACAATCATAACTATCCTCCACCGATAGCCCAATACAATTATTTCTAAAGAGATGTTCAATCTCAAAATAAATAGTTTATTTAAAACTTACATTTTTTTTTTTTTTTTTTTTTTGCTTTTGTACATGGGTGGTGCTCCCTTGTTGCCTTCTTTCATCAATATTATTTTTAAGTTTACTTAAGAAAGGTTGCTTTAGTTTCCTCTTTGCTACAAACTTTTGTTACCCAAATTGTAACTTGAAAGCGGTTGAATTTAGTTTTCACCAAGTGGCACTATTTTCTACTATGTTCGCATATTACATAACTGAAATATTGTCTTCGTTTATCCAGTTGTTTGGAAATGTGCTTGCTGAATTTTGGCTGGTTGACCTGTATTTTCATAGAGTTCTCCAATTTATTTTTCCTACTACACATTTTTGTAAATGTAGGGTTACTGACTATTATAAGTTTTTTAAGTTCCCTGTGTTGTGATAATAATATGTCATTCAGGTGCCCTATATTGTTGTAATTTTCCTTGAATTACCTAACGTCTTTCTAGACACTACCAGGAGAAATTCAGGCTACTGGTGTTAAGGTTTAGCACAATTCAGTTGCTGCTGTTCCTGATTTGCATGAAGTTATGCTAGTCAATAGGGGTTAAAAAGAGCCTGCTCTGTTTGGTGGGGATGGTATGATTAGTTCTTTTTGGTTATGTAATTATATATTTTACGTTGTGTGTTGTGCGTAACTTAATTCATTTTCTTAAATATTATTTGCACATACATTTTCAACTTTGGAATGCAGCTAAATTCAACAAAAGTCTTTGTCCCAAATACTTGGGGTTAACTATAGGGATCCATTTCCACCAATTGCTTCTATTTGCAGTCCTATCAATTTGTATCTGGGAGATTGGGAACAGAATGTCATTCTTCCCTGAACTGCATGAACTTTGATTAACTCATCGCTTACTTGCACGAGCACTATAGTGAACCATATCTTCTTGGAAGAGAACTTTTTAGTTAGTTGGATAAAATGAAAGAATAATTGTTGTTACATGGTCAAATAAACAGCATAATACAGTGTTGAATTATTGGTATAGTACATATCCTAGTATATGTCTACATTCTCATGGGTTCAAGCTATTTTACATATAGTGTTCTTGGAAGGCTGGAAATAGATATTTTGTTGAAAACTTCTTTAATTCTCCAATATAAAGATAAGCTTAAGTTACCTTCTTTTTTTTTTCCCCCCACCTTCTTTGAACCATTCAACATTGACATTTGATACCTTGTATGTATGTACTGAAATACATTGCCTTGCTTGAACAGTTTTTAATCAGAAAACATTCTACAATGCATACAAGAAACGGTCAAAGAACATCGAGATTGACATAGAAGAGTACAATAAAATGAAAGAAGCTGATCCAGAATTCTACAAAGAAGCTTCAAACCTCCAATATGGAAAGGTTAGTGTTTTAATTGAGGAAATTATGTGTTTCTGGCAAAAATGGTTCAATTTAGAGAAAGTTGAACAGAACAAAAGAATTCTACTCATATTTGACAGGCACCAAAAGTTGCCGAGGACAAGATTGAAAGGATGGTGAAGGAACTCAAGGACAGAGATGAGAAGCAGGAGGAGAAGGTTTCATGATGAGAAAGATACTGATTTGATCAATGACCGTAATGAACATTTCAATAAGAAGATTGAGCGAGCCTTTGGGAGATACACGCTGGAGATGAAGAATAACCTTGACAGAGGAACTGCTTTACCTGACTAAGGTACTTGAGGATTATAGGGCCATCTCTTGTTATGGAGGCATGCTCCATTGTTTTCTTTGTGATTCTAAATATGTTTACTGCATGGGAGGTGATATGTGGATATCGACTATATTTGTGATGGCTGAAAATCCAAGTTTGACTCTATGGTTAGGAATGATGAGTGAACTAAATTAAAAAGCTGAATCTAGGAAACAATAGAAACTAATTTTGATTTTCTATTGTGCCCAATTGTGCTCTATGTTTATTATCATCGCAATTTGTTGATTCCTGTTGCTTTTAGGGCTTAATTTGTCAGCCTTTTTTTTTTTTTTTTTGCAGGTTTATACTTCTATAACCAAGAATTATATTCTAAAAGGGGAGAAACAGCTACTACTCCCAAAATTCTTCTTCCATTTTTAAAAGGAACAACGGAGAAACTAATCACAGCCACAATCTGATATTTTCTTTCTGGTGAGTGCAGATGGTTGTTGTATTGCTGGTGTCACATACAATGATCAATTACTGGTAGCCTTTAGTGAGAGATTTATAAAGTGATTCATGAATATTAAATTGGTCACCAAAATGATTGCCATGTTTGATTACGAAGAGATATCAATACTTGAGAGTACTATAATGGAATGAGAGGAATAGTATTTGTCAGGCAGACCCCATTGACGGTTAATGGCATGTTGAAGTGTGCGACACTTACGGAAGGGTAGAGATCACCATGTGCTAGCATGATCAGTAGTGTTAAGTAAGTGTTCTTCTGATTTGATTTGGATAGGAATTTTGCATTCTGTGTCCTAACATATTTTATTGGCCCAGTGAATATTCATTTGTTCTACTAATGATGCAGAATAATGCAAATAAGCCAACAGCAAGCCATGGGCCTGTAACACCAGAGAGCAACAATTTACCTATAGGACGACCCTCATCAGGTTCAGCTTTCATTAAACCAAAAGGCTATAGTGGCTCAAAAGATATCCAGTTTACAGAAAACTCAGTTTCGGTGAGAGGCGAGACCCCAACAGCAGCAATAACGAAGGTTGACATGGAGCAGCTTGCGCAAAACAGAGGCAATGCCATGCAGCATTACAAAGAGAACAAGAAATACCGAAGGTAGTTACTATAGAAAATCGAAGTTTGTAACGTCTTAATACTAACATATCATAAATAGATATAATAAGCACATCCGGTACGAGTAGAGAAAGTTGAGAGTAGATACGAGGAAGCGAGTTAAGGGTCGATTTGTGAAGGTCCAGATGGTTAAATTCCTTCTGAATTATCTTTTTCTGAGCATAAGTTCTTCTCTGTTCCATCTTCATGTATATATTCCTTTGTTCTTCCACTTGAAATGTATAATTCGTTGATTTATTCTGGGTTGGCAATAATTTCATTAGCAACTGTGTATAAGCTTTAGATAAATCTAACAGAATAAGCAAAATCTCAAAACAAACAAACAAACAAAAAGAGAGCTATAACGGCGTTTTCTCAAACGCCGCTACAATGCCAAGAGTTATAGTATTTTTAATTCATATTTTTAAAATAGGAAAAAATCTTTCATGGTGTTTTTAAAAACGTTGCTAAATATTTGATGATGATGTCATTTTACCGTTATTTATCATATTTAGCGGCGTTTTTAAAGCGTATCGCTATAGCGACGGCCGAGATTTCGATGTTTGGTACTAAACGTCACAAAAGAATTAGCGGCGTTTTTTAAACGCCACTAAATCTGGAATTTCCACCGGTGATTTTATAAACGTTATCATATATCTGAAATTAGTTTTTAAATTTACCACTAAATTGTTATTTTCCTTTAATTTTCATTAAGTTTTTTTGAAAGTAAAAAATTAGAAATGAAAACATCAAAGAAGAAAATAACACCAAACAAAACTTTTTTTGTTTTAATAAAACAAAACAAGAAACAAACTCTAGATTATGGTTTTATTTTTGTCGGTCAATTGTTTTTTTTTTTTTTCAATTTTTTTTCTTTTTTTCTTTTGGAAAAATTTCAAATTAGCCTGACTTTCTTAAAAAAAAATTATTCAACCTTTATCAATTTTCTATTAGAACAATTCAGTCGTATTTTGCATAAAACACTTCCACAAAGTCTTATTTATCATATATTCCTCTTATACTCACAATATTTAAGAGAGCCAATATTTAGAAAAATATTCCTCTTGCCGATCCTGTTAGATTTTTTTTCTTTTCAATTTTTCCATAATGAGGTGATTGCTAAAGCCAAATATTGTTATAGAATAATACCAAACTCTATGCGATTTCAATTGAATTATTTTTTTTTCATGTAAATATTAATTATTGATGTATTAGGTATTGATCTAGAATCGACATGTTCATTATTTTATATGTTAAATTTTTTTTTTGATTTTTTCATCTGCATTTTTTTATTTTTTTTTTTGGTGAATTTTAGTAATATTTTAGTCATTTAAATTTTTTTTATATCAATTTAATTTAGATACATGTAAAAAATACAAAATTTTTAAATTTTTTTTTCAAGAAAAATTCACTATATACTAAAAAAATATAAAAGAATACAAAAATTCAATATATTTTTGTATTTTTTGTATTTTTTTTTTGGTATATTTTGAAATTTTTATGATTTTTTTACAAATATTTTACTTTTCAAGTACATCTATTAGGTGCATTTAAAAATAAAAAATAAAATTAACTAAAATATTAAACAAATTCACTAAAAAAACTGAATTAAAAACTCAAAAAATTATTTTTAAAAATTCAGAACCAAATAGAGTGAATAATCTTAATTATAATTTTTGAGACCCTATTTATGATTTTTTACTAAAGTTGACCATTAAATTATGAGTACAAATGTAATTAATATTCATGGAAAAAGGTAAAAGTGAGAAAAATTATAGTATTACTGTTTCAAAATAATTTATTTAAAATATGAATGAATTATCTTAATACAAAATTAATAGGTTTTAATGATTTTTCTGTAAGAAAACTTAGATTATTAGTTATTTTTCTATTTTTCTTTTATCAGGAGAGATCATATGGGCTTTCTCAAGTATTGGTTTTGGGTAATAAGATTGGGTGCAATGCAACGCTAAATTTTGGGCCTCGAAGAGAACTCTTAAGATGGGCTTCGTATGGGTTCCTCTATTTATAATTTATCACTATTTGGGGTGTGCATTAAATATAATTTATCATAATTGTGATGCTAGTGTAACAAATGCCCGAACTAAAAAAATGATCAGAATCAAATATCACTTAAGGTATAATAAGAAATTTTTTTGTTCATAACTAAAATAATAATCATAATAGGTCATAATTAATATCACAATAAATTATGATCAATACTAAAATAAGTCATAACCAAATATTGTTTCAGACATAACTAAACCCCTCTTCAAACATAACTAAAATAACAATAATATGTTATAACTAAATCATAACCCACACCATAATGACTACAACTAAGAACTACGAATTTTGTAACTAATAATTGATTATTACTTATAACTCATAAATACACATGTCATTCAATCATTGGTTTATTGCATTTCAAATGTAATTAATAATTGATTATTTGATTCATATGTAATAATTATCATATCTCTACAATTTGAAAAGTAAATTTATTTTTGAGTTGCTATTAATTATTATTTTTAAGATAATGGTTAAATATGTTAGTAGTTAGATTATAATATAGGTCAGCATCTCTTCATAGATTCAAACCTAAAATCTTACTCAACTTAAGTATCGTCTTCATAAGCACTCAAGAAACTGTCCAGGTTTCAATAATTATTAATTTCAAAACACATTTATATTTAATAATTTATTATCAATATGGGAATGTTTGTAGAGTTTTTTTTCTTTGAACACCCAATCAAAAATTTCTTCTTTTTATTTTAAATACTCTAAACAAAAATAATTTAGAAAATTGACCCACTTTTTAAACTATTTGGAAAACTAACCTACTTTTTGAAATCGCATTTTGAATATGCGATTTTGAAATTAAAATTGCATTTTCAACATGCAATTTCATGAAATCGCATGTTGAAAATGCAATTGATGGTGACATAGACTTCACTTTTTGAAATTGCATTTTTAACATGTGATTTCAATGTAAAATTGCATGTTGAAAATGCAATTTCAATTTCAAAATTGCATTTTCAAAATGTAATTTTAAAAATCAGGTTGGTTTTCTAAATAGTTTGAAAAGTAAGTCAATTATCTAAATTGTTTTTTTTTTTAAGAATATTAAAAAAAAAAATCAATGTTTGTATACACATGGATATATCACATCATGATATTTTTGAATTCTTTATACTAAAAATTAACTCATGTTTATTTTTATTTTATAGAAATAAGCTCTTATTATGAAAAATATTATGCATAACATGGACAATTTATTCAATTTTTTCTTTTTTTAAAATACAAAAATACATGTGTCATTGGCAATGAAAATTTTTATGTATAGTACAAATTCATTTTATTGTAATGTTATTTCTACTAGGTCTCATTTAGGAAGTTAGCTATTTTAGTTGTCTTTTTGACTTTTTTGCTATTTTAGCGTGGTTAAAAAAGTTGTGTTTGAAAAAATAGTAGGTTTTTTTTGTAGTTGATTTGATAGTTGTAAGAGAAAAAGTGAGATGATTATGGGTTGAATTTGACATTTTGTCTTGTTAGTTTTTTTAGCCTATTTTATTTTTATTGGCTATTTTAGCCCAAATAACCCTTCCCAAACAGGCCCTAAGGATTATCATGATATTATTGAATCCTTATGTAACTCCATCCAACCTAAATTAAAATTTTGAGGCTAATATTTAAAATAAAAAAAAATACAGATAATGTATTTTTTTTGTCAACTATTTTAGAAGTAATCAAGTAAAGCAAATATAACATAGATTTAATTTTGTAAATTAGGGAAATAGAATTGAGTTAAAAATAAATATTTCATCTATAGATATTTTATTTTATTTATTTTTTCATCAAGTAGAGATTATTTTCATTAAATTTAATTTGTAAAGAAAACTTTTAATTTTTTCATACACTTGATACTTTTAATTAAGGATAATTTTTTTTCACATGATGTGTTCACACAGCAGAATCGAACACAAACAGAAAATGACATGACACAATAATATTATATAACAAACAGCTGGAACGTGTTAGTATTGTTGAGTTAATTTTGATACAAACTTAAAATAACATGACACAATTACGACCTAACACCACACAACACCCACCTTAGTTACAACTTATTTAGCTGACAATAAATATTTAAAAAAAAATCCATCCATATTTGGCAAATGCTAAAAAATCACATTTTTTGAAATTTTATTTTTAGTGAATCTTTAATTATTAGAATTTTTTTTAAAAAATATTTATATATATTTTCAAGTGCTTCTAATCCAGAAAGATTTAAATTTTTGATAAAAAAAACCTGTATATAAATCAAAGAAAAACTAAAATCAACAAAGAAAAAATGAACACCTCTTTGTGAAAATTTAACTTGACTTGAAAACATGTATATAAATTCGTATTGAAAACATGTTGTTCATAATTTCTAATGTCAGCATGAATTATTTTACCATTTTGTTTTCTTCTCATCGACTTGGATCTAAATTTGTTATTTTAGGCAATTGGAATTACAAAGTTGTGAATTCAGTTTCTCCAAAAGAGGGTTTTTTTTTTCTTCATGTAATCTATTATCTTTCCACAAAAATACATGCATGTAACTAACTATATATTCTAGCAGTCTATCATAAGTGTCAAATTTGAAAGATAGAAGTAGGAAATGAAAAGGGATATCATGGTTCACAATCAAATTAAAAACGAACAGCTTTAATGAAAAGGAAAACATGGTAGTACCTTCACTTCAAACAAGCTCCACTTAGTTCTGAACATGTCATCTTGCTCCATGTTGGTACCTAACCTCATTCGATTTGTTCTTCTGATGACGCATTTTCACTTTAAAAATTCTCGCAAGCCATTCTTCTTTCCTTCGAATGATGCAACTTCCTATCACCAAACCAAATACTGCTCCACATCCATATCCCATCAACACCGCTTCCCATCCAAAACCATCAAGTCTGCATTTATAATTGTGGCTTGAAGAGGATGGTAAAGATGGTGGTTCTGCTACCTTGGGAGTCTTACATTTCTTTGACAACGGAAAACCACACAAGTCTGCATTTCCCCTGTATGAAGTGTTTGAAAATGTTTCAAACTGCTGGCCTCGTGGTATAATCCCAGTTAGATTATTTTGCGAGACATCAAAAACTTCAAGGAATGTCAAGCTTGTTAGTTGTTGAGGTATCTCACCAAAGAGTTTGTTTTGGGATAGATCCAAGGACTCAAGCTCAATTAGATTTACCAAGGACAATGGAATCGGATCTGTGAAGCCATTTCTTGAAAAATTTAGGACACGGAGGGCTTTGAGTCTTCCAATAGATATGGGAATCTTTCCATCAAACTTGTTGTGCGAGAAATCAATAGCTTTTAAGATGGTGATGATCCTTACGAGTTCCATTTCCAGTCCTTTATTCATTATAGTTACCGAATAATAACCATAACCATTACGCATATAATTTAAGGAGGATTTGTCTTCATCATCCATCATCATTGAATGCATGCTCTCAAAGTATTCTAATGGCAAAGTGCCTGTAAATTCATTGTGAGACATGTCAATGATATGTAAATTGGTGAAGGCTAATCTCTTCCTTGGTATGGGACCATGGAATTTATTATCTGGCAAGACAATAATCTTCAATTGGGGCAGGTTCGCCAACCAAAATGGAAAAGCATCTTCTATGAAATTATGACCCAGATTCAAAATTTCTAGGTTCGTGCAATTCGCCAATGATCTTGGAAGCACCCCTTGCAATCCATTGTGGCTAATGTCAAGTTCCTGTAACATGCTTGTGTATCCAAATGTTTGAGGGATGGTACCATGGAAATTGTTACTTTGCAAATTTAACACGGTTAATGTTCCACTGAAGTTCCCCAAACAGGTAGGGATTAATCCGCCAAATTGGTTATTGGACAGATCGAGATATCTAAGAGAATGAAGATTGCAGAGTGGATTGAGTTCTTCATCAAGGTGGTTGTTCGAAAGGTCTAGCGCCTCCAACAATTCCATTCGGGTTTTCAGAAATTCAGGAATTTTATTTATGTTGCAAGACGACAATCGTAATGTCGTAATGTTTCGGAAAGAGGAGGGAGTGGAGTTGGTGGAGGTCAATGATAGACCACTGTTTGAAAGATCCAAATAATTCAAATATTCAATCTTTGCAAACGTGTCCAGCTCAACAGTGTCGCTTAAATTATTTGACGAAAGATCAAGACAGGTAAGGTTAACAATATGAAACAAGGAAGCAGGTATTGTCCCATTGATTGAGTTACTGCCTAAATATAGATAGCGTAGATTTGGAAGGCCAGTTATTGATGATGGAATGGGACCTGTTAGTTGATTGTTTGAGAAATCTATAGATTGACGTTGCAAGAAGTTGGAAAAAAGTTGAGGAATTGGGCCTTCAAAATTGTTGTGTGAAAGATCAAGCGAAATTAATCGCGTGAGGTTTGTAAGCGATCTCGGAATCGTACCAGAGAAATTGCAGTCACTGAGGTCTAGCTCCTCCAAGTTTTTAAGATGGCCGATTGAAGATGGCAATTGACCATTGATCAAGTTATTCCCTGGAAAATATAATATTCTTAGTTTCTTGAGGTTTCCAAGCGATGTCGGAATGGTACCAAAGAAATTGCAGCTCTGGAGGTATAGCTCCTCCAAGTTTTTAAGATGGCCGATTGAAGATGGGAATTGACCATTGTTGAAGTTATTCCCTCCAAGAGCTAACATTCTTAGTTTCTTGAGGTTTCCAAGCGATGTCGGAATGGTACCGAAGAGATTGCAGCCAAAGAGGTATAGCTCCTCCAAGTACTCAAGTTGGCCGATGGAATTAGGTAGCTCTCCGGTGAAATCTATTTCAGAGAGAGACAACGACCTAAGGTGCCGGAGAGTTCCATTAATAAAACTTGGAAGTTTACCTGTGAGTCCTGTGTTACCGTACAACCACAGCACTTGCAATTTCTGTAAGTGGAAAATGCTATTGGAGAAGTTATTCCCTTGCCAGACTTCTGATGATGATGATGATTGTATTGGGCCAGAAAGATGGGAGGAAATGAGGTGAAGATGGGTCAAATTTGTGAAACGGCCAAATGAAGGTAAAATTTGAGAGTGATTGAAGTTGTTCCAAGAAAGGTCGAGGTGTTGAAGGTGAACAAGATTGAAGAGGCTGCTGTTTGGATGGATGGTACCATATAGGCAGTTACAGCTGAGGTGGAGGCCAATGACATGAGAAGTGGTGTTATCACATGTGACCCCATCCCATGCACAACAATCTGTACCCTCTTTCCAATTATCAGTATTAAATGAACTAGAAGTTCTGGAGCAACCGGAAGCAGAGCAATTGAAGGAAAAGGATTGCTTAAATTGGAGCAAAGCAGTGCTCTCCTCATTATGGCAAAGATGTGCAGAAGAAGAAGAGAAGCAGAAAATTAGGGAATACAGGAGGATACATATTGTGAGTTGATAATTGGATAGTAAGAAACCCATTCTTACACCAGTATTGGGTGGTAGAGAGGGAATTGGATATGATGCTTCTTCTATATGCACTCTCCTATTTATAACTTAATAAATAATTCAATAATCAAAAAATATAAACTGAAAATTGTCATTGTATAGTGTCCCATATTATTATTATTATTATTTTTTGAGAACGATAGTCTCACATATTATTATTGTATTAATTTAATGGACTCCATCACTCGGTCAATTTTATTACTAATATAAAGATAATATATAAGATGATAAATTACTTTTAGTAAATAAATGTAATTAGTATTCAGCAAAGCATTATTAAAAGTAATGAGTCCCAACATTGGCTCATTTTTATTACTAATAATATAATGCTAACATTTGAGGTGATATATAAGTTTTAGTAAATAAATGTAATCATCATTATATTATGAATAAAATTGTATTTGAATCATGAATTGGTAAAGGAATTTGAAAAAAAAAGACAAATATAAGAGAAATACAAAGAAAATATAAGCTAAATTTTTTATCCACGTTCTCACATTTTCGTTTTCTTTTTCAAATTAATATTTAAATTCATAACCAAACATGATTTAAAAATATTTTTATTTTATTTTCTTTGTTTTTTATAAATGATTTGGCCATTTTCCAAACAGTGCCTAAATAAAGGACTCACAATACTGTTCTAATTTGGTGCTTTATGTCAATAGCAAGCTTGACTAAATAAAAAAATCCGCGTTGATTCTTACAACTAACATCAAAGAGTAAAATATATAACTAAGGCCCTGTTTGATTAACATGTATAATGTCATGTTTGTTTTTAACGATGAAAGGCTGGATTAGATTAGTAGTAAGAAAAGGTTTATAAAATTATTTTTATTTTGAGAAATTGTGAAATGAAGAAATAATCTAATGTATATAAAATAATTAATAATTTAATTTACTAATGAGGGTTTTAGATATTTTAAGTGCTAGTAAATCATTCTTACTCATCATGAGTGATTCCTCATTTTCCATTTAATTTTCATAGGGTTTTTTGATTTTCTAAAATTAATAGATTTAATATTATTACCCATAATAACACATTCACAAAATGATATTCTGGATCAGATTTCTTAACGGATCGAGCCTTCTTCAAACAAAAAATAACAAACTATATAAGCTTTAACTATATTATTAAAAACAAAAAATGATTCAAAACCATAATTTTTATAAATAAAACTAATAAATAATATAATATGATATTTTTGCAATTGTAAATTACCATTAGGTGTTTTTTGCTTGAAACAAAGGACTGAAAAATGACATATTATTTCGTATGAAATTTTTCAATAAAAATTATATATATATAACATTATATTTTGTGAAAATCTTTAAAATTTTGTACATCTTTATTGAAGAAAGGGATGGAAAAATGTGTACTGGGAGAATTGAAGAAGAAAGTTTCTTACAAGATGTTCATTGGTGCAAATCCTCTCCTCTCAAACAGGTTGGATTCTCTCAAGTTGGCGAGAGTAGTTGCGCTTAATGAGATCGTTTTGGGGTTAATCTCGATAATTTAAATTGTTAATTTTTTAAAACTTATTGAGTAAATATTTATATAAAAAATCAAAATAATTAGACATTGGTAGTTAATAGTTATATATTTGAATTACATTTATCTTAAAAAAATAGACGACAAATATAATTTCAAGAATAATCATCAATTTTTTTTGTAATGTAAATATTATTCAAACATATAGCTATTGATGTGCAATCACTGTAATGAATTTTGCGTTCAACGAATCTTCAAAAGTGAGCGGTTTGAATATATTATCAAGATCAATCTCAAAGGGGACGCACCAAACCCGAATTATTCTATTAAGTTAGACGACTAACTTGAGGAAATTCAAATCGAAAATTAATAATTGTAAAGCAACCAAAAGAAAAATTGAAAGCTTTTGTCACTGTATTAGTCCTGTAATTTTCATCTAATACTTGGTTCTTTGAAATTTCATCTCATATTTAGTGGATTATTTGGTCCTCGAATATTGTTTGTATTGATCTAGATTTCATTTCACAAATTAGTGGAAATATGTTGGAATTTAATTGGAAGCTTCACAAATTAGATTTTTTTTTTGGGTCATAAATCGTTGAGTAATATTACTAACTTGATTTTATTAATACAACTTAGGAGTCTACCTTGATATTATCTATAAGCTTTAAGTTAATCTTTAATAATCTTGATTGGATAACCATAAAATTATGTTGTTCTATAAGTTTGATTTTTCAGTAAAATTAATTTAGAAGTCTACTATAAGGCTTAAGTAAGTCTTTAGTAATCCTCACATCATAAAGATAAAATTAAATAGAACCCCGTATTACACTTTTATTAAACTGGACTACAAGCATTGAATGGTTACAAATTGATGAGGTTTGGTAAATGTTTTATTATTGTTGTTGTTGTTTTTTTTTTTTGGGTATTTTTTTGACTTTTAGGTGATTTTTTTTTTCTCCTAAAGATGCTTTTGGTAAATTTCTTTTTTACTTATTTGGTGCAGCCTATCTGAGCTGCTTATAGTTTTTTTTTATTCTAGAAGACTATATGTGCCAAACTATTTAGTACATCTTTTGCTTATGTTTGGTACGACTTTTTCTTATAATTTATTAGAAAGAAATAATTTAAATAAGTTGAAAAAAAAAAATTAATTTCTAAAAGTTGGATGACGATTGATTTTGGCTTCTATTTTCAAATTACTAGTTTTTAATTTATAATAAATTGTACTAAACAACACTATTATTATTATTATTATTATTATTATTATTATCAAATTAATTTCTTAGATTTTGATTTTTTAACATAAAGAAGAAGAAAGAAACCAACAAATTTATTTTTGATATTTTTTTTGATTGGGCCAAATAAGAATCTTTACTGACCGTAATTACAAGTCTTTGTTTGCCGAAAAATTTGGATTGTTGAAAAGTTTAGAGGGATTCTTGTAAACGAAATTCAGTTATGTGGAAAAAGAAATGCGTGAATGAGTCATAAAAAAATTGAAATTTAATTAAAAGTATCAACAATTAAAATTTTTGTGACATGAGTCTTTCAATATTTAAAAACCGACCCCACGTGCCTTTGATTTGTCACTAACTTTAATAAAAGTCTTCACACATTTTGACTAAAAGTTTTAAGCAAGTCTTCATTCATCTTAACTTGACATCTTCAATGATAATAGAGTTATGCATCTAAAATTTTTATATAGATTTTTTTAGGGGGATTTGGTGATAGCCCCTCACTATTTAATTTATCTTTCAAAAGGACAAGAATTATATAAGTACTTTCAAAACCCCCTAATATTTTAAAACTTGTTTCTTTTACCATATTACCCTCATAAAATTTTACTCTGTATGAAAGTAAAATTTTACTCTGTATAAAAGTAAAATTTTACACTCTGAAACTAAAAGTAAAATTTTATACTCTGAAACAAAAAGTAAAATTTTACTCTGAAAAACGAGTAAACTGTGAGACTTTGAAGCTAAAAGTAAAATTTTACTTTGTATAAAAGTAAAATTTTACTCTGAAAAACTAGTAAAATGTTAGACTCTACACAAAAATAAAATTTTACTTTGTATAAAAGTAAAATTTTACTCTGGTTCTGTCAAATGAAAAAACAGAACAATAGAACCAGAGTAAAATTTTACTCTGGTTCTATCAAATGAAATTTGATAAAAAACAACAAAAATAAATCAAAAACAAAACAAACAAAAACAAAACAAATTAATCAACAAATCAACATATCTAATTGAGAAGAAAAACTTCTAAAACTCGATCAACAATCACAAATCTCAATGAAAATAATACATATGTTCAACAACACTCATATGCACAAATATATATATATATATACATATATTCTCAAAATCTTGAATGAGGAATGTAACCATGATGGTGATAAAGCCTAGACAATATTTAATAGAATTAAAATTCAATATTCTGGATTAGTGATGCTCAACTTTTAGAGCTTACAAACAAAAAATTCCTAGAATTGAACACGTGTTCAACAACCTCCAAACCTCTCACGAACAAAGCAAAACACTCCACAGTAACACATGTTCAGACAGCTAGTTGTTCTTCTTCTATGAACACGTGAAGGCAGACACTCCACAGCGCAAAAAATTCCTCAACTTTTAGTGATGCTCCACTTCTTCTTCTGATATCTGCATATATATATATATATATACATATACACATATCTAGGGTAAGATATGAAGGTAGACAGCCATAGCAACCAGACTCAGAGAGTTGCATTCGCCGGCCTCTTGGTGCTCCTCCTCCCAATCTTTTCCCGCAATCTCTTCGATCCCTTGGGCCGCGCTTCTCCTTCCATGTTCTCCGTATGTCTCTCTCTCTCTCTCACGCCGCCGAATCTGCAGATTTGCCCATCAAAATGGTGTAGATCTGAGAAGTGTAGCCAAGGGTATAATAGTCTGATAAAATATTTAAATAATAAATTTTGTCCTTTATGCAGGATTTTATAATTATGAGAGAGTTTAGAAAGTATAATTTTTTTCTTAGTCCTTTTAACAATGAAAGGAAGGTAAAAGGGGTTTATAGCCAAATTTCCCAATTTTTTAATGTGTAATTTAAATTTAATTTTTATATTGTAAGGGAATGAATTGAAATAAAAATTACGTTTTTTAGTTTTTTTTTTATGACATTCAGCCTTATTAAATTGCTATATATCTGTAACGCCCCAAAATATTCCAACATTCATGAAAGAACAATAGCAACTCTCTAACCTTTACATCATTAATCGACAAGGTTTGTACAAAATAGTCCCACATGCGAATTATACATTCAATGATATCAAATACATGAATCTATAGCATGTAGAACATCAAGTCCCAAAAATAATTAAAATGCCCTTAAGGGCTTACATATTCCAAGGCTGAAACCTAGTTACATAAAATATGGTTTCACGAACCCATACATTTATACCTCTTGGCTAGCAAAATAAACCACAACAAAATAAGAGTTGTTTACTCTCCACAAAATATGTCCATGCCCTTAACTCGACGAGATCACCACATTTTTTCCTGCACGAAAATCCCATAGGGGTGAGCTTAAAGCCCAGTAAAGAATTCTTAACAAAGTATATACATTTTATACAAGTCCAAAGAAATGAAATGCGTATGTCATGCTATGCTCTTTTGAAAAAAAATCACATTCTTCTCATCTTTTGAAAACCATCATGCTCAATAATATTATGATATCTTCAACAAATTTAAAGTTTATCAATTTAATACAAGGGGCGGTAAATATGACTCAAGTAATCCCTAGATTGGTGTCTGCAAGTAGGCATTACTAGCACTACAAAAAACCCTACTTTACCGGTTGCTAATCGGAAGGGAAGTGGTACCTCCTCCGCGCGTGTTTTCGTTCTTTCACCCTGGATACTCAGGTTAACTTAATCAATTCCATCTACACCTTCTATCCGAACTTACCAACGTATTTACCCAAAAACATTTCAATAAATTTCATTTCTCAACATTTCTTTCTCAATGCAAGTTTCAAATCCCAAATTCAATGTTTAAAATTAGCAAGGTATTTAAGGTGTTCATGCAACAATTATCCATGCAATGAAATGATCGATCGAGTAATGAGGTGATTATCCATACGATGCATCGTCCTACCATTCACAAACTTTCTCACAAACTCTCCGTTTGTGATCACAATTTCTACTTTTCTTTCCAATACATTTCCATATATATAACATATGTATTTGTATAGCTATCAAAATGTAGCAACAATCCTACGTCTCATGTATTCTCAACCTTTTGTTATTTCATGATTATGTACATACATACTTAAACAATAGATTCCAAAGAAAACCCACTAATTCACATATACTAAGAAAATTGACATTTTGCATCCAATATCATGAAATTTCCACTTGAACATTTATTTAACACAAATAAATCCATAGTTCCTCAACATCCACCAAAACCCCCAAATTTCTAGGTTTTTCACCCAAACGATGCATTTCTTTATTTCTTGGTATAATCTTACCAAAAACATTATTCTCAAATCAATGTGATTCAACTTCTTAAGAACATCTTCTAAAGAGAGCAAGAGATAAACACCTTTTTCAAAACCACTAATTTCTTGAGCCAAAAACAAATTTTTTAAATCAAACAAGGAGGAAAATCTCGAAATTGACCAAAACTTGCAAAAATGTATATATAACTCCAAGAAAAATCCCTACCTCAAGTTTGAAGGAAATTGAGAAGAAAGCCCCAAGATCAACGGTGATGAAACCTGATCTTCACTGTACACAATGAAGCTCTAGCTTAGCTCTCCAACTTTAATCAAGGAACTAACGTCAAAATGTTTATGGATTTGGAGAAATCAAAGATTGAGTCGGTGTTGATGTAGGAAATATAGAGAGAAGGAGGAGAAAAGGCTTTTTAGAGAGAGTGACATACAAACAATGAGATATACACAGCCCAAAGAAAGAAGAAAAGCTTAATTTCAGATGCAGCCCGTCCCGCACGTGTGTAGACACCCCATTTTTGACCATCCTTAAGACTTGGATGTCATCATTTGAACACTCGATGATCATCCATGCTCGTATTTATTTTGAGTTCTCGAAGGCCTTGGCTGCGCGCCTTGCCTTAGGATCTCTCAACTTGTCTGTTTTGTGCTTGGTTGTGGACCAAACACTTGTGGTTTAGCTTTTGAGGGAATGGGGTGGCTTGTTGGCCATCCCTGCACCCCATTGGCTATGGCATGATGCCATCGGCGATAAATGTTGGCCGGCCGACACTTTTGTTGGTTGGTCGGCACTTATTTTGGTTGATCGGCCATATTCTCTGGCCGAGGCCTTTCCTTTGCCTTTTTCAGGCATTGTGCATGCCAGCTGTGCCAGCTGGTGAGCACAGACTCTCCCCTCCATACACGTGTATGGAGGGATTTGAACCAAAGCTTAGCTTCTCTAAGAAGCTTTGAATTTGATTTCCTATAAGATGGGAGCCTCCCCTCCCTTTCCAGAGGTTCAGCAAAATAGATATAGAGTTCATATATCCCTCTCTGTCTATCTCCCTCTCTCCCTCTCTCTATATTTGTGTGTGTGTTGGTGCCTTAAAGTGTGTTTTTATTCATACTTTTGCACTAGAGCACCTAGTAGAATACCTTCTTTTGGTTGCTGAGGCACTAGGAAGTTGGTTTCAGAGTTCTTGGGTTGGTTTTGATCCAAGGGAGTGGCTGGAGTTGTGTTCTTGAAGGTGTTCTTCAAGGGTGAGCAACTAACCTTTTGTTTCCCCATTTTGGCTTAAGCTTTTAGACCTATTTGCATATTGTTTCAAGCTTAACTATAAACTGAAAAAAGTTCTGTTTTTATATGCTTAAGATGATTGTTTAAGGTCTCTTTTGGGTTGGGGGTTGTCTACCCCCTCTTAGGCCTTGTTTGGCATTATTTTGGGTCATCCTTTTTGGCCTTTGTTCTTGCTTTGGCTTGACCTTTCTCTCATTGAAATCTAGAGGATTTTCAGTAGTGGAAAGGTGGTTTTAGAGTCTTGTATAGGAGAGGGACACCCCTCTCTCCTTGTGTCTCATTTGCTTGCATTATTGGCTCATAATGGTAGCATGATTGCTTAGCATGTTTTGACTTCATTTCAGCATGTATTAGGCCTTATTTTGCCATGTTATCCCTCTGTTTTAAGTTGGTTTAATGGTCTCTTGTATGCATCATGCACTTGTCTTGCAATCCTCTTATTTGCCTTAACATGTATCATGCATTTGAACCATCATGCTTGCATATTTTGGCTCAACTCAATGGAACTTCTAGTCATGTTTTATCATGTTTAAGCTCTATTGGTGTTGTCTTGGTCATGCATGCATTGTTTTGTATAACCTTGGTTCATTCTAGCTTGTAAGCTTCGTGCCTTGAGTCTATTAGCATGTATTACTTGAAGTATTTTTGTGATTTGGCATCATGTGAAATGTGATTTCAGTCCATGTTTCATGGTCACACACTTTCATTTATCACCTATTCCATGCTTTGGGTAGTTTGTATTTTATGCCTTAAGAATAGGTCATTGTGCATGCCACCATGCTTAGGCCTTTGATTTTCTAAATAATTTATTGAGGATTTACCAGGACATTACTGAATAATTTACTGAGAATTTCTTGGGAATTTAATTAGTAATTTACTGAGAATTTACTAAGTAATTTACTAAGAATTTACCGGGAATTTATTGAGAATTTACTGAGTAATTTACCGTGTAATTTACTAGGTATTTACTGAGTGATTTATTCGGAATTTACTGAGTAATTTACTTAGCAATTTACTGGGTAATCTTCTAAGTAATTTACTGAGAATTCAATGAGTAATTTACCGTGAAATTATGAAAAATTTACTTCGAATTGTCTAAATAATTTACTGAGGATTTACTAGGAATTTACTGAACAATTTACTGAGAATTTCTTGGGAATTTAATTAGTATTTTACTAAGAATTTGCTAAGTAATTTACAGAGAATTTTCTGGGAATTTATTGAGAATTTTCTACGTAATTTATTTTATAATTTACTGAGAATTTTCTGAGTAATTTAATTAGAATTTACTGAGTAATTTACCGAGTAATTGACTGGGTATTTACTGAGTGATTTACTCAGAATTTATTGAGTAATTTACTTAGCAATTTACTGGGTAATGTTTTGAGTAATTTACTGAGAATTCAATGAGTAATTTACTAAAATTTTATTGAGTAATTTACCGTGAAATTATGAAAATTTACTTCGAATTTTCTAAATAATTTACTGAGGATTTACTAGGAATTTACTGAATAATTTACTAAGAATTTACTAAGTAATTTATTAAGAATTTACTGGCAATTTATTGAGAATTTTTAAAGTAATTTACTTTATAATTCACTGAGAATTTTCTGAGTAATTTAATGAGAATTTACTGAGTAATTTACCGAGTAATTTACTGGGTATTTATTGAGTGATTTACTCGAAATTTACTGAGTAATTTTCTTAGCAATTTATTGGGTAATGTTCTGAGTAATTTACTGAGATTTTATTGAGTAATTTACCATGAAATTATGAAAAATTTACTTCGAATTTTCTAAGTAATTTACTGAGGATTTACTTGGAATTTACTAAGTAATTAATTGAGAATTTACTGAATAATTTACTGAGAATTTCCTTGGAATTTAATTAGTAATTTACTGAGAATTTATTGGGAATTTTTTGAGAATTTTCTAAGGAATTTACTTTATAATTTACTGAGAATTTTTTTGGAAATTTTCTGAGTAATTTAATGAGAATTTATTGAGTAATTTACCGAGTAATTTATTGGGAATTTACTAAGTGATTTACTTAGCAATTTACTGGGTGATGTTCTGAGTTATTTACTGAGAATTCAATGAATAATTTACTGAGATTTTATTGAGTAATTTACTGTGAAATTATGAAAAATTTACTTCGAATTTTCTAAATAATTTACTGAGGATTTATTAAGAATTTATTGAGTAATTAATTGAGAATTTACTGAATAATTTATTGAGAATTTCTTGAGAATTTAATTAGTAATTTACTGAGAAGTTACTAAGTAATTTACTGAGAATTTTTGTCACGACCCCATTCCGCCCCTAGTAGAATGGTGCCATGATGGCTAGTAATCCTAGATTACCAAAGGCCAACTTATAAAGATTCACACACAATCAGAGTATACACCCTACATGTGCGGAAGCAATAAATTTAAATCTAATTAGTCCATAAGAGCTGTGCATAGATCGAATGAAATGACATACATCTTAATATAGTTTACAACTTGGATACAATGAAATAAGGTACAAAATACATCTTGATTAAAAGGCTTCTCAAGCCGACATATACAAAAAAATAACTATAAGCCAAGAAGCATAATCTTCAAGATGCTATCAAAAGTATGAATCCAAACATCATGCCAAACGCATCTAGGCGTCACCGTCGTCCTGCTCATCACCTACATATATATATATATATATATATATATATATAGAGAGGGTGAGCTTGGATACTCTGTGAATGATATAATCAATAAAGGGGTTTGCATGAATGATATCCAAGATCTTTATCAAGCCAAAACACATCATATCTTGTACGAAATCAAAGGACAAATCAAGTTCATCTAAAAAATCTTTCAAGTCTCAAGGGATGCTTACTAGCATCAATAATACAAGGGATGACATAATCCAAGGTGCTACAAAAGTTTAGAGTCCCCTAGCACGTACGAACTTGTACTACAAATGCTTATAGTCCCCTAGCACGTACGGACTTCCAAACTTTGTGCTACAAATGCTTATAGTCCCTTAGCACGTACGGACTTCCAAACTTTGTGCTACAAAAGCTTATAGTCCCTTAGCACGTACGGACTTCCAAACTTTGTGCTACAAAAGCTTATAGTCCCTTAGCACGTACGGACTTCCAAACTTTGTGCTACAAAAGCTTATAGTCCCTTAGCACGTACGGACTTCCAAACTTTGTGCTACAAAAGCTTATAGTCCCTTAGCACGTACGGACTTCCAAACTTTGTGCTACAAAAGCTTATAGTCCCTTAGCACGTACGGACTTCCAAACTTTGTGCTACAAAAGCTTATAGTCCCTTAGCACGTACGGACTTCCAAACTTTGTGCTACAAAAGCTTATAGTCCCTTAGCACGTACGGACTTCCAAACTTTGTGCTACAAAAGCTTATAGTCCCTTAGCACGTACGGACTTCCAAACTTTGTGCTACAAAAGCTTATAGTCCCTTAGCACGTACGGACTTCCAAACTTTGTGCTACAAATGC